>RJVU01035287.1:743450-850775 GCA_003731715.1 Anabarilius grahami
TTCTGTGATGAATAGAATGTTAAAAAATAAATCTTTTTTTTTAATTTATAAAAAAAAAATATACTGAAATTACTGACTACAAACTGTTAAACAGTTGTGCAAATAAATATATAAAAAATATAAATGTAAACAAATTACTCAAATTAATTTAACTTCACAAAATATTTAATGACAAGGCTGTCATCAGACTTTGGAACTGACACAAGGTGTCACAACAAGGTTAGTTGGTCAAGCGTCATGGTTATCAGCCAATGCCGATAATCTTAAAACAGACAGATATTGGATGATTAATAAGCTTGAACTGTAGAGCAGCATATTTAAAATTCAAGCATCCACCTAATCACCTTGAAAATCTCCAGCAGTAAACTGCCGTAGCCTCTCATTACTCAATCATAAACTCTGAAACCACACAGGAATTATGTTATTCAAATGTTGTTGACATGTGCTTCAAGAATTACCTGTTAAATTAGTGAGGCACTCACGTCTCTTCGCTAACCATACAAATTTTGTTGCAGTTCATAATCTTGCTTCAAAAAAAATATAAAAAATTACTGTACATAAGTTGTGTGGGATTTTTATTTGTTAATTTATTCATTCATTTTTTGCCTGACGAATAGGGAAAGTTGGCATTATCCAACAAGAATGTTCATAAATTTTATTTTATTCTTTATTTAATCTTATTTGACACAAAACCCCAATAGTGTTTGACAAACATGTAAACATTTGTGGCATATTAAAAACTCTAATTAAACAATAAATGTGTCACAGTCACAATTAAGCAGATTTTGCCCTATACTATCAGTATATAAACCAAAATAATGTTTGCATGAGAAATGTCTGATGAAATTATTTAAAGGGGTCATGAACTGCATTCTTTTTGATTGTTTTCTGAGGTCTACTTATAATGTTATCAAGATTTTTTTTGTAAAAACATTCTAATTTAGAAGAAATTAGCTGTTTTCTATCCTGTTTTTGACCCTCTCTTTCGAGCACTCCGTTTTAATAGGCGGGACGCATTTAAGACTGAATGGGTTACAGTTTTGCATATTAAAATAATTTTCAACGGCCCCACCATCACATGTGTGAAATTGTTTTAAAAACTTCTGATGCTGAAAAATATCTTGTTAGTTGAAGTCTTTAAAGTCTTTGTTGTGGCAAATAAAGTATAAGTTCTTGGAGTTACCACAATTAAACTGTCATTTGCAATGTCGTGTTGTAATGTCTTACTGATGACAAAACAGAAGATGTTGCTCACTGCTCTCTTCCGTATCCGATAATTCAACACATTAACCCCATAAATAGCGAATCAAATGAAAGGACAGCAAATCGCAACTATTCAGTTTGACTGCGGCGCTACAGTATAAATACTCCGTACTAGAGCTGCATGATTAATCATAAAAAAAGATCTCAATTCAAACACCCAAACGATCTCCTAAATTACCTAAATGATAACGATTCACCTCTGTCTAATAAACCATTGACAAAAACCATACCGGAACATTCTAATCTGTGTTGGTGCTGCCACTGAGCCAGAGAGAGCAGTTATCATGTATAGGTATGAAAGAGCTTCACAAACAGTCTTGTCAACCACACATTCAGTATTATTCAAATTATCACAGAAGTACTGGGATAAAAGTTTACAGTTCGCATATAAACACTCTGTCTATTATCAAAATAGGGCAGACACCTTTTAAAGGAACTTGACTCTTGAAATAATGATTGTACCGATTACATTGTTTCGCCACCAGGTGGCGACAAGTGACTGTTAAAAAAATGTATTTGTCATTGAATCAATCATTCATTCATTCATTCAAGAGATTTATCCAGAATCATGCAACTCTACTCAGTACATATCAAATCGTAAAAATATCATGGTAAAAACACTATTCACACTTATATTGCGACATTACTGTCGGATCCAATGTAGTCGTCACTCCGTCATCTTTTATTTTCAGTATCTCTGAAAAGCCTGCATCAAATTGTGTCGTGTTTAAAAATGAATTGGCAGTAAAATGAAACGAACAAATGAACAGTGTCTTACTGATGCAATCTGACTGGAACTTTGTTAAAATAAAGTTCATCCACGCTTTCTTAATGTTTGGATCACAAGGATGGCAATGCAAAGACTGTTTTTCCACAACTTGGCCTGTATTTGTGTCTGTCTCGTATTTACTACTACATGACATGTGCAGATCGGTGGCTTCTGCAGAGGCGGTCTTTCCTCACACTATGATGTGGTAATGTGACAAAATCTGAAAGTCATTTTCTGAGCTTGGTTTCAATAAAAGCTGTTTTTGGGCCAATGAGGAAGTTTTGTGTTCTGAAAATTACAGGATATTCTTATAGTAAATGATCTCAATTTCAGGTTATCTGAAGTTCCAGCCTAATCAGAACTTTGACTTGTGAATATGAAAGTTTTTTTATTTATTTATTATTTTTTTATATCGTATCATGCCATCCTTGTTGTAGAAGTGTTATGTTTAATGCTTTGTTGCATTAAACTGTTTAAATTATTTCTTGCCTAAGCTGTGGTTTGCACATTTTTGTTTTTTATTGACTTTAATTTTATGTAATTTGATTTGCAGGCATTGTTTATGCTCTTCATCCTGGCCTACATCCACATTGCCTTCTCACGCTCTCCAATCAACTGCCTAGAGCATGTGCGGGAGAAATGGCCCCGCGATGGCATCCTGCGTGTGGAGATCCAGCGCAACTCCAGCCGTGCACCCATCTTTCTTCAGTTCTACGAGACGGAGGGAATCCAGGGGCTCGTGAAGGAATCAGAAGAGGACGGAAGTGAAACCAGACAGCCAATGGTGCCGGCAGATGCTGAAGAGGAGGAAGAGATGACCATGGAGATGTTTGACAACAGCACAGTACAGGTGAGTTTATTACACAGTAACAGGAAAACAAAGATTGAGATCCAAGCACTAAAAGTATATATAATATCATTTATTATATGTAATATTAACCACACAATTTCAGTTTGGTCCTTAAAGGATTAGTTCACTTTCAAATGAAACTTTCCTGATAATTTACTCACCCCCATGTCATCCAAGATGTTCATGTCTTTCTTTCTTCAGTCGAAAAGAAATTAAGGTTTTTGATGAAAACATTCCAGGATTTTTCTCCATATAGTGGACTTCAGTGGAGCCCAAATGGTTGAAGGTCAAAATTAGTTTCATTGCAGCTTCAAAACGTTCTACACGATCCCAGATGAGGAATAAGGTTCTTATCTAGAGAAACCATCGCTCATTTTCTAAAAAAAAAAATAAAATAAATAAAAATTATATACGTTTTTAACAATAAATGCTCAACTTGAACTAGCTCTCTTCTTCTCTATTAGAATTCCAGCAGTGTAGACACTGCTAAGTGTATTACTGCCCTCCACAGGTTAAAGTTTGAACTAATTGTTATATACTTGCACTTGCATATTGTATATGACAATTTAGTTCAAACTTTGACCTGTGGAGGGCAGTAATACACTTAGCAGTGTCTACAATGCTGGAATTCAAATAGAGAAGAAAAAGAGAGCTAGTTCAAGATGAGCATTTATGGTAAAAACGTATAAAATTGTTAAATTTTTTAGAAAATGAGCGATGGTTTCTCTAGATAAGACCCTTATTTCTCGTCTGGGATCGCTGTAAACTGTAATTTTGACCTTCAACTGTTTGGGCTCCATTGAAGTCCACTATATGGAGAAAAATCCTGGAATGTTTTCATCAAAAACCTTAATTTTCGACTGATGAAAGAAAGACATGAACATCTTGGATGACATTGGGTTGAGTAAATTATCAGGAAATTTTAATTTGAAATTGAACTAATCCTTTAAACAAGTTGTAATTGAATGAATATTCTTGAAAAAAAAATGTGCTCCTTGGTAAAAACCTGTTTGGAATGTCATGATGGTCTCTAAATAATGATAGATTAGTATTTTTTTTGTGAATTATTTCATTAAAAACCCTTCTCCAGATCTTTCTGACAGTCTCTCTCTCCTTCACACACACGCAGTTTGAGCTGGACATTGAGCCGCGACTGAATCCGTCGATGAGCGGCGGTGTTCCTGGCTCCAGCCTGAATGAATCCCAGGATCTGTCCTTCAGCCAGGCCCCCTCTAAAGGTATGCAGCCGCTGAGGGAGACTGTCTCCGAGATTGAGATGCTAACTCGAGCAGGTAAACATCTCAAATACGTCCCAATCCGTAGCCATCTGGTCCTTCTCCTCTTCCTCCTGTGTGAATTCATTCCCTCTCCTCCCTCCATCCACTGCAGCCCTCACTTCCCCTGGTCAGATTTCCTTTCTGTTCCCACATTTCTTTATTACCTTACCCTTTTCTAAGGCCACGTGTGCTGAGTCACATGGCTTCAGAAACGATCACCATGGACTGTAGCAAGATATAATATCCGAGTGTCCCTAATACTGTAATTTGTTTCAGGCCAGATCCAGATTACATTGTTTCCATTTGAATATCGGGATTCAAATTAGTTCATTTAAATGTAAAGCTTGAAACTCTCAAAATAAAGTAAAAATAAAAGGGAGATATTTTAAAAGGACATAAGTATTTGTATTTTACAGATTAAATATTTTTCTGTAGTCAAGTCATCTTTATCTATGGTTCAATGACATGACGTGCATATTTTTTATGTCCAAGTGCATTATTTTCTTTTAAAATACAAACCTGATTCCAAAAAAGTTGGGACACTGTACAAATTGTGAATAAAAACAGATTGCAATGCTGTGGAAGTTTCAAATTTCAATATGTTATTCAGAATACAACATAGATGACATATCAAATGTTTAAACTGAGAAAATGTATCATTTTAAGGGGAAAATAAGTTGATTTTAAATTTCATGGCATCAACACATCTCAAAAAAGTTGGGACAAGGCCATGTTTACCACTGTGTGGCATCCCCTCTTCTTTTTATAACAGTCTGCAAACATCTGGGGACTGAGGAGACAAGTTGCTCAAGTTTAGGAATAGGAATGTTGTCCCATTCACCCTTTCCAGATGTGTAAGCTGCCCATACCACACGCACTCATGCAACCCCATACCATCAGAGATGCAGGCTTCTGAACTGAGCGCTGATAACAACTTGGGTTGTCCTTGTCCTCTTTAGTCCGGATGACATGGCGTCCCAGTTTTCCAAAAAGAACTTCAAATTTTGATTCGTCTTACCACAGAACAGTTTTCCACTTTGCCACAGTCCATTTTAAATGAGCCTTGGCCCAGAGAAAACGCCTGCGCTTCTGGATCATGTTTAGATATGGCTTCTTTTTCGACCTATAGAGTTTTAGCCAGCAACGGCGAATGGCATGGTGGATTGTGTTCACCGACAATGTTTTCTGGAAGTATTCCTGAGCCCATGTTGTGATTTCCATTACAGTAGCATTCCTGTATGTGATGCAGTGCCGTCTATGGGCCCGAAGATCACTGGCATCCAGTATGGTTTTTCTCTGAGAAACTCCTTTCTGATATTGCTCCACTATTTTTCGCCGCAGCATTGGGGGAATTGGTGATCCTCTGCCCATCTTGACTTCTGAGAGACACTGCCACTCTGAGAGGCTCTTTTTATACCCAATCATGTTGTCAATTGACCTAATAAGTTGCAAATTGATCCTCCAGCTGTTCCTAATATGTACATTTAACTTTTCCAGGCTCTTATTGCTACCTGTCCCAACTTTTTCGGAATGTTTAGCTCTCATGAAATCCAAAATGAGCCAATATTTGGCATGACATTTCAAAATGTCTCACTTTCAACATTTGATATGTTATCTATATTCTGTTGTGAATAAAATATAAGTTTATGAGATTTGTAAATTATTGCATTCCTTTTTTATTCACAATTTGTACAGTGTCCCAACTTTTTTGGAATCGGGTTTGTAATTTGTAAAATCATGACATGTATCAATTTATTCTATAAAACCTATTTAGTTTGAATTCATTTTTAGTGCGTTTAAATAATGCATATTATATTATGTTTTGTTATCTTAAATCCCCAAAATGTCAGGTGGTGCAACTGTCCGAACAAATAAATACTGTAGCATCATTTTTAGGTTTGAAACCTTTCATTTAAACAAATTTTATAAATATAAGTAGTTTTAAAGCTGTTTAGATAATCAAAAAACTTTTGTCCAGCAATTTGTATATTCTCAAATGTCAGGGTGACACAACTGCAAACATGGCTCTTTTATTATGAATTGACAAGGTAATAACAGTAAACATGCTAATTGCATCATCAGAGGACCCCAACTGATCCTTGTGGCTGAGTGAAAAGGTTTGTAGATCTCTCTCTCATATACTGGTAAAAACTAATTTCAAGTATGTGTAGGTTGGTCCATATCAGGTGGTACAACTACAGTATACATACTGTACTATGTACTGCTGTACTATTTGGTTGTACTGCCTGAAATAAAAAGTCAAAAAATTAATTTTAACACTTTGAAATGTTAAACAACTGAAACTTGTTTAAACTCATTGTTCAAGATTCAAAAATATGCATTACATCAGTTTTGAAAAGATTTAAAAAAAAAAATCATCAGTTATTAATTTAGTTCTATCTATCTTATATTGTTGAATAGTAGGTGTCCCCACAAAAAGATTGATGACAACATAATCGGAGTGTATATTCTTTTCTTTTTGTTTTTAATACAGTAACTTTATAATTTTCTACCATTCGTGTGAAGTCACAGATTTTTAGATTAATGGTACAATTTCTGAATTCAGTGAAACGTTGTCAGCATTTATCAGTGTTTGTGTTTGTTTTTGTGCAGTGTGGCCCCAAGAAGAGTATATTGTCGAATATTCTCTGGAATACGGTTTCCTTCGGCTGTCCCAGGCCACACGTCAGCGACTCAACATCCCTGTTATGGTGGTGACCCTGGGTGAGTACATCACACCCTCCAGGACATCAACAGAAAACCTGCCTTGTTCACCTAAAAATGTTAATTGTAATTAGCCACTTTTCCACTGTCGGGCAAGTGCGAGGCTGGGCTAACAGTGTGCCGGGTAGGGCCAGTAGCCTCGGACCTCTAGCAGCGAGACCAGTAACGAGATCAGTTACTCACACTCATGTTGTTCCAAATCTGTGTGAACTTATTTTCTTTTGCAAAACACAAAAGAAGATATTTTGAAGAATGTTGGTAACCGAACAGTTTCTGTGTCCTTTGACTTTCATTGTGTGGACTGGAACAACATAAGGGTAAGTAAATGATGAAAGAATTTTTATTTTTTTTTTTCGGTGGACTATTTCTTTAACACCCCCAGTCCTCATTCAATTTCATAATATTAAAAAGTGTTGAAGAATGTTCTTCAGAAAGTCTCCTTTTGTGTTTCATGGAAAGGTCATAAAGGTTTTGAATGATATGAGAGTAAAAAAATACTATTGTGTGTATATATATGTAATATTACAATTGTATTTTTTTGGTAAACTGTTCCAATAAGGCGAACATACGGGGCGGTTGGACAATAAAACTGAAACACCTGGTTTAGACCACAATAATTTATTGGTATGGTGTAGGCCCTCCTTTTGTGGCCAATACAGCATCAGTTTGTCTTGAGAATGACAGATACAAGTCCTGCACAGTGGCTAGAGGGATTTTGAGCCATTCCTCTTCCAGAACAGTAGCCTGGTCAATATTTGATGCTCATGAAGGAACAAGTTTTCTGACTTGCTCCTTCAAAATACCTCAAAAATATTTAGATCTGGTTGTCTGTGCAGACCATGTGAGATGTTCAATTTCACTTTCATGTTCATCAAATCATTCTGTCACAATTCTTGCTGTGTGTAATTTTGCATTATCATGCTGAAACATGGCGCCTCCTTCAGGGTAAAATGTTTGAACTATTAGATGCACATGGTCCTCCAGAATGGTTTGGTAGTCCTTGGCAGTGATGCACCCATCAAGCACAGTATGAAATGCCAAACCATCACTGATCCACCCCAGTGCTTCACTCTGGGCAGTAGCAGTCCAGGTGTTCAGCCTATTTAGGGCTTCCCACACCATGACTCCCATGGATGTGGGAAAGACAGTGAAGGTGGACTCATCAGAGAATAATACATGTTTCACATTGTTCACAGCCCAAGATTTGCACTTTTGGCACCAAGCGACAGCAAAGACTTGCTGTCCTGGTCACAGATGAGCTAGCGAGACACGCACCAACAATTTGTCCTCTTTTTAACTGATGTGTCTCCCATTTATGTTGTGTGAATTGCAATATTTTATGTACAGCTGTGCTATTGCTCTGCTAATTCAACCTTCAAACTCTGCATTTACTGATGGAATGTAAATCAGTGAAGATTGGCCAACAGGCTGAGCATATATAGTCGTGAAACCTCCAACACTATATTTGCCAGTGTTTCAGTTTCACTATCCAATCCCTGTATTTCTTTCCTTTTTAAAAAAACAAAACAAAACATAAAGTGTCAATTAGTACTGCTGTGTAGTACTCAGAATCTCTCTCTCTCTCTGTCTGTCTGCAGACCCCATGAAGGATCAGTGCTTTGGAGATGGTTTCAGTCGCTTCCTCCTGGACGAATGCCTGGGTTATGACGATATCCTGATGTCCAGTGTGAAGGCTTTAGCAGAGAATGAGGAAAACAAAGGTAAATTAGAAGTTCTCTCTCAAAAACAGTTTTGTTTAGTTTTTTGATGATGGCATAACTATGACATGAGAATGTGATTTGTTTGTTTTTAGGGTTCTTGAGAAACGTGGTCTCTGGAGAACACTACCGTTTTGTCAGTATGTGGATGGCTCGTACCTCCTACCTGGCAGCCTTTGTAATCATGGTTATCTTTGTGAGTACTTTTACTCTACTGCCTCTGTACTACAGAGTGCTTATTAGTGATTGGATTGTATGTGTGATGTCAGCACATTAGTTCAGTTTGAGCATTTAGGTAATTAGTCCACCAAAAAATGTATTTATTCATTCCCATGACTTTTTGTAAGTGGAATGTTAGGAGAAACTTTAACAATGTTCAAGGTATTTTTTTCCACTCAATTACCAGTACAATGAATGGTCACAAATCTTGTGTCATATGATTGCTTTAAGTGAGAAACTGAAGTCATTATTCACTTATAATCTTTCCCACCAGCAAGTTGTTAACAGTTGTGACATAATCAGTAGTCTGTTTGGTGAACTGGATGAAGTGATTTAAAAGATGACTCAAAAGAATGATAACCAAAATTTTGGTCTGTTTTTCATTTGACTCACATGATCTTATGACTTCAGAAAACAAACTCAGCATGTCTTGTATAAGTCACATAGACAACATTTAACATGACATTTTTTAATGCTTTTTATTTGTCTTTTTTTTTTTTTTTTTGGAGCATGGTAGCCCTTGGTTATGATTCACTTTCATAATATTAAAAAAGTGATCATTATATTCTTCAAAAAAATGACATTTTGGGATTCTTTAAATGAAGAAAGTCATATGGCCGAGTAAATGATGACAACTGAAATTTTGGGTGAACTATTCTTTTGATTCACTTGGACCATAGAGAGATGAGTCTTGAGAATTTTAATACAACACTGAATCAAATGTAAAAATTCCATCACAAGTCTTTTTTTTTCTCTCTCTTTCAGACTCTGTCCGTTTCCATGTTGCTGCGGTACTCACACCACCAGATTTTTGTCTTTATAGGTAGGCTCCAATCAGCCTCTCAGATCCTCACTACTGCATCAGCATCTTTGATCATGTTCCAAGATCAAATTCATAACGCAGTAAAAAGCCAACATTTTTCAAAAGTCCATCTCTCTGATTTCCTCTTTCTCAGTGGATCTTCTCCAGATGTTGGAGATGAATATGACCATTGCCTTCCCTGCCGCCCCTCTTCTCACTGTCATCCTAGCTCTTGTGGGTAGGTAGAGATCACTTCTGGGGTTTTGGAGAGATGTTCTCATACCTGTTTGTGTCTCCTATCAACTTAATGCCTGATCTGTTAATTTATTGACTTCATATATCACATGAAAATTTCTTATTAAAATATTTTATGAAGGTTGTTTGATCACAAATGCCTCTATTTGATCCTATCTGCAGGGATGGAGGCCATCATGTCTGAGTTTTTCAATGACACAACCACTGCCTTCTACATCATCCTCATTGTTTGGTTAGCGGACCAATATGATGCCATCTGCTGTCACACCAATACAAGCAAGCGCCACTGGCTTAGGTATGTTACCTCATCGGCACAGGTAAATGCCAATGGCTCAGACTCTTCTGCTGTTTTACATTAATTTTGTATTTACATTTATGAATTTGGCAGATGCTTTCATACAATTTTTCTGGATTCGATTTATTTATTTTTTTTTTTCAAGTGTGTGTGTGTTTGTGTGTGTATGTATATATATATATATTTTTTTTTTAGAAATTCTGTTATGAGTTTTTCTGGCTTTAGGATTTAATACAAATTTGTGATAAACAGTGCTAATCAAATGAAGGCATAACACATTATAAAAACATCCTTTTTGGCAAACAAAATGCTGCACAACAGTGTTAAAATGAACTGTTCACTGTTAATAACTGTTAAAATTAAAACGTGGAAGAAAAATTGTATGGTTATTCTTAAGTCATCAGAATTGTATTATTTTATAATTAATTTGAGAGGTACATTCTACTGTACAATAGCAATATACACCATGTTCCAAATTATGCAAGTGACACATCCGTAGGATTTCAGTACAATAAGCGTTCAGATTTTAGTTTTTAAAAGAAAGTGTTATTTATTTTTCATATCTTTTTAGATAGCTGGTATCAATCTCAGTTAAATAGTTTGCCAGGTTTTCTTGGGTAAATGGAAAACTACTTAGAGGTTGTTCCACATTATTAAGCAAGTCACAGATTTCATGCAATATGGGGAGGAAGAAAGATCTTTCTGAAGATGAAAAGCATGAAATGGTGCAATGTTTTGCAAAAGGCATGAAAACAACTAATATTTTGTGAGAACTGAATAGAGACTGTCGAACTGTCAAAAGATCTGTGAGTGATTTAGAGCACAGAAGAACTCGGCCAGATAAAGGCTTAATAAGGAAAGTTTGTGTCAAAAAAATTAATTTAATTTAAAAAGCTGTTTTTAAAAAAGCTGTTGAGCAGCAAACAGGTATTTGGAGCCGCTGGTGTCTCTGGAGTCCCAAGAACCTCTCCATGCAGGCTAGTAGGTTGTGCATAGGTAGTTGCATTTCAGCCACCTCAAACCAAAAGGCCACAAAGAGAAATGTTTGCATTGGGTTTAGAAATAAATTAGTCATTTTTAAATACACCGTGTGCAGCATTATTAGGCAAGTTGATTTTCTGATCATATTTTTTTCTAAGCACATTTTACCAATTCCAAACCACATCAATCTTAATAACTATTAATTTTGTATTTAATCAGTGCTATATAATTGTTCATGAAGGCTGGAAATGAAAAATGCCTTATATTCAGGTGTGCATAATTATTAGAAAGGTTTTCATTTTACAGGCAAAATGAGCCAAAAAAGAGATTTAACTCTTACTAAATTATTAAATGCTCATGAGAAGGATGCAATACTAATGCAACACTAGAAAATGCAAGTTAAGGCATGACCAATGGACAGCAAAACGCTCATTGGGTCAGCAGGGTCAGACAAAAACAGGTGGAGAAGAAAAGACACATGTTAACTGCAAAAGAATTAAGAATTAAGGTGAAGAATTAAGTGTGAAACCATCAGGAACCATCAGTCTCCAGCGCCACCATTTTCCAGAACTGCAACCTACCTGAAGTCTCCAGAAGTGCAAGGTGTCAGAATCTCAGAGACTTAGGTTAGGTAAAGAATCCTAAAAATAACTCCCACCTAATAAGAATCACAAGCTGAAGTGTTGAAAAATACATGAAGACTGTTTTTTATAGGCACATAGACATACAGATTGAGAGTGACTCTTGAAGGACCAGCACCACATCCTCTTGTACCACTGTTTGAAGAATTTATCTTGCAGAATCTGGCAGTAAGGTGTGGGAGTTCATTATTAGTCCATCTCCTATCTTGAAAAGTCCGTCTTGCAGATATGGAATAAAAATGATCTTCCAAAACTTACTGCCAGATTCTGGAAGATAAATTCCTGATGGTTTCACATTTAATTCTTCACCTTAAAGGGTTAGTTTACCCAAAAATGAAAATTCATTATCAAATTCACTGTCATTATTTACTCACCCTCATGTCGTTCCACACCCGTAAGACCTTCGTTCATCTTCGGAACACAAATTAAGATATTTTTCATAAAATACAATGGCTCAGTGAGGCCTGCATTGCCAGCAAGACAATTAACACTTTCAATGCCCAGAAAGCTACTAAAGACGTATTTAAAACAGTTCATGTGTTCATGTGGTTCAACCTTAATGTTATGAAGCGACGAGAATACTTTTTGTGCCAAAAAAAACAAAATAATGACTTTTTGACAATATCTAGTGATGGGCGATTTCAAAACACTGCTTCATTAAGCTTTGAAGCTTTATGAATCTTTTGCTTCAATTCAGTGATTCGAAACAAAAGATTCATAAAGCTTCATGAAGCAATAAATGTTTTGATATCGCCCATCGCTAGATATTGTCAAAGTTGTTCTTAGTTTTTTTTTATTTTTTTATTTTTATTCACTGATGAATGCCATACTACAATGGATGGTATAAATGGATAGATTTCTGGATGGTTGGTGAATGGCCACCCCGTTCCAACAAGACTGCAACATCATCAAGAAGCTTGTGGGTGATGATTTGGCCTGGAATATTGGGAAGTGAAATGGAAGGTCCCTTTAAGGTCTCTGAGGGTGTCAAATTGACTTCTGCAAGATATGTGGAGTTTATAACTGACCATTTTCTGCTGTGGATTTTCATGCAGGACAATGCACTATGCTTCAAAAAAACACCACAGCAATAAAACTGTTTGAAAATGTTTTTCTACATCTACAGTAAATGTTTCTTTTTGTGGCTTTTTGTTAGAGGTAGCTGAAATACTTTATGCACAACTGCCAGCCTGCATGGAGAGGTTCTTGGGACTCCAGAGGCACCAGCGGCTTCAAATAACCTGTTTGCTGCTCAATAGTGGCTTTTTTTTTTTACAGCTGCCCTTTTAATACAATTAATTTGTTATAAGTCTTTATCTGACCGAGTTCTTCTGTTCGCTAAATCACTCAAATCTTTTGATAGTTCGATAATCTCTATTCATTTTTCACAAATTAATTGTTTTCATGTCTTTCGCAAGACATTGCACCATTTCATGCTTTTCATCTTCAGAAAGATCTTTCTTCCTCCCCATATTGCATGAGAACTGTGACTTGCATAATGTGGAACAACCTCTTTAAGTAGGTTTTCCATAGGTTTCCCAAGAAGACCTGGCAAACTATTTAACAAACCTGAGATTGATACCAGTTATTTAAAAAAGATATGAGAAATAAAACACTTTCTTTGAACAACAAAAACTGAATGTTAATTGTACTGATGTCACTTGCATAATTTGGAACAGCGTATTTCTGGCAATTTCTTAAACCAAACTTTCATTTTGATAGGATGTGGTAAAGACCTTTGAGTTTCTGTGCATATGATGAAAGTTTTTCTGAAATTAAATGGTGAAATGCTTGTGAAGTGACTCTCAGCAACTTTGGAGATGAAGTTCATGTTGAGTGTCTTCATATAGTGGACAGCAGACACTGAAAACACCATGAGCCTCTCAAGTGCTTGAGTATGTGTAGTTGACGAAACTGCACTATTAATTTACACAGACACATGCAGACTTCATATTTAAAGTCTTTTTGTGGTTTAATGTTCACAGACAGTAGTTCAAATCACGTTAATTTAAATAAGTTTACAGCCCTTCTTTTGATTTATTAATCCAAAATTTGTCAAATTCCATTTCACGTTATATAGTAAATTCCATTTTTATGACTGAATTATGTGATTCTGTCCGTGTTTTCAGCATCGCAGAAATCATAGGGTCCTAGTTTAGAAAACGAAGATATTTAGAAATTAAAGGGTTAGTTCACCAAAAAATAATGTCATTTATTACTCACCCTCATGCCGTTCCACACATGTAAGACCTTCGTTCATCTTCGGAACACAAATTAAGATATTTTTGTTGAAATCCGATGGCTCAGTGAGGCCTGCATAGCCAGCAATGACATTTCCTCTCTCAAGATCCATTAATGTACTAAAACCATATTTAAATCAGTTCATGTGAGTACAGTGGTTTTAGTACAATTAGTCCAACATGTACGCTCCATGCTCCACATAGCTCCCGTACTACTATCCAAACCATTGGAAATAAATGTCTTTCGGTCGGTTATAGGGAAATAGGGAAACGGTGACTGTAGGTCGAATCTACTGATTTTTAAATGGTTCAACCTATTAAAAATTTAACTGAAGTGGTGTATAATATCTGTTATAAAACTTGGTGAGCTGCCTACCTAGACAGCATCATAGTTATGCAGCTGATAAGTAGGCCAAGTTAGCTACTTTTTTTTCCCCACAAAATGATTCTTTGGCGAATCAGTGTAAATCAGAATTATTTTTAAAAATCCTTGTCCAGTAGTTATAGAAATTCATTGGTCAAAAAGACCGGGACAAAATGCTTTATGCTTAAGCGGATGAAGGTTGATGTTAGAGTCGGGACGCAAGGAATATTGTTTCCGGGTCTAATCCTTTACTGTCCAAGCATAAACAGAGGTTTATGAGCACTATTTATTCATATCACACATTTAAGCTGAACATTTAGAACCTCATCTGAAGTGTCTCTTGTGCTGTTTTTCAGATTTTTTTATCTGTATCACTTTGCCTTCTATGCGTATCATTACCGCTTTAATGGCCAGTACAGCAGCTTGGCTCTGGTCACTTCCTGGCTCTTCATTCAGGTATCTTATTTCAGATTTTTTTTGTAATTGGGAAATCTGTGAATTTGCATGGAATTGTTTGTAGCTCATTAGCTTTTTCGTCTTCCACAGCACTCAATGATCTATTTTTTCCACCACTATGAGTTGCCGGCCATCCTGCAACAGATCCGGATCCAGGAGATGCTGCTTCAGAACCAGCAGGTGGGCCAAGGAAACCAGACTGCATTGCAGGACAATCTTAACAACAACACTAGCAATGCTGCGCCCGCCGGCCAGGCTAACGCAGCTGCTAATGCGAATGGCCAGGAACGGCAAGCCGCTCAGGACCAACCTCAGCTTGAAAACCACAACGGATTGTTGGTAAATCCCGGTCTGCCCGTCAACCCATCCAGTTCCGACCTCGACTGGATGGCTGAGATCGCCATTGGCCCAGATGTTCTGTCCGTTACACACCTGAGCGACTCGCTTTTGGAGCCGGGAGGGATCCAACAGCCAATGTCGTCCGGCGCAAGTGTAACAGAGTTGCACAGTATGAGCACAGCAGCAGAGAACCAAGACGGAAACATTAGCGCAGCCAATGTTCCCGCGGTTGACATGAAGGGCCGGGGTTGCGCTCAGGGTCTGGGGCCCCCTGGTGGTGGAGGTGGGCAGATGGAATCTGAAACGAATCCCACTTCCTCCCCAATGACCTCACACACAGACTGCAGAGTAGCAGAAATGCACAAGGGTGCCACGGACTGGGATGACAAGGCAAAGAACAAAAGCGAAAGCTCGGACTCCCACTCCGCCCCGGCTTGAGTCGCGCACTCGGTCGCCCCCATTCGGAACAAATGAATCCACGCTCTACAGTCGCCACCCCTCTCTGTAAATTAATCCAGAAGGCATCAAGAGGAGAAGCTGTGATGGAGCTTTATGTAATTACATCCTGGAAACCTCCGACATGAACATGAAGAGGGCAGAAGCAGAACTTCCGCCATCTAGTCATATTCTTAAGAGTAAATACGCATTGAATTGTCGAAATGATGCCATGTGTGAGGGTGTGATCATTTGGAGACTTTACATGTGATTTTTTTTTTTTTGATTGGAAACTTTTAATACAGGGAGTGTTCAGTTTGAAATGTTCAGTTCAGTTCAGTTCAGTTATGGTACTTTTTGTGGCTCCTGATTATGGAGCTGCAGGTATCAGCAGGCCGCGTGAGCGGCAATCTTACTTTAAATCCAAATACACATCGCACTTTGCACATCTTGTGCGAGGATTGTTTTGGCTCTCTTTCCATTCCTCTAATGATAACATTAATGCTGAAAATTCATTTAGAATGATGTTTTGGTCCCTACTACTTTCGTTCACTACAGCAAGCCACCAAAATGTTCCTTACCTGATTTAAAATCTAGCTCATGGCCATTGTGTTCAGGTAAGGTATTATCATGTGTACAGAGCAGTTTGACCACTGAATTTGATGCTATTCATGGTCAGAGTGCTCTGATGTTGGTATATAGGTTGGGCTGCCAGTCAAAAAAGTGGACAGGTGACGACAGAGAATCATTATACTCAGAATAAGTCCTCCTTCCACATGGTCCTCTTTGAAAACTGTCATGGGGTCATTTCTGTATTTTCTAATCCTCAGCAAGATACATTTGTTCTTGTGGTTAGTTTAGGCAGACGTTTTCGTCTTTTGCACAAACTCATCACAGTCTTTGGTTTTTCAGGTCAAGTCTGGCTTTGAGAGAGAGGGTGTATAGATTATTGCCTTATGCTTCTAAAACCGAACATTAACCTTGTATTTCCATCTTTGGGAAGTACATTGGGGTCGATAGCCTTACCAGAGGCTTCAAAGCCAGTAGAGAAAAAAAAAGTCACGAGACATGACAACTGAGGAAAGAGTGAACATGTCGTTTTTTTTAACAGATATTACTTAGAATCATACGTAAGCAGTGAATGTCAGACTGTTAAATTCACAGCATTGCGGCCCTTCAGCTAAAGTCACTGATCCGGAAGTCCATTGTCTTTTTTATATTCTGCTTTTGTAGAGGTTTCTCCATGTGTTTGACTTGGGAAGATCGGTGGCTGTCCAATGACAGGACAAGTTTGTTGAGCTTCATGACCATGTGAAAAAACTTTACTGAAAGTAAGAGAACAAAAAAAAGGAATCTCTTGTGTTTTGTGACACAGGACTGTGGATGGGGGGAAAGGTCATTTAAAGGCTATGCAACAATATGGCAGGCTTCCAGGCTCTGGAATTTTTTTTTTTTTTTTNTTTTAATAAATAATTCAAATTGTGCAATATTTTGTGAGGCTCAGATCCATAAAGGATTCCAGGTCTGAAAGAGTGATTTATGGTTTTATGATCAATTCCTCTTTATTATATATATATTTTTTTTCTGTGCCTATTTGCCATTGTCAGATGAAGCGGATGATTGTAGTGTTTAGATTGTGTAGGATGTCTAGACAGAAACTGGTAAGAAAGATTCTCAGTTCTGTGATAAACTCGATTCCATGTCATTCAAATGTATTTAACTGTAATGTTTAAAAAAACTGCATAAAGAGACAAAATTAATTTCCATTTTGAACCTTTTGTTTGTGGTCTTTTAGGCATGTTCCATGAATAGGGTATAGATTATTTGTTTTAAACTCATTGTCTGTACCTGCTAGAGATCTTGACTGTAACTGTGAAAATGTTTTATGTTTTTAAATTTTAATTTAGCAACCTATTCATGGAAAGTACCTTCCTCCTTCGGTCAAGAAACTACAACATAATGCTAAAGTCTCACACAGAAAGTTCTGTATCATATACTTGGAAGGTATTGTAAGCACAAATAAAACTACATTTTCAGTTTATGGGAAATTCAGTAACTACAAACATTTGACTTTTGTCAATTTTAAATTTAGGCCTGTTACCTCTATTTTGAGTGATATCTATATACACTATATGGACAAAAGTATTGGGACACACCTCTTAATTTCTGAATTCAGGTTTTTCAATCAGACCCTTTGCCAAGGGTGTATAACCAAACACCTAGGGCCTCATTTATAAAGCGTGCATACGCACAGATTTGATCTTAGAGTATGCGTACGCTTAAATCCATGCCAATGCTCAAATTTATAAAAACGGTCTTTGACGTGGTAAAGTGCTTAGTGCACTTTTCCTTGTCAGATTACTGCAGGTTTTTGGAAATCTAAGCTATTCTTGCAGCTCGCCATTCTGAATGAAAGGATTTGGACGATGTCTGGTGATCATTTATATGTAAATTACATTAATTAGGTGTCGTTTACAACACAGAGAACTGAAACTATTCAGCTGTGCGCAAGTTCAAGATCATTTGCGATTTATAGATTCACATCTGAAAGAGGCGTACGCTTTTTTTCTGTGTGTACATTCATTCTATGAACCACACGTACGCACATCTGAGAAATTATAGATCAAATTTAGGACGGTTTCTGCGCAACATTTTATAAACGAGGCCCCTTGTCACCTGCGTTTACAAACATTTGTGAAAAAAAGTGTCGTTCTGAAGAGCTCAGTGAATTCAATTTTATTGCCTCTGCAATAAAACAGTTCATGAAATTTAATTCCTGCTAGATATTCCATGGTGCGTAAAAGTCCATAGCTGAAAAACTTCCACTGACAATATCAGAATAAAATCTGTGTGGCGGGCATTTCCATGGTCAAGCAGCTGCATGCAAGCCTCACATTACCAAGTACAATGCCAAGCGTCAAATGGAGAGGTGTAAAGCACGCTGCCACTGGACTCTGGACGTGTTCTGTTGAGTGATGAATCACAATTCTCTGTTTGGCAGTCTGATGGGCTAGAATGAGAATGTTACCTGCCTGACTGCATTGTGCCATCTGTAAAGTTTGGTGGAGAAGGGATAATGGTATGGGGCTTTCTTTTAATGGTTACTTACTTCCAGTGAAGGGAAATCTCAATAATTCAGCATACCAAGACATTTTGGACAATGCTGGTTCCAACTTTGTGAGAAGAGTTTGGGAAAGGCCCTTTTCTATTCCAGCATGACTGTGCCTCTGTGCACAAATCAAGGTCCGAAAAGACATGGTTGGATGAGTTTGATGTGGAAGAATTTGACTGGCCTGCAGAGAGCCCTGACCTCAATCCCATTGAACACCTTTGGGATGAACTGGAACGGAGATTGCGAGCCAAGCCTTCTCCTCCAACATCAGTGCCTGGCCTCACAAATGCTCTACTGGATGAATGGGCAAAAATTCCCACAGAAACACTCCAAAAATCTATTGGAAACCTTCCCAGCCTGACAGTTTACAAGCGGTAGACAAGTAAGGTCACAGTTCCAATAACTAAAGAGATCCCTTTACTGACACCAGGAGAAAGATGCCCAGGGTTTCAGATCACTTGTGTGAACATGCCGTAGACCTGCTGCAAGGGGGGCATAAGACTGCAGATGTGGTCAGAGCAATAAACTGCTATGTCCATCATGTAAGACGCCTCAGACAGGGCTACATGGAGACTGGAAAGTCAGCTTATCCTTGCAGCGCAAAACCATGAGAAACCTTATTGACCCCCCCTTTGTTGAGGGACTCATTATTCCATTTCTGTTCATCAAATGTCTGTGAAATTTGTTCAGTTTATGACTCAGCTGTTGAATCTGTTTATGTTTGCTGGAAAAAAGTAGTTGAAAGTGAGAGGACGTATCTTTCTTTTTTTTTTGTATATACACTACCGTTCAAAAGTTTGTGATAAGTAAGATTTTTAATGTTTTTAAAAGAAGTTTCGTCTGCTAACCAAGACTGCATTTATTTAATTAAAAATACAGTAAAAATAGGAATATTTTGAAATATTATTACAATTTAAAATAACTGTTTTCTATTTGAATATATTTTACAAAGTAATTTATTCCTGTGATGGTAAAGTTGAATTTTCAGCATCGTTACTCCAGTCTTCAGTGTCACATGATCCTTCAGAAATCATTCTAATATGCTGATTTGCTGCTCAAGAAACATTTCTGATTATTATCAATGTTGAAAACAGTTGTGTACTTTTTTTTTTTCAGGATTCCTTGATTAATAAAAAGTTCAAAAGAACAGCATTTATCTGAAATACAAAGCTTTTGTAACATTATACACTACCGTTCAAAAGTTTGGGGACAGTAAGAATTTTTATTTTAATTTTTTTGAAAAGAATTTAAAGAAATGACTACTTGATTTAATGCATCCCTGTTGAATTAATTCAAAAGTGACAGTAAAGACATTTATAATGTTACAAAAGATTATATTTCAAATCAAGGAATCCTGAAAAAAAAAGTACACAGTTTTCAACATTGATAATAATCAGAAATGTTTCTTGAGCAGCAAATCAGCATATTAGAATGATTTCTGAAGAATCGTGTGACATTGAAGACTGGAGTAATGATGCTGAAAATTCAGCTTTGCCATCACAGGAATAAATTACTTTGTAAAATATATTCAAATAGAAAAGAGTTAACTTAAATTGTAATAATATTTCAAAATATTCCTGTTTTTACTGTATTTTTAATTAAATAAATGCATTCTTGGTTAGCAGACGAAACTTCTTTTAAAAACATAAAAAATCGTACAGATCCCAAACTTTTGAACGGTAGAGTACATAAAATTGTATGGCCTATTCATGGAAAGTACCTTCCTCGTTGTTCAAATAACTGCAATGTAATGCTAAAATCTCATGTAGAAAAAGGTCAAATTGTTTATTTTAAATATACTAGGAATTTACTGTAAGATGTATTTTTTTTGTAGGAAATCCATGGTCATCAAAAACATCAATGTAGGATGAAGGTGGATATCGTAAATGTATCCAAGTAACTCTCTGAGCTGGAATTTTTCAAGTAAGATATCAAATTTATGACAAGATCACATTTATTTCTTTAACATCAAACTTAATTCAAACAGGCAACCTGGCCATTCATATGTCCGTATGACTTTATGGAGGAAAAAAAGGTCAATAGCAGTTTTGAGATTTGAGACACAACCAAGCTATAAAATAATTGACAAAGCAGCCAAGTCAATGTTCTGTACTACATTTGACTCCATGATGAGGACTTGGGTGCAAACAGGTTTGTTCTGATCCTTATTCACAGCTGGGCAGAGGGAAAGGGATATGAATAAATAAAGCTCTGAGAGAAAAGCATGGTCTTGCTTGGTGCTTTCAACTTTATAACATTTGTTCTTCAGGTTTCACCTGCAAAGGTATGAATGATTCGAAAAAGATACCCAACCAGTCAGCGCCCACTTTAACTGCAGTTGGAGAGTGATGCTTTAGAAAATAAGCCACATGAGGCCCTATTAGCGTTATCATTAGCAAAACGGTACCAAGGATTAATGTTCCCTTAGCATGATGATTTTAAAAGAGTCCTGGTGTATATGAAAGTTTTTTTTGAAGGAGAAAGATAGAAAAACATGTCCACTGTCACCATGTTCATTTCAGACATTGTGAGCATCACCTTTTCAAATCTGCTGGCTCTTTGGTGAGGGCAGGGCAAATGCTGGCTGTGACTGTGGGCGGAGCTGCTGTGGTCAGCGGGGCGGCAGCCGCTCGTTCTTTAGCCAGTGTAGTCTGAAGCTCCGCCCTACGAGCCAGAGCTGCTTTCAAATGCCCACGAATTTCCTCGATCTTTGCCTGGAGTTCTTCCAGCTCGCCATCTCTGGAAGGGCTCGAGGATCTCACTGAGGAGGTGGGCTGCTGAATGGGCCCTCCGTTTTCACACACTCTCGCCAATAAACTCCCAGCCCCAGAGCTCAATGCAGAGGCGGAGCTAGCCTGACCCCCCTCCGACACGACACGGGTGAGGAGCCGGCGCGTGTTGAGAGTTTCCAGGTTGAAATGGACCCTCTTGTTGTCTTTGGGCTCCTGTGCCACCATGGTGCTTTCGTTGTTCCATCTGGCAAAGGATCCGAGGGGAGCAGCTGGAGGTGGCGGATGTGGTTGGGCTTTCTGGATGTTACAACTGGGAAGACAGAGACAAGTTGTGTGATTTTGTTAAAGAGATCAAGAAATGATGACAACAATTTCATTTCTGGGTGAAGTTTTGCAGAATAACCTTGCAAGGTCACTCTTTTCCGTATAATGAATGTTAAAGTGGACTGGGGCTCTGGAGCTCCAAAATGACAAAAATATCATAAAAGTAATCAATATGACTTGTGTGCTGTATTCCAACTTTTCTGAAGCTTTTTGAGCCACGTGGACTACTTTTATGGTGCATTTGGAACTTAGCTCCAGTCCCCATCCACTTTCATTGTACTGAAAAGAGCAGCCAAAATATAAATCAAAGAGTAAATGACAGAATTTTCATTATTGGATGAACTCTCTCTTTTAAAAAAGCTCCACCACTGTCCATCATTTTATGATCCTGAAGTTGCTGTATTAAAAATAACAGCACTGTACTGCTGATGTTATCTAAAACTATTAAAAATAATTTTCATTAATTGAAATTAAGTAGAAGTAATATATAAATATTAGATGAAAAAACTTAAAATGAAATGTGTAAGTACTAAAATTACTAAAACTGAAATAAAAATAAATTAAAGATAAATAGACATTTAAAAACTATGCAAGGAATTAAGCACATAAAATTAAATAAAACCCAAGTGCATTTTTACATTTAAAGTGGAGAGCCATGAAATAAGCTGCGATAAGCACAATCCTGCTGTTAAAATTAAAAAATATATTAATAAAACAAAGTCAAAACCTTTTCTCTGTGTTTGCCCGCTGCCGTTTCACGTCCTCATAAGTCATGTTCAGTGCTCTGTGGATTTTCTGCAAAAAAAAAAAGAAAAAAGGATTTGTCTCACCATGAGATAAATGAGAGAGATCAACATCATGCTTTTGATTTTAAAAATCAATATTCCAGAGATGGCAATTACTGCCTCGGCTTGGCAGTAATCCCTCTCCACCCCCTCAGAGAAAGTAGCTTATAAGACCCTGAGAGATCAAGCACAGCTCATTTACAGAGTAAAAGCTTTGCCCCATGAATAACTGTGCCATTCTTAGTCTTATAGTTATCAGGAGAGGGAAGAAAGGAAACATCGTGATGGAATAATAAACTGTGCGACAGCTAAAATTTTGCAGAAAAACCAGCCCAGTCAATAGCGTGAGCATTAAAGGGACAGTTCAGTCAACTAGGAAAATTTGGCCATTTACTCACCCTCACATTGATCAAAACATGTATGTTGGGTTTAATGCAACACAACAGAAGATATTTAGCAAATGGTCAAACTCAAAACATGACAAAAAGCATCATAAACATTCCACAACATTAGCCTAAATCTGTCAGATGTGATCACCATTCACTTTTTTTTACAGTTATGAGCAGCTTGGACATTCTGCAAAACATCTCTTTTTGTGTTCCACAAGAAAAACCCTGAAAGGGTGAGTAAAGCATGACAGAGTGTTCATTTTTGAGTGAACTGTCCCTTTAAATTAGGCTCATGGCTCACCTGACTGGTGTGAAGCCAGTATTTGAACTTTTGTCTGCGGCGGATACGTGGCAGAACCAGGCGATAGAAGGCGTGTTCTCCTGCCAGAGTGAGTAAGGCCCCGGTCACACCCACACAAAGCAACACAAACAACCCTGAGAAGTGACGAATGCCCATCTGCAGCGTCTGGAAAGGGAGAAAACAAACAGAAGAAATTATACACTGCTGTACACACACCACACACCAAAGGGGTGTGATGCAGTACTTGTACACAGGAGGGCAGTATAATCCTGCTGACTGATATTTCATTAGTCTGAAAGAAGCCCAAAACCTTCCCGCCCCGGAGTGCCTTTTATGGAGAAGAATACCTACCAACTTGAGCTAATTGACATTAAAAATCATCTTATTAAACCAAACATCAATATTAGATGTGGAGAGCTGATCTGTATGTACCTCTAGATAGCTAGAGCTAAACCACGGACTGTAATAGACACAAAAATCAATCAAGTCAAACAGCTCTACATAATAGTGTTTTTTGTATCTGTACAAAATCTGTAGGTTTTTGAAACTGCAGAAAGCATTTTCAATCTGCAATATAAAATCAAGTTAAGATGACTAACTGAAATGCTGAAACTTAAAGGTACAGTAAAGTGTGTGTTTTTTTTAAGGTTAAAAACCATTTTCTTTCCTGTGTTGACATATTTTCTTTTGAACATGAATGTTAAGTCAGAGATATTAAAGGGCTCAGCCCTCTTTTTTTAGTGAAACTTGCTAGTCAGTTGCAGACACCAGGCGGGACATTCTTATTCTAGTGAGTATTTGATTGAAGTCTTCAAAAGGTTTAGTTAATTTTCCTGGAAAAAAAGACTAAATTTTAAATGTATCAATAGAACAGTATATACACTTTAAAAGTTGGGGGTTGGTAAGATTTTTTTTAATGTTTGTGAAAGAAGTCTCTTATGCTCACCAAGGCTGTATATTTGATCAAGAAACTTTTTTTTAATTTTTTTTATCAATGTTGAAGACATTTGTGCTGCTTAATATTGTGGAAATTTGGAGGTTAGTTCACACAAAAAAATGAAAATTCTGTCATTAATTATTCACCCTCATGTCATTCCACAGCAATCGTTCATCTTCGGAACACAAAATAACGACTTAATTCAACAATATCTAGTGATGGGAGATTTCAAAACACTGCTTCATGAAGCTTCGAAGCTTTACGAACCTTTTGTTTCGAATCAGTGGTTCGGAGCGCATATCAACCTGCCAAAGTCACACCCCCCAGTGGTGAACTATTGAAATTTCGAAACACTTATCGCGTAATGAAGCCTCGTTTAATGAAAACACGTGACTTTGGCAGTTTGATACGTGCTCCAAACCACTGATTCGAAACAAAAGATTCACGAAGCTTCATGAAGCGGTGTTTTGAAATCGCCCATCACTAGATATTGTTGAATAAAGTCATTATTTAGTTTTTTTGGCACACAAAAAGTATTCTCGTCACTTCATAACATTAAGGTTGAACCACTGTAGTCACATGAACTGTTTTAAATAAGTCTTTATTAGCTTTCTAGGCACTGAAAGTGTTAATTTTCTTGCTGGAAATGCAGGCCTCACTGAGCCATCAGATTTTATTAAAAAAATATTAATTTGTGTTCCGAAGATGAACGAAGGTCTTACGGGTGTGGAACGACATGAGGGTGAGTAATTAATGACAAAATTGTTTTATTTTTGGGTGAACTAACCCTTCAAGTCTAAAAAAAACCTCTGTTTGTTTGACATAGCAACAGAGGCTTAGCCAATGGCTGAGGCTTGGGGCGGAGCAGTCAACCTTTTTAATAACTGTCAATAGTTTTGCACTTTTGTTTGGTGAAGATATTCCACACCTTTACCTTTATTGAACTGAACAGTTCTCACAGAGGATATCTTATACCATACCGTCAACCAAAACCAAGACTACAGAAAAGAAAAGAAAAATACATGAATGAACTTATAAGTCTTTCATCTGTGTGTTTTGACCGCAGGGCATGAGGCCTGTATCTTGGCAGAGAAACTTTTCATCTGGTGCATAGCTCTAGCAAACTCTTTTTCGGGTACCTTGTGTTCTCAAAACCAATGAAAAAGCAGGTGAAATCAGGTTCGCTGTATTTTACTGATCCACAAGTACGAATCCAATCCTGCAAATCTTTGTAAGGCTACTGCGTACTGCCAAGCAGCATTCTGGGAAATAACACATCCTATTAGCTCTCTCTCAAACATGTTCACTTGTCGGATTGATTCAAAACCGAGTGTATCTTGCGTAGGTTTTAACCAGCTCACAATGCTTTGTCCTCATGTTCTCGCCCTTCTGTGAGCCTCTGATGCCACAAGAGCACTGAGATTTGAAATGGAAATGAGGAATAATCTTTTCTGCTCAGGCAATGGTAATTTTCCCCCCTGAAATTAAGAGATGGAAAAAACATGCCCTGCTGAAAGCTTAAAGCATTCGACAGCACTGAGAAATCTGTGTTGTAGGAGAGAGGGATAGTTCGGCCTTTATTTCTTCTTCTGCATGTCAGTCGTCAGCCGATCAGCACGCTCCAAAAGTGTCATTTACTCTGAAATCTTCTGAGGTTTCGAGCAGATCTAACGCACACCTCTGTCAGCACCGGAGATAATGACACAAGATAAGTTAGTGAGGGTACTGAGCCAAATCAATATGTAAGAACTGAAGCCCCTCTGCCACTGATCGCTAAAGCAAACATCACTTACTCACATCAGCCTGCCAGACTTAAAAGGGCTCTGTGGAAATGATAAACATTTGAGCTCTCTATTGGCTCTTTCATATAAAGAATGACAGGATGGTGTCACCGCCATGATCTCAGGAGCTTTGTTTGATTTGATAAAGCATCAAGTAATTAATTAAAGAAAAATGTAATTTGGTAGTACAATGGCAGTCTGGAGATTTGGAGGTTTGATTGATTGGCACAAAGATTTTATGTCTGGGCTTTAAGAAAGAACCAATGAAATGGAATTAAAAGCACAGTTTTATTATCTATTTATTGAAACAGGAAGCTGCACATTTCAAAGGCAGTGCACCATTATTTTCTACTTGTTAGTGAGAGGCAGGTAGAATTAGTGAGATGGACATTCTTATTCTAGAGAATGACAATTCTTCTGATTAGAAGTATTAGGACACACCCATGAGTGCATGATGATGTCACCATTTATTGTCCCATTCCTCTGTA
The DNA here is from genome assembly GCA_003731715.1 of Anabarilius grahami. NCBI lineage: Eukaryota > Metazoa > Chordata > Actinopteri > Cypriniformes > Xenocyprididae > Anabarilius > Anabarilius grahami. Next base: position 769,928 of record RJVU01035287.1, read on the forward strand.
AGATTTTAAAGGTTTCCCCGAAAATATAGCTCTGCCCCAAACTTCTGAATTAAAATTAATTTTTTTAGATTTTTTGAGCAGTATGTCATCTGAACTGTATTTATATTCTGTATGTATTTATTCATCTGAGATTTATTAAAGTAGCCATGTGTGGTACTGTGTGCAGTTTTATTACTCAATACATTTTTCTTTATACATTATGCCTTATTTATTTGCTGTATCACTTCATAATCTCCATTTACATATATAAAAATATCTAGGTGAAATCTAGATGTAACGTACAACAGCAAAATCAAATCAACACACAAGCGCACAGCATTTACATGGCTTGGAAAACACAATCAAGCAGCTTAAATGTATGAGATCGGAAAGTGACACCCCCAACCATGAATTCATTACATGCTTCTAATCTGGTAAAAAGGATTTAACTGATATAGGAATTATGCAAATAAATATTTATTAATTTGTTAATAATAAAACCAAATGATCCAGTTCTGTTTTGGGCCAGCTCTGAATATTTGTTGCACTATGCACCATTGTTCATTTTTCTTTTCACTTTCAATTAGACTGAATCTCACCTCCGTAACAGCAAAGACTCTCTTTCCGCACGGCACAACCTTGTACCACTTGTCATGCAGCATGTCCATGTAGCCATCAGACTTGTAACGGCTGATGAATTCAGATATGTTGGAGGTGAGTGGCGAGTTCTGGGGCAGTCCGATACCATAACCTAGGGGGAAACAAAGTCACTTAGTCACTCCCATTCATCAAAATATCACCATAACAAACAGAATGTGCAACAAAAGTTCATTAAACTGTCTGTCTCTGAACCACTAACAGTGTTTTTAACAATTTCTTTCAAAACTTCAGTTTTTTTTTTTTTATAGGAAACACAATGGTTAAGTACCCACTGAGCTGAAATAATGAAGAGCTGGGGGAAACAAATACATGGCAAACAGAAAATGTTCACAAATTTAATGTTTTGACAAGTTGAGTCAATAAATGTCACCTGAATTATGCTAATCTAGGAGAGTTAGCACAGTTAGCACAACACCCTACTCTACAACGCAGGTGCAGCTTTTCACTAAAAGCCTCTCAAAGTCTGGAAGGTATTATTTTACATTTGGCAGCGGCTATTTACACTAAGTGCAAATAGTGATATATGCCATTTACACTAAGTGAAAATAGCAATATCTTCTATTTACACTAAGTGAAAATAGTAATATATTATATTGACACTAAGTAACAATAACAGCATTTTCTTAGCAATATGCTATTTACACTTGGTGAAAATAGTGATAGATTTATTTACACCATGTAAAAGTATCAGTTCTTTGCAATAAGAGTAAATAGTAATTAGAAGCTATCTATACTTAATATTGGCAGATACTATTTCCACCTCAGTATTTTTGTACATTAACAGGATGCAATAATATCATAGAGTGTAAACGATTATATTTATTGAAATTATTAAATGGATGCTGCCTTATTGGGAGAATAAATCCCTCCCTACACCTTCCCCTAACCCTACCTAATAAACATTTTTAATATTATTAAACACTTGTTCGCAGTTTATTTCCACTTTTAGAACATTATTTTCATTTTTATTAAAAATAAATGTGAGCTTGGCAAAAGGCAGATTCGAACCCGCGTCGACTGCGTTAAAAGCCAGGTCTGCAAGCCTTACTCACTACTGCTGCACCACTGAAGATATAGACTTCTATATGTCTGTTTTAAAACTTGAGTGGCTCAACCACTCAAACAATTACATGACAAACAGAAAATGGTCACAGATTTAATGTTTTGACAAGTTGAGTCAATAAATGTCACCTGAATTATGCTATTCTAGAAGAGTTAGCACAGTTAGCACAATACGCTTCTCTAAAAGCCTCTCAAAGTCTGGAAGGTATTATTTTACTTTTGGCAGCGGCTATTAAGTGCAAATAGTGATATATGCTATTTACACTAAGTGAAAATAGCATATTTTCTTAGCGATAGATGCTATTTACACTAAGTGACAATTACAGCATTTTCTTAGCGATATGCTATTTGTACTAGGTGAAAATAGCGATAGATTCTATTTTCACCATGTAAAAGTACAGTGTAAATATCATTTGCCAACAAAGATTGCCATTTGCACCACTTACTTTTCTCTAATTTCCATTACTTCTTTGAATTCGCTAATGAAACATGTAAATTAGACTTCACGAATAAAAGGACATTTTGGAAAACTAAATAAAACCACAGTTCTTAAGAGCCAGTTCACCAAAAACTGAAAATTAATTATTTTTATTCACCCTTCAGTTTCAAAATCAAAATTCACAGCCGACAGGTTTGGAATGACATACTGTAGTAAGTAAACAATTATAATTTTAATCATTTAAGCTTGTGTTAGAGAAATGTGAACAAAAATGTGAGAGCAAGGATGTAGATGATGTGACTACTACATGTTGTCACGGAAGCTCTGAGACTTAGTATAAGATCCAAGTGCAGTTTAATAGGAAAATCCAGAATCGTTGTCATAGCTAGGCAAAGGGTCAAAACATATGAAAACCAACCACACCAAAAACATGAAGAAAAAAAACAGCCAGAGTGCTCGGACATGCAAACGTAACAATAACAAAACCTCCATGAAACTGACAGAAACAAACCAGGTATAAATAGACAGATACCAACAAGTGATAACAGCTGTGTGCAATGATCAGTGATGAGTCCGGAACAAAGGGTTATGGGAGATGGAGTCCTATAAAGTGATGCAATAGTCTGGGGTGGAGTGCCCTATGGTGGCTAACAAGGGCACTCCAGCAGGTGATCATGACACATGTATGACATGGAGGGGTGTGTCATTCTGGGCCATCTCACAGGTGAGTTATGATGTGGTTGGGGCTTAAGAGTCCTATCATTCATATATCATTGATAGACAGTCAGGAGTCCTGCACAGCCCAGAAGGGTCTGATTACACTGAACCTCAATTACTATTTTAGCCCAGATGGCCAAGGGAGGGTCAGGCCTGAAAATAGAGAAATTACAGATAGGACAAAATATAGGGAAATATCAAAAAAAGGAGCAAATATACTAGAACCAGTCAGTGGGCTGTTTTCCCTCAAGCTCTCTGCAGTAAATCTGTCACTCACCAGCCCCCACTGGCTCCTAAGTGGCTGACAGATCACAGACATTCAAATGCTGACATCTATGCATTTTATCACTGCCAAGCTGCAACATGTACATACACAAACACACAGGGGCAAATTCACTAAATAGTTGCGCTACTGTAGCTGCATTTCAGTCTCTAACCACTCATTAACAAACCAGGTGCTGAAAGTGCATGTGTAATTAAGCACTGCTGGCCTAACCTACAGTAATAAGCGATATAAGTGGTTGCATTTAGGGCCCCCGTGGCCGACAGTAATGCTTGGTAATAATTACGTTGATAAAGTTTGCTTGTGTCCGGAAGCTTGTTTCCGCCACTGAATTAAAAAATAAAAAAGGTAATTGCAAGTTTTTATCTAAAATTTATCTCGCAATTCTGACATTTTTTCTTCAAATTGTGAAATATAGGCTCTAAACTCACAACCGTGAGTCATAAAGTCCAAACTGTGAAATATAAAGTTGGAATTCTGAGAAATTGAGTTGACTTTATTTCTCAGAATTGTGACTTTATTTCTCAGAATAGTACAGATGTAAACTCGCAATTCTACTTTTTCTCACAATTGCAAACCTTTTTCTTGCAATTCTGAGTTTATATCTTGCAATTCAGAGAAAAAAAGTCAGAATTATAAAATAGAAACTTCCTATTGCAAGAAAAAAGGGTTTACATCTCGTAATTTTGACTTTTTTCTCAGAATTGCAAGATATAGGCTAACATTTGAAAAAAATTGCATTGCGAGTTATCTTTTAATTCTACTTTTTTTCTCACAACTGTGAGTTTATGTCTTGTACTTCTGAGTTTTTTCTCAGAATTGCAAGATATAAAATTGGGTGTGCTCTTGCTCTCTCGCTCTGGTTGATGTGTGTGCGGGCGCTCTTTTGGGAGAAGTGCCCATACAAGGAATTCCACCCTTTAATACGTAATACAGGGCCATACTAAAAAACTCTCTGAAACATGTTGGAAATCTGAAGGAGTGTATTTGGCCCAGAAATACTCTGTCATACATCCAACTCCTTTTTTGAAACTTTGACCATGTTTAGCAAGAGAATCCAACTCTTTAACAGTGTAAATAAGTCAATATGCATGAAATAGCATTAGACCCCCCCTTTAAAGACAATAGCAATTATGAAATACATTTTCATTCAACACGCAAGTGTCTGAAAACATTACATTCAGTTCACACTTAAGTATAATCTTTTAAAGATATTTTATTTATTAATCTATTAGAGGTATTAATATGAAATATTAATATGAGTTGGGACTATGAAATAAATTTATCGTTTTTAGTATGTTTATATTTTTACTATGGAAAAGAAAATAACAATACTGCTTAAGAAAACGATTTTGTGCAGTGTGTCTAAGATAAAATGCTTAAATATATTCTGTGCCTCACTGCAATCATAAATTCTGAGCAATTTCATGACTGTGACAAAAAAAAAAAAAATTGCACCATTTAAGGGCAGAACTAAAGGACAAGACCTGTCTGTTAAATTACAGCTCATGCATGAGACCATGCTTATTAATCCATTAAAAAAACATGCATAACATTGTCCAGCACGTACACAGAGGTATTAAATGTGCTGAGGGGGAATGAACAGACATGAGACCTGAGACAACAGCCATATGCTAATTAACACGACTCGAGCGGGGCACGAGCTCAATTAGCCCAGACACCCAGCTGAGGGTTAGGCCTGAAAAATGAAAAAAAAACACAAAAAAAAACGGACCACAATTATTTTACTCAACGTTCTCTCTTTCCTCCAGCACACCTTTCAGTGCTGCCTTCTGGAAAGATCTGTGCTTCCTGTAGGCAGCTCAGGAAAACAGCCCAGGTTTGCATTTAAATTGGCTTCTCCACTAAAATGCATGACAGCAGGAGAGATCTGTGCCAAGTTGACTTCTTACTTTTTTTCCCCCAGTTCTTGTCAGTTATGGATTTGTTAATACACTCTAAAATATGCAAATGAAAAGTCTGAATACTTCATCCCATGTTGTCTCTCTTTTCTTCTCTTTACTAGCACAGTATCTACCTCCTGATGGCTGTCCAGATTTCCAATGACAGCCATTTTGGACAATGAATAACATAACATTTTCTTATCCAGGGAAAAATCATACGGTATTCCAACTGATCTTCTTCTGGCCTTTACATAAATTGCTAAAATATAGTTTCATGTAAAAATCATGAAACTTATGATTTATAAAATATGCATTAGGTTTTGAACTATAGTGGTTTTGAACTATATACTGACATCTATCATCATGGATGCAGCATCATGCAAAAGCTTAATTTCCGGCAGAAATGCTTTATTTGCAGGTGTATTTGTCACCCATGATTAATTTATTTCACAACAGAAAATGTCCAATAACAGTGGTGACACCAAGATAAAGTGAGTAGTATTTGTTTAAGTTTCTGTATGCCAGTGAAGAGGTAAGTAAAGAGGTATTAGTATTAAATACTAATAGGAAAAATCTAAATTAGATTAAACACTTTACAGTTTATTAATACCATATTAGTGTTGTACTGTATCTGTATTTTAAGTTAAGTGTGTTTCAACTCTCATCCCATTTGCATTTTAGCAAATTGCAATGTCTGGTCATGTGATCTCAACATAGCGACCTCCATGAGGGTGGTCCTCACCTTAATCAGGGTATCTGCATTAAATCGAAGGCTTTTTAAGACCTTTTTTAAGACCTGCACAAATAAAACTAACGGCAATTAATGGTAACATCCTAAACCATAAAATGACTGTAAAAACCACAATTTAAACAACTTTACAATTAAATACAGGTTATATTCTGATGATCATACAGTCAAACCACACATTATTCAGACATTTTTTATATATTTTTACCAGTGGGTGCAGGACACTATAGTTCATTTATGTAAGTGAGGATAGCAAAATAAAGTAAACTGTGACATATTATACCCAAAAATTCTTTATACAGTGGACTACCAATAAAATGTATAAAAATTTGGAAATCAAAAATTATTCAGACACTTTGACCTGACCATGTTTGGCTTAAGTGTTATCTGACATAATTAAGATTATTTTTTCTGACACAGTTTGAGATCTTGTCATATTTTATTATCATTTTTTTAAACTATAGTGAATAAACTGTATTAATGAATGAAATATGAAAAGCCAGAACACATGCAGCCCAACCTGCAGCAGCATCACAAGAAACAGTGACTTGAGAGTGGACTAACTGCGGGAAGATGAGTGATGTGTTTTGCAAATATTTTTTCAAATATTGTATTTATCATGCATAAATGGCATTTTTGTGTGAAACAAACAGTTACGCTAATAATTAGATGACTGAGTGTAAGTTGCAAGCGAGTTGTTTAGCCATCTTCAGTCTAGCTTGCTAATGAACAATAATTACGTGTCATCATTAAAATGGAATTACAATGCCTAGTAATCTGTCGAGTGACAGACAGCAGTCAATAAGGCAATAGCAACATTAGAGAATAGCACAGACGATACACCCACTTGCCAAAGGTTGCAGCCCTGAAATGGTCCAAGCACACAATAGAAGAAAAAAATAAGAAAATACAGGCAGAGACAGAGGCTGCATCTGAAATTGCATAATTTCTTGAGTAGGTACTTATTTTGAATCAGTAATTACTTAAAAAAGTATATTCTATATAGTACGAACATGTGTAGTATGAATGTTATCTGGACTAACCACATTTGCCATGTTGTCATTATCACGTGACCTACCAGCATCAGTCGCTTTACTGCCATTCACAAATTGGATTGTAAGGCCATGGGAGATAGTTATGAGATAGTTCTCGCTGGAAGTAGAAGGTCATTTGTGTACTTTTTGCTCACTCTTTTATGAGTACTGTGAATTCTTTTTGATGCATACTGTTTATATAGTAGGGAAGTATGTGATTTTGGATGAAGCCAAGGTCTCTGTAGAAACAAACACCACCACACACTTCTAGTAGGATCATAAGTAATGACTGAGAGGGATTATTTTTGCATGATCCTATATTTTATTTTTTGGGGGGAAAAATTGTGCATAGTGCACCTTTAAACAGCCGACTGGCTAAATGAAAATACAAATTCACTTTCTGACAGTAGGTGGCATTTATGGAACAGCAGAAATACAACGGTTACCCTGGTAGCCCCTGTAAATAAACCAGCTGCGCTATTTAGAATGGTGGCGAATTTGCAGGTGATATAAACAAAACGTAAAGAATGTCATAATTCATCAACAGTAGTTCATAAAGCAAGAGGCAATCGCTTGGCATATCGGCGTTCAGTGATTGCGAACTGCTCTGAAACCATTAGCCTGTAGAACGTGCAACAGCTTCACGTATTTACTTTGAAATGTGCAACGTTCCTATTTAATTAAATCATAGCCTTTTAAAGTTTAATAATCACATCGAGCCTGTTTCCTGCACATTTCCTGTTTTTCTGTCCCCAAATTTAAGAGCTCTTGAAATTATAATACATATATTAACTTTTCTTATACAATTTAAGATATTTAAGACTTTTTATGGCCTTCATTTTGATAAAACTAAATTTAAGTCTTTTCTCGGCAGCCCTGCTTAATGTGGCCGCCTTGAATTAATCTTAAAAAAGATACTTTAAAGAATGTTTTAACTGTTGCTTTCCACACAGTTGAACGTCAATAGGGTCCTGAGAACATTGAGAAAGAAAGGTTTGGAACAACATGAGGGTGAGCAAATGAAGACTTTAATGTTAAACATAAAACTGCCCAATCTGTCCAGTAAAAAAGTTTGAACTAAATTTGTACATTCTGCTTACCTTCAATAGCAAAGGGTTTACCAACTGTCAACAGCTTGCAGTCGGCATCAATGGACACCTCGTAGTCCAGCAGGGCTTTGTCCATGATAAAAGCATCAAGTTGAGGCGGATCTGTCCTTCACAACATAAAAAGAGGGAGGGATACAAAACTACACACACAGGCAAGCACACACTCTCATTAAACATGCACAGTATGATTCCGGTGCAAATGGAACACAGACATCATTTGTCTAAGCTAAATGTTCATAAACTGCAATGGCGGCCATAAATCAGCAGCTACGCTAAACTAGATGCAAGCTGAATAGAGCCTGAAAAGGACTTTTAATGGATTGTGACACCTTAAGGGCAGCAGTCCATCCTTACTTAATTTAATGATTAAGAAAAAGATGAAATTTATCAAAGCCAGCCAAAAAGAAGAAAAAAAAGTTCAGCCAGCAGCAAATTTGAAGTTAAAAATATTTAGTAGCGCCTGTGGTTGATAAGAACATTTATTTTTCCACACATTTTTGTCAGTGTAATTCCAATCTGGCAAATCAAAATGATTATTGATTGACAAATGAAAACTATTAACATTTTACCACCAGTAGTTTCTTTTTAATATGAAATTTTTGAAATCTTAGAGTACAAACAAAACTGCATATAAACACCATCAAAAGGCAAAAACAGACATACTGTGGCATACATTTGAAAATCAAATATTTCAGAAATGAATTGCTTTGCTGTTTCATTGCGATACATATGGTCACTGATACCTCTGATCCTCTTCTCAAAATTAAAAAAAGGATTAAAGTGTTTTCAGCCAATTTAAATACTTCATGGATCTTTGACTCTTTTGAAGACGTTTGTCTCTTTTAAGTTCTTCTTCCAATTACATTCTGAATGATACATCCAAATATTAAATGAAGCAACTTCTATGCCATGATTTTAGGCTTAATTCTGCATCTGTCATACAGACTCAAACCTTTACTAAAGAATTATGTAAGGAAGTGAGATGCGCTGACTCTCAAAATGTTAATATTTCTGCTGTTCCTTCTAAATTCATCTCTGGTGTGAGTGCAAATTAGGCTAAAAAAAAGAAGTCAAAAAAAAAAAAAAGTTTGCTTTCAAACTTGTTAATTAGGCTTTAGATTAAAAAAAAAATCACATAGGAATTTTTAATTCTCCTCCTTTTTCTATCCCAATTCTCCTCTATTTTTTTTTTATATAGCCCAAATATAAATAAATATTTAAATAAATAAACAAACAAAAACGCACTCTTGGTATGTGTGTGACAGACTGTGGCACTGCAGCTGGCAGGAAACAACAAGCCGCTTGCCTGGCGAGCAGCAGTGAGAGGGAATCTCAGAACTAGAAAAAATGCTTCAGGCAAACACTTCATTTGACAGCGTTATTCAAAATTGGCCGATATATTGACACTTGTTGTATTGTCAACCAGTGAGTCACTAGGGAGGTTTGTTATAGAAAAGACTGTTCAGCATTTGCATTGTAATGAACAGGATGCAACTGCTGTTTGAATTATTGATCACTATGCACAAAGTTTTTTTCCCCATGTGTTGTAAATTTCACTATGTGCTAATAGTGTTTGGCAGTATAACTACACCGGGAGCACTTGCTGCCATCTGCTAGCTGAGTGGATTCTGTTGGGTGAATTGGTCTCTTACTTGAGTGTGGCGACACCATCAGGTGTGGTGGGCTCGTTGAATTTTCGCATATACTCGTGCATCTCAGGAAAACTCTTTTTCATGTAATCCTCTGCACTGCTTTCCCGAACAGTGCCAAATCGGAATCCCTGAGATGGGTGATGAAGCTAAGTCCAAGGGCAAGGAAAAAGAGCTAAGTCTTAGATTATAGTGCAACACACATGAATGTCTGTTTTAGCTTACTCTACAAGGGGTGATATCATGATAAATGCAATTTTCCTTGATAAATTACCTTGACATTTTTATCCACAGTGATTTATATTGCATTCAAAGTATCCATTTTATCAGTTCATGCATTCCCAGGGAATGGCACGCGTGACATTAGCATTGCTAGCGCCATGCTCTACTGTTTGAGCTATAGATATGTTTGATGTCAACGAAACCATCTGTGCCTTCACTCTCAGCTTTTTCTTGTTGCTGTAGACTTTCAGAGATGTGTTTATAACCGACAACATTCCTCCGCCTTTAACAATGTGAAGTNATGTCTTATTTTTCCAAAAAGAATTTTTTTTGAAAATGAGACCACCGATATAATGTCAATGAGCAATATATGTCAATATATAAATGAAAACTAATTTCTTTCAAGAGCACTCATCATTAAAAAATCTATGCTTTGACTTCCTTTAATCCCTCCCTATTCTAGCTTTAAGCAATGTCTGAAACTTGTTTTATGAGCACTTCTTGTGTTTATTTGCCTCTTCACAATGAATCACTTGTTGTATTCCTCACTTGTAAGCTGCTTTGGATAAAAGCGTCTGCAAAATGAATAAATGTAAATGTCAACACCCATTCGACAGTACTTCAAGACAGAAGTCCTGTAGGACTTAGACAGGATAGATAGTCAGGATTGATGGCATGTTTACACTGGAGTGCTGAAGGTAGAGGACCTCACGGTAAAAAACTATGACATGACCTCTTTAAATATAAAACATAGCAACTTTGTTTTCTAGAGGTTATAACTACAGTATGCACTAGAGCTGCACGATTAATTGTTAAAAGATTGCAATCATCAACCTTATTCCTTAATGACAACAATTTTGGCTGTGTCTAAGTACGATCATAGCGAAAATTCAAATCTGCGTTGGCACTGCCTCTGAGCCAGAGAGAATAGTTATCATTTGTAGGTACGAAATAACTTCATAAAAAATATTTTCAAAAACACAGTATCAACATTTCTGTGTAACAATAATTCAAATGATCACATAAGTACTGGGATAAAAGTTTAAAAGTTCATATATAAACACTGATGTCTTGTCTACGGTAGCGAACTTGATGCTTCAAATAAAGATTGTATTGATTACATCATTACACCAGAAGGTGGTAACAAATTACTGTTAAAAATTGTCATTGAATCATTCATTCATTACATGTTATTTTGCTTAGTTGTCTGAGAATCATGATCTCTATTTTAAACAAATAAATTGTGATTCTCAAATAATCCAGAATTGTGCATCTCTAGTATGTACTGAAGTGTCTCAAAAGATCTCACCTTGGCATCATGTATTCCAGAGACCTCTTCAAAGGTCTTTTCCCCGACCATGACTGCTGCCAGATTTGCTGTATAACTGGACAAAACCAGCAAGCAAAATATGGCCCACAGGTTCATCAGGAAACGTCCAGTCCAACACTTGGGCGTCTTACTAGAGACTGTTCGGCCAAAGAGGATAGCGTAGCAGAGGTTGAGGGCTGAGGAATAGGAGAAGACCTTCACACGGTTACGTCCATGAGGCGTCATGCCAAAGGGACTCTTCCATTCATAGAGGGTGAGGAAGAGTGCTGTAATATGCAGTGCCACAAAGATGCCCATCCACATGGACCAGTGCAATGGCCACATGAATGCTCCAATAGGTGCAGCCGTGTCTTTACTGCGCACTAGTATTCCCAAACTTGTGGAAAAAAATGGACTGGTGAAGTCAATCACTTTACTGCGAGCCGAGTTGATGCTGAAGCTGGTAACAGCCATATCGGCCATCCCGCTCAGCAGGTCGCCCACCAACCCCGTCCACTTCCCACCCTTGAGTGCCCCATATTTCCCGTCTCCAACTATGTACAGGTCAAACTTAAAGTTCATGTCTTCTGCCAGCTTCTCCAGTAGGTCAATACAGTATCCATAGCAACACTTGCTGTAATCCGGTGGCAAGAAGCTGCTGTTGCCTTGAGCCCGCTCAGAATACAAGTGGTCCAGGTTTTCCGAGCTGTTTGTGCCTGCATCCAGACAGTATTGCCCAGCGGGACAGTTCCCATCCTCATCTACCTCTCGAGTGAACACGAACGGGTGCTCCACCAGAGTGACCACACGTACACGACTCCCCATCACAGGAAACCCAGCTCGCCATCTACGACCTTCCCTGCCCATCTGGCCCTCCGTGCGCTGCCGAGGGGACGAGCCCTGCCATAATCCCTGCTCCTCTACATCCAACCTACCACCTTCCCAGCTGCCTACAGTCACCCACGTGGGCTGACCGACAGCATCACGCCTCAGACTCCAAATGTGGACCCTCTGGGAGGTGTGTACACGGGAGAGGTTGCGTTGAATGCTGACAGGGCCAGTCATCCCTACAAAGGACGTATTAGAGAGGAACCTAAGGGTGAAAGAATACAAGTGTCAAATAATTATTGGAAGAGGCCTATATGGTCTATATTACTTCGAGAACACTATTTATTAGCATTCCTATTTGTGCTGAGTTGCTCGGCTGGAGCAGAACCTTCTGGAACTATGTAACCCGAAAGCTACCATCTTTGCCCATGAGAACCTTTTTTGAAGCCTGAATTGTAATTTTGAATGGCCATCAGTGAATAAAAATTCTTATGATGTACAGAAGCTACGGAGTACACCAGCATGAGCTAATGTGCCCATGCTAATCAGGCCTGCAAAATTACTCAGGGGGAACCCAGACAAAGACTCTGGTTCACAAGTAGACATGTGGGAGTAAGTAACAGGATCGGACACAGGTTAAGCTGGCTTTATCCTCTCCAGCAGCAAAGCAAACAGTAAATATGACTGCGGCAGAGGGGGAAGGCCTGGGAGAGGGATTGCCTAGCTGGACGACTGACACGGTCTGGCATCCGTCACACCATAAACTACAGATGTTGCTTTCACAGAGCAATATATTTGATTGTGAAACCCCCTCCCACTCTTCACTTCAGAATTACAGCTGCTCAGTCGGCAGGGCTGCTGCTCTGGTGCACAGCACGGGTCACTTAAGGAAATGCTTTGACATTGAGCTTGAAGATTAATGTCTGAAGTAATAAATAATAGATATGACATTTGACTAATGCTGTGCTGGTTAATGAAAAACTGAGGAGAAAAGCTTAATATGTAATTTGGCTCCAAACATTTATTCATAGTTCTACCTGCCACAGGGAGCAAAATATCCCACCTTAGCCAATCAATGCATGTATCTAAGTGACATCTAATTTACAGCATGTGTGTTTCAGCTCAATTAAGAGATAACATGTTGCTATATACTTAAAAGCTCTCTTTGACTCTGCTCCCACTTTTCTGATCTTTCATATTGAGAAGAGAGGGAGCGGGATGGGACTATTGTAAGGTAAGATGGGGAAAGATTGTTAAAACATTCATAGAAATGAGTTTGTTGAGCTTGTACAGGTTAAGGATGGGAAAAAATTTGTCAAATATTATTCTAAATAACTGTCCAATCAAAAGGCTGTCTGAAAGATTTTGGAACTGACTAAGAAATATTATTTCTATTCATCCAAGCGTGCAATGTAGATGAAGCTACTTAGAAAATGTTGGTAAATTATATTTTATTTACAAAGTTTGGGAGGAACACCATATACGTAGCCGACTCACCTATGTTCCTCTGCAGTTTTCTGCATCCCTCCGCCACCCCAACTCACTTTCGGCTGGTTCTTATCCCAGCCAGGGACATGGGGGAAATAGTCTGGGTTTGGGCCAAATTCCTCGGAGCCCTCTCCATGAACAGCACGCCAAATATGCAAACACTTTTACTCTATCCGATGTAAGTGTGAACTTGTGAATCAATTTTATAATAGTTAATCTACCGTCAAGCTACTCTTTTGGAAAAATAGCTACACTGCTAGCTACTAACAAAAGGTAGCTCACTACAATTAAAGGTGCAGTGAGTGATTTATAAGAAACGCTGTTGAAAGTGGATCAGACCGAACACCAAAACACCCCTGTAGCCAATCAGCATTAAGGGGTGTGTACACACATTAGGGGTTAGGCACCTGTGTTGCATAGCGTTTTGTGAATTTGGGGGTGGAGCTATCAAGACAGAAGTGTGATCCTTTAGGGTAGGGGTGTGTTTGTTTTGGTGATTTCAAATATCAACATCGTTTCTCAGAAATCGATTACTGCAACTTTAACCTACCTCTATTATTCTATCATATTAATAAACAGCACCATTTAACTAAATATTTTACTCTAAAAAGAAGACCTAAAATGCAGCGCAGATCTTCTGTGAAGCAAAGTCTGTGAAATATTTCTGGAATTGGTTAATGTACATGAACAATCTGAACTGATTCACTAGAATTAATCAGACATTTCAACACTGAACATGAATTTTAGTTTTAATCTTAATCCTCAATGCATTGTGTATAATGGGTATCGAACAATATGATAATCTAGCAAAATATAGGATGATTCACAACTCAAAGGGTAAAACTCCTTAAAAAGAACAGAATTTTTAATTACAGCAGTCATCTACAGGACACGGGTACTGTCATATGCGGGTTAATAACCAATGTTGACTAATATCCATCTTCTCACTTTCTTAACTCCTCAAGATAAGACAAATGCATGCAAAAGAAAAAATATTGATAAAAAAAAATAAAAGTTATTCACTTTTATAGTATTACAATGTGGCCAAAATCTTGCACGAGCTGCTGAGCTTTGTATCATGCTCCTGCAGCTATGCCCTCGCAATCGCCCGGCATTATGCAGTATGTTTGGGTCCGGTTGGCAGATTTTCAGCCTTATCCTGTTGTGATGAGAGGCCCAGGCTTCCCACACAGCCACATTTCAGTTCTGTTTGTTGTGAGAGATATAGTGGTGTGTGGCAGAGTGCTGGCATGATCCACACAAAATGACGGGCCTGCATGGTAGGCGTGTGCCAGAGCTTTTGATAAGAGTGATCCCTCCTCAGGGAAAGGCAACTGAGGGGAAGTCATAAATAAAGCTTAAAGCTCTAAAGCATGTCTGCATTCCTGCTGAGTGTCTGGGCAAACACCAGTAATTTGCCGCAGCAAGAGAAAGTGGCCGTGCGCCTGTCCTTAAGCATGACACTAGCTGTCTGGGACATCTCATCCAGATGGTAGGATGTTCTACTGATGAGTGTTGAGAATAAAACATCAAAGCCATTTAGTCTCTAAAAAATATGTGACATATAATGAAGTGAATGTGGCAGTTTTATTCTTGTCTATCAATTATTGATGACTTTTTTTCGAATTTGTCAATCCAATTATTTATGTATGAAATTACAATCTAAAAAAAGCAGTTAATTTAGCACATAAATAGGTGTCTGTACACCCAGTGGTGTGCCACAAATCTTGGGCCACCCATGCAAACGTGGTGGGACCCCGCCCACAATTGTGACATCATGCACAAGTGTTTGCAGGTATTGCAAAAATTTAAAATAGTACTTGCTTTGACATGCTGTTTATAACTTACTCACTTTAATTTATAAAATAAGAATGTAAAATGTACATTGATGCGTACACCCTGGTTATATATTAATACAAAATCCAAACTGTCAATTGGAACATACTATTTCACAAAATATTGTTAAAGGATTAGTTCACTTTCAAATTAAAATTTCCTGATAATTTACTCACCCTCATGTCAGCCAAGATGTCCATGTCCTTCTCTCTTCAGTAGAAAATAAATTAAGGTTTTTGATGAAAACATTCCAGGATTTTTCTCCATATAGTGGACTTCAATGGCCTCCAAACGGTTGAAGGTCAAAATTACAGTTTCAGTGCAGCTTCAAAGCATTCTACATGATCCCAGACGTGAAATAAGGGTCTTATCTAGAGAACCCATCGCTCATTTTCTAAATTTTTTTTTAATTTTTTTATACATTTTAACCATAAATGCTCATCTTGAACTAGCTCTCTTCTTCTTCTCTATTAGAATTCCGGCAGTGCAGACACTGCTAAGTGCATTACTGCCCTCCTCAGGTCAAAGTTTGAACTAAATTGTCATAAACAATATGCTAGGGCAAATATATTACAATTAGTTCAAACTTTGAAAATGAGCGATGGTTTCTCTAGATAAGACCCTTAATTCTTGTCTGGGATCACGTAGAAGGCTTTGAAGCTGCACTGAAACTGTAATTTTGACCTTCAACCGTTTGGAGGCCATTGAAGTCCACTACATGGAGAAAAATCCTGTAATGTTTTCATCAAAAACCTTAATTTCTTTTCGACTGAAGAAAGAAAGAGATGAACATCTTGGATGACATGGGGGTGAGTAAATTATCAGGAAATTTTTATTTGAAAGTGAACTAATCCTTTAAAATATAAAATTCTCAGATTTGTCTATGTAGTGCAAGGGGCTAAACATGCTAACACTAACTGCAGCATATCAGGTGCATTTGAAATGCCATTTTCCTTCAAACACAAAATGACAAATACATCAAATGTTAAGTGTGTCATTTGAGATGAATTCATACACTCTATGGCATGGTTCACAGTGTGTAGTGTAAGTAGAATATTTTTTGGAACATTTGGAATTTAAAAGGGGGTCTAATGGTATTTCATGCATTCTGACTTATTTACACTGTTAAAGAGTTGCATTCTCATGCTAAACATGGCCAAAGTTTCTAAACAAGAGTTGGAGGTATGACGGAGTATTTCTGTGCCAAATATACAACTTCCGGTGGTGGACAAGTCTCGCCGATTTTTTTTCCGAGAGCAAGAGCATGTCCATCAACGCACTTCGATCGAGATACGGAAGCCGAGAGATTTTTCAACAATAGCTGTGTCCCAATTCAGGGGCTGCACCTTTTAAAGGCTGCATACATCATTGAGGCAGTCTCATTTAAGAAAAATACCCATTAGATTGCGAAGTAAGAAAGAAATTACAGTATTTTACACCTCACAATGAATATCTGTCAATTTTATTAAGGTTACTTACTAAAGACATCCTTGATGACATATGCAGGCTTCAAATGCGACCTCCGGAGGACGCAGCCTCCGAAATGAGATGCAGCTCTTGTCACCAAAGGAGTGTGTTTTTGGTGGTGAGGGAAAGATTACCTTTTTCAGCTTCCCAAAGAACCCAGCGTCAAGGGAACAGTGGATGAAGCTTGTTTTTCCAGGGCAGCAACGGAGTTGCACACGTATGTTTGTTTGTTCCCAGAATTTCCGTGATGAATGCTTTGTAAACAAGTCCCAGTTCAGCGCTGGATTTGCAGATCACGAATGTTGAGTAAAATTGCATCAGATGTGTTTTATTGGCAATCGGCAGGCATGTAAAAATGTAAACGAATGTTTTTGTTCCCTTTTATTTATAATTATGTCACAGCTTTCAGACGATCTCCATGCAAAAGCTGCACGTGCTCGTGACTCTTTAGCTCTGCCCGTGGCAGGCACGCCTCCAGGATCTCGGCTTTTTTCAGAAAGACTCAGTACATCGTATCCATCTTTTATAAATATGATAAATCTAAAGACTTTTCGGTGATATGAAGGATGCAATACTACTCTACAGGTACTGAAGATTAACATGAGATTGGCAGAAACTGTGTGTGATACCCCCCCTTTAACTGTGATGAAACTGGTTTGTTGTTAGTTACTTAAGAAGTATTTTGGGGAATTGCACTCAAAACACAACACACCTTTTTAGCAGATAACAACAAACTGACTGATAAACTGAGAGAATATGGATTTACCTGGCAATGTACTGTCCTGATGAGGGCAGCTCGTGTTTGTTGGGTTTGTCAAAACAGTTTACCATATTTTGGATGAGGGCTAGATCGGGTCGTACGACCGTTGCTGCAGTAACAGCTCGGTTGACTAACTGCAGGGCATCATGAATGTAGAAATCCAGTGGTTTGCGGTCGACCTCTCCATAGGCCAGCAGTCCTAAAGGCAGGCCAATAGAATGAAGGGCGTCTGGACTTAGAGGATGTCCCATAATCCAATGTACAGTGGGCAATGTCAACCTCAGGTCATGCGCACTGCGCAGAACAGAAGAGGCACACTCCGGGTCAGCCCCAAAAAGCAGGACGGAGGCAGGTGGAGGATGGTCCTGATTAAAGTGCTCAGAGAGGAAGTCAGAAATGTTAACCATTTGAGGTATGCTGTGGGAGAGGTTCAGAGCGGATCGAAGGTGCCAGTGTGAGGGTCCCCAGCCAGAGCGGCTTTGGAGTTCCAGGAGATCCAGAAGACCAGCATCCTCCCAGCCTTTGCAAAGCACTGCCATACTATCTTCCCAGCCACTGCGCTGCAGAACATCTAGAAGCAGCTCCACCAATTTCGATGAAGGAATACGAGTTGTCATCTGCAAGTGGAAGCGATTCTGAAAATAGAACAAGCAATAGAAAGACAATATGGTCATCAAATTATTAGGCCTTAATGTGACTTTATATCTCACAAATGCAACTTGATGGGCCCTATCATACACCTGGCACAATGCGCAGTTAACATTAAACTGTAGTTTAACTGCCACGTAGTTTAAATAGCAAACGCATTTGCGCCCATTTGAAAACGAAAACGAGGTGTGTTCAGGCGCATTGTCAGCGCGTTACTATTTTGAGGCAACTGAAATAGACAGCGCCATTGACCAACTGAAACCTGGTCTAAAGTCAATGGCCCAATATTTTTTTTGTTATTTAAAGAGCGCGTTAGTAATATGTGCCTATAGGCGCGCATACACTTTGCTTATTACACACACACAGGGACGCAGCAGCACATAAACATGCCAAATATTAAAAATAAAAGGATGACAATGTAAAATATTACTATTGTGTGCATAAAGATTAAAATGCTTTGGTGGAATCCGGCTTGTCCCGGAGATGGTCTGCTTGCGCACTTTAACCTCGCGCACGAGCAGATCCGTCGTCTCGCTAGAGAAGCGTTCAGTTTTTTCTTTTGCTTACAAAAAGTAAGCACGTAAATAGCGAATTCGCCATGGCACAAGCGGAACTGGCTTTTAAAGGGAATGGGAGATGAGACTCTGATTGGTTTATTGCACGTTACGCCCAAAACACACCCATGACTCATTAAGAGAATAGGTGCAATCCTTTTAGACCATGTGCTGGGCGCACAGACCATTTTTCCCGTCATTAAATTAGCAAAAGCGGATTCTAAGTGCACTTTAGATCATCGTTAAAATAGTTTTTGTATATTTGTAAATTTGTAAATTTGTATATTTATTACTCGCAATTGCGACTTTAAATGTCACAGATGTGATTTTTTTATCTTTATTTCCCATAATTGCCAGTCTGTTTCTCATAATTGTGACTTTAGATCTCACAATTGTGACTTTAAATATTATTTCTCATAATTATAACTCTATTTCTCATAAATTGTGATGTTAGGTCTCACAATTGTGAATTTGTATCCTTATTTCTCAGAACTGCAACTTTAGATATCACAATTGTGACATTTTATCTTTATTTCTCATAATTGCAACTTTATTTCTTGCAATTGTGACTTTTTATCTTGTAATTGTGAATTTGCATCGCTCAGTTGTGACTTTATAGCTCCTAAATGTGACTTTATAGCTCATATAGTATACATACATTAAGACACCAGAGTTTTAAAAGAGAATCCTCTGAGCAACAACATTTTATTCTGGGTAACCAAGGTCCAAAGTTAATCATTAAATGGCAATTTACCCAGAAAAATTAAGTCTTTCTTAAGGTCAGAAGCAGAATCACTGCTTTGCTTTCTTTATCAGAGTATACTTCCTTTCAGCTTCACTCTTCTTTAACTTCCCTCCTTCCTCGTCAGTATGCCACTCACATGAAATAACGGCACATTTCCGGTCATCTTGTATTCCTGGCCACAGTTCTGCATGTCCTTCCACAATATTGCTAGTTGCGCTATTGATTTTGTACTGTAAACCAAAGGCCATAATAAATTTCCTCTCTCTATCATGGTCTTGACAGACAGTGCTACACCAGCAGTTTTTAATGCCATACAGAAAAAACTGCTCATAGCTCTTCACCAACTTATGTACCGTTAAACACAGATCATTGCACACTCTCAGGATGTGCATCTCAGGATTGACTCATCTTGGGACCGACAATCTGATTCAAAAGGCCAACGTTTATTCCTTGTCCTGTCCGACAAGTTAATGTGGCGGCCCTCTATAGTCCAGACTGCAGTGACATCAAAGAAAGACATTGATGTTCTGAGTCATGAAGAACCTCTTTCCAAGTTTCTCAGTACAACTTGAGAAAATGTACTGAAATCACTGCAATAGATGATGCAATGCATTTCAACAAGGTTTATTGAACAAAAGATCAGTGCTCCATGAAGAGTTTAGAAGGTATACAGGGAACAGGAATATTGTGAGATGTATGATGAAAACATATATAGAGAATGAGAAATTATTTGTGTAAAACATGATTTGGCAGCGTAAGTTGTGTCAGTGACTAAACTAATAATAATAGTAAGATTTGCCTCCAAATGCAAGAAATACTATTACAGTTAATGAAGATGGAGTCCTCATGAAATAAAACTGGTGTTACAAAATAGCCTTTCAAATTAGTTTACCCTGATTAAAGCATCTGCAAAGTGTTTTATTATGCCAGTTACACAAAGGAATTATATAATCAAAGTACACTGATTCAATGAAATTACCCACAACTCTCACATGTACCAATTTAATCCACATAACGTACACATACAATTGCTTTATGATTGAAGCACAGAAACCAAAGCACCTGTCTCTAGATGATGAGGATAAATCACTGTAGTGTCTAATGCAGTCTCTGCACATGCAGCTGAATTGATGGGACCCAAATCAACTCACTCCAAGTCCCTGCAGCTGTTGCGTTTAGTCGCCAGGGGCTTTAGAGTCATCAGCATTATCTTCATCAGAAACACTCACATCTTATGATATCCAGTGCAGTTAGTGCATATATGCATGCAGAAGAAACCTTATACAGTTGTTTAATGTCTTTCTGGTAATGATGAGAATCTGTTTGCTTTTTTGACCATACATAAAGTCGGGTTCAGTGTTGTTTTGGGCTCCATTGATTTCCATTGTATAGACTAGAACATTCTTCAAAATATCTTCTTTTGTGTTCCCCAGAATTAAGAAAGCTATAATATATTACATTAAAGCTTCATGGATTGATTGAAAATAAATGTTATTACACAACAGACAAATTAGAACAGTCTAGAGATATTTTATAAATATCTCTAGTAATCCCCTGATAAAAAGAGAACTGCTTAAACCAGCCTAAAAATAGTTTGCTGGTTTTAACTGACTTAAGATGGTCTCCCAGCTAGACTAAACTTGCCAGTGGACTATAGCTAAGACCAGCAAACCAGAGTAGGCTTAAGGTTTTCTGTATTCTGAATGCATTATTTTTTATATTTTCATCACATAATATGCTAAAGATTAATGTAGGTATTGTCCCAAACCCCAGTCTGCCTAGGGCATTTCTAAACTTTTGGAGAGAACTGTATATATCATAAATAAATTACAGCATATTATTGTTTCAAAGAGCTTAGGTTTCAGGATGCTCTCTTGGGAGGAACCATACAGCTAGCTGTCTTCTTCTGTCAGAAAACATTTCACTGCTGCCATGTCACGTACATCTGAAAAGCATGTTTCAAGAACATTCTGCCATGTACTGTATGAATAAAGCATGCAACACTATATAGCCTAACAGCATGTATGGAGCAGGAGGCAGCTTTTCTCAGTGAAAGATTCACTACTGTTAGAACTGAGTGATCCCTTCGTAAAATACAAGCATTGATCTTCACCAGTATATGTTGTGTTTTTAATGCCAGTGTGCTGCTGTCCATATAGGAATCTTAAAGGGTTAGTTCACCCAAAAATGAAAATTCTGTCATTAATTACTCACCCTCATGTCGTTCCACACCGTAAGACCTTCGTTCATCTTCGGAACACAAATGAAGATATTTTTGATGAAATCTGATGGCTCAGTGAGGCCTGCATTTTTCCAGCAAGACAATTAACACTTTCAATGCCCAGAAAGCTACTAAAGATGTATTTAAAACAGTTCATTTGACTACAGTGGTTCAACCTTAATGTTATGAAGCGATGAGAATACGTTTTGTGCACCAAAAAAACTAAATAACGACTTTATTCAATATCTAGTGATGGGCGATTTCAAAACACTGCTTTATGAAGCTTCAAAGCTTTATGAATCTTTTGTTTCGAATCGGTGGTTCAGAGCGCGTATGAGGGTGAGTAATTAATGACAGAATTTTCATTTTTGGGGGAAATTAACCCTTTACCTAGCACAACCAACAAAATTTCCTTGGCAGCTTTGGCAGAAAGACCGTGTTGGTGTATATTTTGTTTTATTTTGGTTGCCGTATTTCTCTCCACTTTCACTCTCCACTATCATAACTTTTTTTTCATTGGTCATTCATCATGTCAATCATTCGCCACACCTCGATGAACCAATCCTATTCTACAAATATTTGTATTGATTTTCCCTGTTATGCAACAATCACAACCACACCTACGTACATATTCCACATCTTGACACATGCCTACAGGGCTTGACATTAAAGGTCCCGTTCTTCGTGATCCCTTGTTTCAAACTTTAGTTAGTGTGTAATGTTGTTGTTAGAGTATAAATAAAATCTGTAAAATTTTAAAGCTCAAAGTTCAATGCCAAGCGAGATATTTTATTTAACAGAAGTCGCCTACATCGAACGGCCAGTTTGGACTACATCCCTCTACTTCCTTCTTTAATGACGTCACTAAAACAGTTTTTTGGCTAACCTCCGCCCACAGGAATACACAAAAAAAGGGGGCGTGGTCTTGTGGCGCTCCCACGGAGAAGAGCAAGAGTTGCGTTTGTAGAGTGTGTAAGCTGCTGTCGAATCACAACACAGGAACCGCTGGCACAATCAGAACTCGTTACGTATTTCTGAAGGAGGGACTTCATAGAACAAGAAAGTTTTTATGACAGTGGAAACAGCGGTATACAGATAAGTAAATTATGTGAAAAATACTGTTTTTTTACACGCGAAACATGAACACATGTTATATTGCACACTATAATCACAATCAAAGCTTCAAAAAACCACGAAAAACGGGGCCTTTAACACCCGCCAACCCTCCAGATGCGGGTAGATTTTAGCTGTGGCGGGTAAGACAGCTACTCCCACTAGCCACTTTGGTGGGTTGAATATAATTTCAGCCTACAGCCAAATGAAATGCCAAGATCGTCGTATCACAAAATTACAATTCAATTACAATTCTTTATTGATTAACTTGCAGTTAGTGAAGGTGGGATAGGCGGAATCACGCTGAATGACAAACAACAGAAGCGCTCTCTCCTGCGCAAGGAGAACTGATCGCACGTGCGACAGAGAGAGAGATCGTACGCGATCAGTTCTCCTTGCGCCTGAATAGTCAAATACATGCACACACAAATGGCAAAATGGCAAAAATTGCAGTTCAGTCTCAAAGTTATTGTTTACATGGTCGTCAAGGATACGCAGAGCGAACGTGGGCAGCCACGCCATCATTTTTCAAAAGTCTGGAGAAAGAGTGGAGAGGCACAGAAACCATGTTGCTTGAAGTCCAGTGTGAAGTTTCCACAGTCAGTGATGATTTAGGCTGCCATGTCATCTGCTGGTGTTGGTCCACTGTGTTTTCTGAAGTCCACAGTCAACGCATCC
Source organism: Anabarilius grahami (assembly GCA_003731715.1). Taxonomy (NCBI): domain Eukaryota; kingdom Metazoa; phylum Chordata; class Actinopteri; order Cypriniformes; family Xenocyprididae; genus Anabarilius; species Anabarilius grahami. The sequence continues at coordinate 793,381 of RJVU01035287.1, forward strand.
ACCAGGAAATTTTAGAGCACTTCATGCTTCCTTCTGCTGACAAGCTTTATGAAGATGCTGATTTCGTTTTCCAGCAGGATTTGGCACCTGCACCTGCACACACTGCCAAAGGTACCAAAAGCTGGTTCAATGACCATGGTGTTACTGTGCTTGAGTGGCCAGGAAACTCGCCTGACCTGAACCCCACAGAGAATCTATGGGGTATTGTCAAGAGGAAGATGATGAGATACAACAGACCCAACAATGCAGATGACCTGAAGACCGCTATCAAAGCAACCTGGGCTTCCATTACACCTGAGCAGTGCCACAGTCTGATTGCCTCCATGTCACACCGCATTGATGCAGTAATTCATGCAAAAGGAGGCCCAACCAAGTATTGAGTGCATAGAAATTAACATACTTTTCAGAAACCTGACATTTCTGTTTAAAATATCCTTTTTTTTATTGATCTTATGAAGTATTCTAATTTATTGAGATTGAATTGGTGGGTTTTTGTTAAATGTGAGCCAAAATCATCACAATTAAAAGAACCAAAGACTCAAAGTACTTCAGTCTGTGTGCACTGAATTTATTTAATACACGAGTTCCACAATTTGAGTAGAATTACTGAAATAAATGAACTTTTCCACAACATTCTAATTCATTGAGATGCACCTGTACCCCTAAGAGACAGGTCCATATTTAACAGCTTATCTATCCAGCCACCATCCGGTTGGTTCAAAGAAGAAGAGAAATGTTTTTTGATGAAAATACAGACCTGTAAATACCTAAAAAAAATAAATAAAAAATTGTACTGAGGGATCTCAAAATCTGTTCTTAGCTGCTGGAATGAAATAAGCACGCCATCTTTGAAAAGTTCCTTAAAACATTTGACTTCATTTCTAGACCAGAGTTGAAAGAGAGGGAGGTCAACTAACCAATCCTGGCTCACTATCTAAATATAAAGATCTGGAAGTGGCGTAAGGAAAGAAGGAATGTTTTTCTCTCACTTCTCTTATGACTCGTCTCGTGGTTGTTAACCTCTCTGATTGTTTTGTTCTTTAGTGAAACAGCCATTTCATTGTTAAAGTTTTTTTTGTGTGTGTGTGTGTGTGTTATCCACTCGGATTTCTTTTGGTAAATCCATTAGATTACTTTATTAATTTGTTTCTTGACAACATCATTTTAACCATTCATCTGTCTTCTCATCAGAAGCTTCTCAGACCCATGTGAAGAGGGACATGTTAACGTGTCACACAACTTGCATTACAAATCATGTAGAGTTTGAGTTTGTTTAAACACATCACGTCAGGAGTGAGTGCTAAGTATACAGCCATGCCCCATTGGAGATATATTTAAAAACTACTTGAAAAAAATATTGAAACATTTTTAAATGTATCCAAGCTGCTAATTTCAAGTTCCTCCTTAAACTCATGACCATGCAAAGTGCAAAAAAATGCTTTTGTAAAATGTTTTGCAGCACTTAACTTTTGAGATGGATGTTTAGCGAATGCTTTTCGGTTAGGTGTTTATGAGTCATTAGTCTTGAAGGAGACGGGAATCCAAAATGCATATAACATCACCAACCACCAATTTCAATTTCTCCAGTGTCAGACACCTGCATTATTCTGAAGACGTTTATTGTTATATAGTTGTGGCTAGCTAAATGCTGCAGTAATGTATAGTAAGATGATGTTCGTGATGTCATTGACAAAAATTACAATAGACTGCTCCAGGAACATATTCAGAGCATTAAAGTTTTGATGGATAAATATAAACATAAGAGATGACAGGATGTTTACTTTCAATTCATAGCTGCTCGGGTAGACATATTTGTTTTCTAAGATTAATATGGTGCTGGTTTCAATAATGATCATTGATATATTATACACTAAAAACACATCTGAGGCTATTAAAACTCATTCTGCTTTCTGCTCATTTGCTCTCTCTCCTTTCTCACATAAAAATTGATATATTCAGCCAGAGCCAGAGCAGTTCCCTGAAGGTTCTACATTAAAATCTTTGAAACCACTAATGTCCACACAGATACTTTCAAGAGCCAAATTACGCAACTATTTCACATGCAATTCAGCTCAAGAGGGGCAGCAAAACAACTAAAGGACTTTTTAATCTCTAAAAAAAAGGTGGTTATTTAAAGGTTCTTTACAGATAGCAACCGTTCAATTTAGAACCGTATGGTCCTGAAGAACCCTTTATATGCTGTAATGGTTCTTTGTGTTGGGTTTAGCTTTCTTTATTCCCGCCTTTTTGTTTTTCAAATCTGTAACTGTCAAAGCTACCTCATTACTGATTTTCTGGAGCTCAACCATCAAGCTACACAGACTGTCAACACACTCTCAACAGGTAAATGTCTTTTTTCTTAAAATGCCTGTAAATTTTAACTTTAAAATTGTAACTGCGTGGTTTCCTACCAATTATGTTTTTTGTTTTTTTCTCTTTTTAGTTTAACAGAACATGTAGGTGAGACCAGCTCTGTTTAGATAAGGATACTTCTCTCCTCTTCTCCACTAAGTATTTGACTTCATGATCCATTTTTTATTATTTTAATTATTACGTTTATGCATAAACATACCCAGTAACAAAAAAACAAGCATTAAAGCTATCCCATGACTTTCTTTAACTTTTAACATTGAAAAGGGCTCACATACTGTCAATTTTTGCTACTTTTGCCTTGATAAACCTAATTATTTTTTCATAATAGAAGAGACAGACTGTAACTCTAAACTCAATTGTGTATTTCAGATGCTGTCACATCCCTCGACCTCATCTTCTGTCGAGAGAAACCGCCACTCAATTACACCAAAATGATGGACTTAAGACATCACTGAGGATTGTGAAGATATTTCACTGTAACTTCATTAGGCATACATCTATTTTCTGTATCTAATTTGTGTTTTACTTCCTTATGCTTTTATTCATGTTCAGTGTCAACTGTCATTTATTAATGTATTCAGCTAATAACTGTTGTTAGAGCACTGTCACACATTTTTGCAACAATTTCACATGCCAATTAAAATAAAAGCACATAATTGACACAACATGCAGTTTTTTTATGTAAACCCTATTAGAGGCTACAAGACATTATAAGAAAAGGCAGATAACAAAAATAAATAAATAATATATACAAATATTAATAATATAAAGATAATAATATAATAATATTAATGAAAATAAACTATTATTAAAGAGGTTATTTATAACACCATTAAGGCCCTATATCACTTTCAAAGCATGGTTTTTTATGAAACCTTATAAAAAGAGTTCTATTTATCACCAAAAAAGGTTCTACTATTATTACAAGCTAAATAACCCTAATTTGGTACTGTTTAGATTAGAACCATTTTTCTTTAGAGTATACCTGAATTGCGGCTGCGTCAAGTCAAATCTGCTTGCAATTCAGTGAACATATGCAAAAAACGTCCACTTTTTGTAATATGAGATTATTACAGTAATGGACAGAGAAAGAGGAATATTTTACTACTCACAATGCAAAGTACTGGCAACATAACGGCATCTAATCAACATTTATGAAGCATTACGGGTAATGCCGACTCTGCATAAGAGAACATTTCTTGTCCCGTATCCCTAGGAAGTGAAAGCATAAATTATCTCTAAACTTCCATAAAACTCTGTTTTAAAATTCATAACATGGTGAAAGCATCTACAAGATTGAACACTGTAGTTTTTGTATATTGATTATCACAAGGATAATATATTGTAGAAGTTTTCCTTCATGGAGCAGAAAATGCTCATCATAGAGTCAATACATATGCACAAAATTAACCTTGGTTTGTCTCTTTAAGTCTCTTTAAGTTTCCTGTCTAAGTGTTTTCTTGGCCAGAATACACTGCAGTGTGAAACAGACCTTTTGCCATTCAGTCAAAGCTATGTAAGACTAAGTTGTAGGTTTTTTTTTTAAGAAGTGTTTGCAAGTAACATAAATGTGAATGTAAATGTAAATGAGTTTCTCTCTGCCAATTCAGACTTCTAAATGCATAATCGTGATTATAAGAACGCAACCCCCAGAGGTAGAAAAGTTTAATCAGCAAATACACTTGGATCAAATATTTTCAGTCTTGAGATAATTGAGTATGTCATGAAAATACATTATTTGGAACACAATATCTGGAACACAAGATTCTTGAGTGAAGTACAAGTAGAAAACAGTTGAAAAGCTCAAGCTTAACTGCTCAGTAAGAAAGTGCTAGTGCTATGTTACCTTTAATTTTTGAAGAAAACACAAAAGCCTTGTCTTCCCAGCCAACTCAACAATTCAGCTCAACATCTCCATTCAGTTAGCCTCACAAACAAATAATACCTTCCAGGATAGCCAGGAAGCAGGAGTTATCTTTGACAACCAAATTCTTAGTGAAGACTACCTTGTCATTCAGATGAATGCAAAATCAGGAAAATCAAAAGACCTGCTGCAAAACTCCTCATCCACGCCCTTGTCACATCTAGTTGAAGGCCAAACTCTTCGAGACGCAGACCAATAAAAAGATCTTGATCCAGATCAAGACCTTACACCAAGACCTAGGCCAATATCGGATCCCTTTAGGTCCAGTTCTGCAGTGGTTCCTCATCCTCCCACTGTACCTCTGCTCACATGATAAAACTCATTATTCTAGGTGAGTGATTGTGGATTGACCTTCCAAAAGCTTTTCTGAGCAGCCGAGTAACATCTAACTGTACAAGTCTAAACAAAAAATCCAAAGGACAATTTTATTTATCTTTTTTCTTCATTTTTTTTAACATTATTTCAGCAAACAAATAACAAATAAATGTAATGTTTTGATTTTTTTAAAATGATTAAAGGGGTCCTTCACTTTTATAACCTTAGTTAGTGTGTAATGTTGCTGTTTGAGCATAAACAACATCTGCAAAGTTATGACGCTCAAAGTTCAATGCAAAGGGAGATATTTTCTTTTACAGAAATTGCTTTTAAGGACAACAACAAATGGCTTGTAGAGTTCTTCCCAGGTTAGTGACATCAAACCCCCCAAAATTTACATAAACCCTGCCCCCGAGAACACACATCAAAAGGGGATCAGGCCATGTTAGGCTGCTTTAGAGAAGAGGAAGAGTTGTTATAGTAGAGTGATGTTGCCACGCCATCATTTTACACCGGACTGCTTCACAAACGAGGGTCAATTCAATGCTGGATTTGCACAAAAGATTAACATGACGGCACATTGATGAGTTGAATCAACTCTACAGCTACTCCATACATTTATCCACTAACAATTCAGAAATGTCCAGTTGCATTCTAAAAGTTGTAACTTCTTCCTGAGTCTCTCCATCAGTGCCAACTCCGGTTTGAACAATATAAGGCTGAACACCGTTACTGACTATCGTCATTTTGGCTGCGTGAGATTCTCCAGCTTTGTTGCTGTTGAGCAACTGAAGTGCAAGCTGTTAAAGCTCCGCCTTCTTCTGGAAAGCGGGCAGGATACAGCAGCTCATTTGCATTTAAAGGTACACACACAAAAATTGTGTGTTTTTGCTCACACCCAAACAGGGGTAAATTTGACAAGCTATAATAAATGATTTGAGCTGAAACTTCACAGACATATTCTGGGGACTTATATTACATCTTGTAAAAGGAGCATAATAGCTACCCTGTAATACACAGAATGTAGTTATTACTATGACAATCACTATTATCACTATGACAATTCTGGCAGAATTTCGTGAATAAAAAAGGTTCATTGTCCATCGTCAATAGTGTAGCGATGTATGACGCTCACACATACGTCACTTTCTAAGCAAATTCGTCAGACCAACTTGAACACAAACAAAATCTGGGGAGTGGGGAGCATTTTTTCCCTCACGCGAAACTCCTGATCACGTGGATTCCTTTTAAAATTACAGGATTTTGCATGTGAATTTTCACATAGCAGCTTATACTCTTACTATGTACATTTAGTCTGTTGACTCTGTGTATTAAAAAGTGTGTCTACAAGCATCTTTCATGCTATACATGCCCAGGGTCCAAAATCAACTTTCGCCAAGCGCCAAATGCAAATAAATTGTTGCACTGTCTTAGAGGGACAAAATATATATTTTTAATTAAAATCTCTCTAGCTCAAATTTTGCCCCCCAAAGCTCACAAGTGAAGCCCCACTCATGCTTAACGGACAGTGGAGATGTCCTGTCCTGTGGATTTCATTCATAGGTCATGATACTTAAAGTGTGCAGTGAGGATTCAGGGTGACAGAGGGCACCTGATCTCCAGAGACTTCTAATGATTGCTGCGATGACTCTGGAGCTGGCGCGTCCCGCGGGCCTGACCGGCACTGATTGAATTCCTTTGATCTCTGCTCAGTTCAGGCTCAGCTGAGTGCATCCATGAGACAGTGTTACTGGAGTCAGGAATGAAGTATTGATCAAGGTGTGTGCTTCTCTTTCTGTTCTCTACTGACTGAGATGCTCGTGTTCCTGTTTGTGCAAGTCAGTAATTCAATTTTGAGAAAAAGATTACTAAATGGCCATGACTGACAACTTGACTTTGTGCGGTGCAATGCTGTAAAAACACACAGTGATAGTGAAAAAAAATTCAATAATGGAATAAATCACACTTTTATTTCATGTGGCAAGCTTCCACATCAAAGTGGAAGAAAGATGGACCTAGAGTTTTCTGATGTTTCAGAAAGGAAAAATATAGTCTTCTGTGTCTGAACTCTGTCTTTGTGTATTTTCTACACTAGGTAAGTTTACTCAGACTGCATATATCATCTTGTCAAACTTCTCTGAAAGCTCAAACTTCAAGGATTTTAGTGAACCTTAGCAGCTAAAAAAACTAAACAAAAAAACAGCCCACACCCCACACCCACACTAGTTCTATTATATTATTTATAATCTATTATAATCTTTTTAGATATTTATAAATAAAAAAAAATTACAAATAAATAATTTTTATTTTTTTATTTTGGATCATCAGTCATGCTCGATAAACACTCTGTCACAGACACGAAGATGTATCTTTAATTTCACCAAGCTAATTGCTCAGTAAAATCCCCAGCAGTCATCATGTTTTCAGGTCTTTTCAAGTTTAATTTTGACGTGACATAAAGCAGTGATATCTAAGTGGCTGAGCTGTTTACTTTTACTTTTACATTAGTCTTCCACTGACGGCATCATTTTGTTCATTCAGACTGATGTGCGAAACGCGCACGAAAACAAGAGGTGGGATTTACCGCACAAACCAATCATATCCAATCATAACCAATCATATCCAATCAAAGCGCGATGGAGGCATTGCCTCCTCTCATGTGACTTTTCCCCATTCATTCTCTATTATCTCCCACCGCATGCTTTAGGGGTCTATTTATTTTCTATGAGGGGAAGGGAGGCACAAGAGACGCAGACTCCTGCTGTAACTGTCGCTGTTGGACAGTGTTCCTTTAGAAAAACGATATATATATATATATATTACCATCAGTAGAGGACTAAGGTAATGTGAAAGCAGTAATTGTATTGGTTAACTACCTTTCAAATCAGGTAGGATTAGGTCAGTGTTACATCACCTAATTAATATGCATGAGCCAAGTTGATAAGAATTATAATGTGCCTCGCCCAGAAGCCCTGCCACCGCCCAAGGGTGCCAGAATTTGTAGCGCACTCTGCCAATGTTTGTTGCCTGATATTAAAATATCCACCTCTTCTGGCTCACATTAAAAATAAATTTCTTATACAGGCTATAATTTACAATGATTTTAGCACCTGATATTAGTCAAAACATGTAATTGTACCTTTTTGTTTCGAAGATCCAAGCCTATAGACCTACTAAACTCCCAATCAATGTCATCTCAGTCATTATTCAACATCAGCAACGTCAGCTAATTAATATTCATGACCACAGCCTTCTCCATGCAGTGACATCATAAAACACCTATATTTGTCCCCTGTCCACTCTGAAACTTCCTCCAGCAGCACTGCTAACACGCACTTTCAGATTGTTCTTATGTCCCTATCGCATATACTTCTGCCACATTGAGCTGGCTTGAGAGGCCTAAAACATCTCCTTATTCACCCCCATTTCTTCTCAATAATTACCTGTCATTCTCTACTATATATGTTAAATAAAAAGAAGCAAATCACAAGATAAAAAAAGTTAATCCACCACCTGAGCTCATCTAAACTCACTAGTAACTGAGAAAAGAATGAGACAGCCTGCCGCAGAGATACAGCTACATTCTCTACTGCAGACACTGTGGATCTGTCCCCCACAACTCCCTCGGTATATCCAGCATCACTGTGTTATTTGGTCCCTGACAGATTGTTTGTGACCAACCACCTGCCACTGGCACAGATGTACTGAAAAAATTAAAAATACAAAGAGTATAAAAAAGAACATTTCTCCATCATGACTAAATAGGACAGAAGTATTAGTTTTAGAATTTCAGATGTATTAGTTTTGCAGTTTTGCAGGTGAAGCTCTGCACTATTGGAATAGGCTAACTCCTCTGTTGTGCTCACGTTCATTTTCTTATTTACTTGTACTTAGAAACTTGAGAACATGAGACTCAATCATTGATGCCCATCTTGAGGGAGAATACAAGTAAAGTATACACCTGTTGTACATGGCCACATACAGAAACAGACAGAAGAACAAAGATCGGATAATGACTGTCATGCTTGTTGGCTATAATGAATGAACAAGGACAATAATCTGATGAGAGAACAAGCAGGAGAACAAAGTAACATAACCACTTGACTAAAGACGCCACGGAACTGAAGAAACTAAGGGTATATAAGCACATGGGGAGCTAACCAACAAGAACAGAAACAGGTGTGACTATAATTGAGAACCATAGGAACTAATGACAGCAAACATAGGAATGCAGGGAACAGATTGAAAAGAAAACCAAAACAGAATGAGACCATTACACTCATGACACCTGTCAGCCTGGTCTCATTGTTAATACGTAGGTATAAATATGTAACGGGGTGGGGTGGGTGTAGTCATTAATAAAAATTAGTTTTGGTAAATGGAAATAGGACAAATGGTGTAAAAAGTCCACACACTGCATTTAAATGAACACGCATTTTGATTGGTAATGACAGTCATACGTAATTTCATGACGACAGACGTAACACGACACTGTCATTATTTTTACGCCCACTAGAGGGCGCATGACTTTAAAACGTAAATATAGGTCGTAATATGGTGCTTAAAAAACGACCTATAGGATCGTTTTTTTTTTGGAGGACAGTCTGAGGAGAAAACAGACTCTGTGTCGCACAGCAACTAAAATTAAAAAAATTTAATTATTACAAAATGGTTAAACAATTACAGAAATGTTATTCATTTTAAGGTTTCAAAGTGTAGTCTTGTTTAACATTATGTAATCCTCCAAAACGAGTTTGTAGCACAAGTCACGAACAGAAATGGTATTTCATATTAAACTTCAGAGTAAACTGCATTCAATAAATTCGACTAAAAACTTGTATTGATATGACAATTGAATACAACAGATTTAAAACATTAATGCCACGATTTTAATATTAATACATGGGAATTCATACACATTCACACTTGGATACGTAAATGATTTACATTTTATTGCTGTTAATATGTAAGTATTTTTACGTTTTAGTGCTATAAATACGTCAATATTATAAATAAAACGTAAGTAAATGTACGTGTGGTAGAACCACGTTGCACCTGTGACATAAATGACTACAACAGGGTAGAGTAATGCTGCCTTCATGTGCCATCGGAAATTTCCTATACTTCCCACTTCTGAATGTGTGATTCATGTTTCTTCTAAGTGTTTTGTGGTTGGAAAGAACAGGAATCATGGAGGACACCAGGTTTATTTTTGTCTATTTATTGGGGAAATCTTATTAAAGCCAAAATGATATTTAGCGTCCCATTTGTTAACAACCATAACCATTCACTATGCTATCTAGATTCTGGCATTTTGGTCAAATACAGGCGATTTTTATTGTGTATAAAACATTAAAATGGTTATTCATATATGTAAATATGCCCTACTTTAACAATAAGACAAGGTGATGTAGGTGTTGTAGAAAAAAACTAATAAAGGTCACAGCAATTGTTCTCCCCTCCACCATTGTTTTAAGTTTATGGCACGGCCAACTCAAAAACTACCAGTTTCCCAGTAGTAAATAAATCTTGAGATGGCGTTCATGTCCAATTTCCTACTAGGAAACTTGTATTTACGATAATTCAGAATGTGAAGGCAGCATAAAAGTCTACTACATTATACAGGTAGAATCGAGTGTTTTTAGTAGTGATACATCAAAGTTAATTTTTTACAGAAACACAGAAAGATAAATTTATTTAATTTTCATTTAGCCGAAAACCAAAACCTAAAATAAAGTTTATTTAATAATCAATTTATTAATCAGATAAATTTAATAATCAAAATGATGAAAACAAAATAAATATATAATAAATATGCTATATAGTTCATAAATTTAGCAAAATGCTTCTCTCTGTTCTTCTCGACATGCCATTGGAGAATTTTTGGGCTGGTATTTCAAAAATGGTTGCCGAGTTTCAGCATGAGCATGTCTGTTTCATAATTATTTGAGCCAAAGACTTTAAACATTTTCTCATCTCTGTTCCACACTCAACCAAATGAAAGGAGTGCGATCATTTGATGAAAACAAAATTATGGCCTATATGTGATGCCAGTAATGACAGAACAGTAATTACAACACGATTACTGAAAAATAAAGAGTAGCCCCCTATATTACCTCATTACAGATACAGTACTGTGATTACTGTAATGCATTACACCCAACAGCACTACTCAGCATCATTTCTAAGCTCTTATCCAATACATTGTTTTGTTAAACATAAAAATTACTAAAAAATAAATAGTAAAATTAATAGTATAATTTAAAATAGTAATTAAAAATATATAATAATAATAATATAATTAATATAATTTAATACTGCCTAAATACATTACCATTGCATGATTCTGACTTCTAAGACAAGTGGAATAAACACTGACAAACGCATAAACAATGAGAACTGGAGTGAAATGCGTTACAGATGATTCATTTTATCTAATGATTTCTTATCTGGCAAAACAAAGCATAACAATCCCGTCAGTGTGATCTAGGAGGAGAGTTCAAAATTTGAAGGGCAAATAGAATAATGCATTTCGCTGAACTGATGGATATTTGCCTCATGCATTAGTGGGAGAAAATCTCTTTAGTCAGGGACACAATTTGACTTTCCATCCAAGAATCTAACTAGACACATAAACATATGACTGCGTAAGAGATTATCATAAAGGACAAGCTCTTAAGGTTGGAGGGCATACTTTGTTATGGATGCTACTGTAAGTCTCAGAGTGGGTTCTCACAGTTATTGGGGCTAAATGACTATTTTATTATACTTTAAATCATTTGCTTTTAGTTAGTCAGATAATGTTTATTGAAATACCAGTGATTTCACTCAGAACTCAGAAGAGTATAACAGAAACTGACTTGTGAATAGGACACTGACTTGTCAAAAGTGACAAAAATAGGATAAACCATAGGAAATACTTGAAGAGTCAATGACTAATACAAGTGTCCACAATAAAGAAAAGGAATAATCTAGTTTAAAACATTGTATTAATGTTGGATTTATATCATTTTGTAAATATAGTGAAAAGAATCAAGAATAATAATCAATAGTGTTAATAATATTTACAGAACTGAGGGCAATAATAAACTAAAAGGAAACAGGTGTGAGTAGTTAAAACTGAAACTATAACAGAACATGACAATAGGCATGTGGGAAAAAAATAAGCACATCACTTTTAAATTTAAAATAAAATCTTCTTACCTCTGAAAGGTTTTACAGTTTAAAATGAAAGAAAGAAATAATGTAAATTCAGATATGTGATATGTGGTTCAGTGAGTCAAGCTTTTTAATGCTTTTTGCGGGGCATAACACTTTCATGGCACGCCAGTCGTCTAATTGGAGTTTGTTGGAGTTCGCTGTGAATTAGCTTTTAAATGCCTTCCAATAAGTCTACAATTTGTATGATATTAAGCGGAAACTAATCATATCACGTAATTGCGCCTTTTATATTACACTTATCTGAATGATCATTTGTGATTTTCATGTCTGGAGCTCAAAATGCCAGAGAGAGTTTGAAATAACATCCGACTTAGATCTGATGTGGATTCCGATCACAGAATGAAGCGGAAATATATTACTATGAAGTTATGTGTGATGCTTATTCTTAGGTGTGCTAATCACTTCCATACTAAATTTATACTACAACAAATGGCAGAGACCATTTAGAAAAATGTGTCATGTGCTGAGTATTATGGCAAAAATGCCTAATGAAATGCCGAAATGCTGTCTACTCTTTCTTGTGGAACCCGGAAGCTTGACCTCTGACCCACTTCCTGTATGATCTGAATTATTGCATCTTGCATGTTAGAATATTGAATTTGGTGTTCTAAATTTCTTCATCTTAAAAACTTGAAGCTGTATTTTTTAAAAACTGCATATTTACAGTCTAAGAATTCAAATCTGCAATTTGAAAATACACTGGAGTTGATTATCAAAGGTAAATATTATTCAAGTTAAATACCAAATGTCCAAAAAAAAAAAAAAATCAAATTCAAAACTATATAAAAAGCCACATAATATTCAATTTGTTAAATGACGCATGTCCATATTTCAAATGTATGCAATTCAAATTCAAATAGTTTTGTCATATTTCTGGCTCCATAGAGGGACATGTGACAAAAAAGATATTATATGGGGGCTCAGGGTTTTCCTTTTGAAGTCTGGATCATTTTTATATTTTTTGTAAAACAAACAACATAATAATCATGTACATAATATGTAAATGTACACAATAATCAAAATTCTCTCTTCATGAACAGAAAACTCAATCATTTCAAATTTCAGTCTTTCCTTGCCATACAAATAATTTTCCCAAATATATGAAATGCTCTTAAAGCGTTAATTCACCCAAAAATGACATTTCTGTCATTAATTACTCTCACTCATTTCATTCCAAACCGTAAGACCTTCGTTGATCTTCGGAACACAAATTAAGATATTTTTGATGAGATCTGAGAGGTTTCTGATCTCCTTATAAAGTCGTTATTTTTGTTTTGTTTTTTGCACAAAAAGTATTCTCGTCACTTGTTGTTGACAATTTCTAACAATGTCTTTACTACCTTTCTGGGCCTTGAAATTTGGAATGGCATTACTGTGTAAAGGGACATCAGAAACCTCTCTGATTTCATCAAAAATGTCTTAATTTGTGTTCCGAAGGTGAACGAAGGTCTTACAGGTTTGGAACGACATTCTGTTGGCAGTAATAGGCTCATTACAGGAGACAAATGCAGCTGTGAGTAGATTCAACTGGCTTGAGCAGCCTATTATACAATCCAATAGACTTTGGACACAGCAGAACAACTTTTGTCTGATAATCAGGGAGAGAAATCTAGAGGACTACATAAATGTAATTAAATGTATGTAGGCAACTTTTGCCTAAACTTGAAAGACATTTAGGCATGGACTGAACAAGCCCCTGCAGTCTCTCCTACCTGGTCTAAAGGTGTGTTGGACTTTAGAGATCATTAACTTTGACTTGACCTCAGATCCTACTAGTTTCTTCCTACTTCCACATCCCATGCTGAATTCTAAATCTATGGTCCCCACTTTCAGTCTGCTATCATCTGGGAGATCACGCATTCTCTTGCCACAGGCGACACCCTGCATACTCTTGCTCTGCTTTTCAAGAGGCATGAACTTCTGGTGATGTGCTACAGATGTAATTCCTAATTGGTTGCATCCCATCTCTTCCTGTTACATCACTTAGTTTCATTCATTATATGAGTTCAAATGCACATAAAAAACATTTACTGATCCATGTTCTATTATGCTTTTTCTGAAAGACATTGTTAATGTAAAAGTAAAGATATTAAAAAAAGTAAATAATGTCAGTCATTTATATCATAAATTATTCGAGTCTCATTTGTTCTGTCATTTGTTGCATGATTTACTTGAAAAGTAAAAGTATCAAAATATTGCAAAAATATTTATTTTCTAATTGTTTGAGTTATTTATTCAAATGTATTTCTTTGTAGATGTATTTGTGACAAAATACACAGGGCAGGGCTGCAGTAAGCAATTCTTTCTTAGTTGAAATCACTTGAGATTGAAAGAGAGAATGTAAATGAAGTTAGAAATAGAGGACAGAGCATATTGTGCAGTGCATTAGTTTTATATTGAGCACAGACCACTTTTCTCTCATAGGATCAGAGTTACCATTGGCTCTGGAACAATGGATATGCATTCCATAGTGTGGATGGTGAGACTTTACATGGAACATAGCTGAGTGGGATTTTAGAGGAACCTAAATCCCAGAGGATGTGGATTACTGACACTGGCAACTCAAATCACAGTTAGGAAATGCATATACTGTAGAAAGACTCTGAGCACAAGAAGAGAGTTTGAGGGACCAGCAGAGACCGAGACATAGGCAGAGAGAAAACAGTTGATCTGTTGCAAACTGGTGAGGGTTTGCAGGTTGTTCTCTGTATTCAGCCTGTCAGATTTTACCCTCTGAGGCACTGTAACATACGCTACACCTATGTTTCGTAAAATATGGACTCAAGCACCCAACAGCAGCATGCTTCCTGAAATATATCATAGCAAGGAATACCAACACACAACATTCTAACTTCCTAACGACCCATTTGTGCTTTTGAATTAATTATGACTTAATAACAATAATAATAAATAATAAAATAATAATAATTGTTATAATAATAATAATAATAATTTTTATTTATTCAATAGCGCCTTTCCAAAGCCTATGTTGTTTTACAAAGTTAGGTTAAAGGAATACGGATCATTAACAAACATCCAAAACAAAGCAAAATCCACAGACCAAGAGCTGAAGAGTAATATTCAGAGAAAAAGAGTGTTTTTAAAAGAAATAAGGGAGAATGCTTGACGGATGTCTTAAGGTAGAGCATTCTACAATCTGGGAGCCACAATACTGAAAGACATGGCACCCATAGTGACCAAACTAAATTTAGAAGTCATTAACAGTTCTGTGCTAGAAGACCTTAAAAGCACAATATATAAACTTTTTGGATTTAAATATCCAAAAACCACCAGAACAAATGTTATATTTTGTTGACTTACATTATCCCAAATGTTAAATCCAGAGAGATCCACAATTTTAACCAGAGTAACGGCCTATGTCATTGCGTCGGCAGTTAACGACGTCACATCTGTGGTACCCTTGATTTCCAGTTTTACGTTTTTCTTGCATGGAATCCATGGAAAAACCACAGATGCTTTAAAATATCATATGTTTTATTAGACAGGTGAACAACTGTTTGGATACCTTCATCAACAGAAAATTAATCATTGTTATATATTATATATTATTGTTACACTGTACACAGTAAAATCCCCAGAGTTAAATCAACTCTGCTCAGAGTACATATGGTCCCTCTCTAAATAGTGTTAAAGTAACACTGAAGCAGAGTTAAAGTTATTGAGATAATTAAGCAATTAATAAGGCTGTGACTGAAGTCAGTTGTAGTTTTTGTGTTTCTCTTTTCTTCAGCGATTCTGCTTGTTAACAGCAGGTGTTCATCACTAATGCACAATCATCACTTAATTATCTCATTAACTTTAACTCTGCTTCAGTGTTATTTTAACACTATTTAGACAGGGGCCGTATGTACTCCGAGCAGAGTTGATTTACCTCTGGAGATTTTGCTGTGTATATTATATACTATTATGTAATATATTATTTCAACAGCGCTGCATTACCCCACAATTTTAATTCATCAAATAAAGTGACCCGTATGAGTAGCAATTCAGTACTTGCATCTATTTCATTAGAATGAAATAAAATATTCTGAATTTAAAGGTGCAATGAGTAAATTTTAGCGGCATCTAGTGGTTAGGTTGCGAACTGCTACTAACAGCGCACCCCCCTCGCACCCTTCCCTTTCAGAGAAGCAACGGTGGCCGTCTAGGCCGACACAAGACAAAGATGTCCTCTGAGGCAGCAGAGAGTAGCCTGTGTGAAGCAATGAGGTTTCTTCTTCTAACAAAGAACGATCTCTGCTTCTAATAAACCAGACGACTACTACTACTTAGTGCGTATTCAATGTAGTAACAATGCAAGCTGCCTCTAAAAACACAAACGATTTAGAAGAAGAACAACATAGTGACTAAACACGCTATGTAGAGTGTATGTCCGTTTAGGGCTGCTGTAGAAACATGCCGGCGCATAATGGCGACTTGATATGGAGGGGTGTATGAGAAATGGCTCATTCTAATGTAATAAAAACATAACGGTTCATTATGTTAGGTCTTTATGCACCACTGAAATCGTAGTTATGTATATTATATTGCATTTCTGTCAATACATCCTCCCAAATTTTACATATTGCACCTTTAAGTGATCAAACGTAACTGTAACAAATTTTCCAGTGATGAAGAATGGGAGTAATGTGCTCATTCTTTCTTGTGAGAGTGATCAAAAGGGCTACAGAGTTTTGAATATATTGTAATCATTTGATGTTTTTAGATAGAGGGCCATAAAGAAGTGAGTTACATTGATCAAGGTGAGATGCGACAAAGGCATGTATAACAGTTTCAGCATCCTGCTGACTAAGAGAAGATCAAATATGAAAGATATTATGTAGGTGGAAAAAAGCTGTCTTTACCACTTTACCAATGTGAGCATTAAATGAAAGAGTGGTATCAAGAAGAACATCAATATTTCAAACTGTTGCAGAGGGCATAATCAAGTCATAATCCAGTTGGCCAGATAGTTTAGACACAGCAGATTTAGAACCAATCAGCATTAGTTAAATTTAAGGTGATTTGCCTCCAGCCAAAGCTTGAGTTCCTTGTTACAATATGGTAACGTTAAAATGATAATATTGATATTGGTAATATTTATTTCAATGTTTGATTGATATTTCTCTTCTAAGTATTCAGAAATATTATTGATTAGACTGCACTGACACTATTTGATGAGAACTGAACTGAGCTGGATGATGACATCACAGTTTTCTCCAGAGCTGCTTTATAGCTGAATTGAACTCATTCCATAATTGACTTTACACAGTTATTTGAACGAAACTGAATCAACACTGACCTGCCACTACCGTCTTTTAAATTTTTGTATTTATTTTTTATAATCTGTGTTGCATATACCGATCAGGCATAACATTATGACCACCTTCCTAATATTGTGTTGGTCCCCCTTTTGCTGCCAAAACAGCCCTGACCTGTCGAGGCATGGAATCCACTAGACCCCTGAAAGTGTGCTGTGGTGACGCACATGCACCCGGCCATCCACGTGATGTAAAAGAAAACACGATTAATCAGACCAGACCACCTTCTTCCATTGCTCCGTAGTCTAGTTCTGACCTCTTTTCTATATGGAAAAACAATTATAGTATGCTTTTGGGTTGTCACTTGATGTCCGATGTAAAATTTGGTCCTGACGCAGTTGAGAAGCACAGTGTCCAAAACTCAAAACTAAACCTGTCAGTGAAGTCGGCCGTTTCTAGACCCTGTTCCACCAAACAAAGGCAAGTTCATTAGCGTCTGCCTTTCTAGTCAGAAAAGCGGATCAGTGGTGAATGCTATCTGCCCTCTGACTGCTGCAGCTGCAGAATCAAAACACGCTGAGATTAGTGTGTCTGTTCCACGGTTCTGAGAGACCATCATTCAGAGGACATTCGTCACAGGCCCACAGAGCCTCCATAATGATAATGAAAATCACACCTTTTTTTTCTGGCTTAAACAATCCACTCCACCGGTGGGTCATTACTAAACTATTCATAATTATAAAAAGCTACTGAAATCTTTCAACATGTATCAATATAGCCATTGCCAATGTATCAACGTATCAAAAACTATGAGGCTCAGGTGATATTACAGTCATGAATAAAGCAAAGATTTTATAACTTGATTTTCATATGTCTCACAGTGAACCCCAAACTTGAATATTACTTAAAGGGGCCCTGTTATGCTTTTTCACCTTTTCAAATTTAGTTAGTGTGTAATGTTGCTGTTTGAGCATAAAAAAGATCTGGGTAACACTTTACAATAAGGTTCATTAGTTAAATATTAATTAATGTATTAACTAACATTAATTAACCATGATCAATTCATTTGTTACTGCATTTACTAATCTTCGTTAATGTTAGTTAATGAAAATACAGCTGTTCATTGTTTGTTCATGTTAGTTCACAGCACATTAACTAGTGTTAACAAGATTTTAATAATGTATTAGTAAACGTTGAAATTAACATTAACAAAGATTAATAAATGCTGTATAAGTGCAGTTCATTATTAGTTCATGTTAACTAATGAACCTTATTGTAAAGTGTTACAAAGATCTGCAAGGTTACAAAGGGGGAGATATTTAACAGAAAACACTTTTCAAGAACTACAACAAATGGCTCATTGGGACTACAACACATTTTTTCCGGATCTTGTGAAGTAATAATGTCATTAATTTAAATAATCCCTGCCCACTGAATATGCACAAAAAAAAAAGAAAAAAAAGTTGGTGAGGCCTGGATGAGCTGTGCTAGAGAAGACGAAGAAGATCTGATTTAGTACCATGTTGTTGCTATGTTAAGGACACTTATTTTTAAACTAGACTAAATTTTACACTAAATTTATTTTAAGCACTGTTCCTAAACATTTTAACCCCAATGTTTATTTATGTGGGCTGCGCATTTTATGAAGGACAGCTTCCAGAAAATGCCAGCTATGCACAAAAGCTTCTCTTGAAAGACAGAGCAGTTCCCACTTTGTCGGGACAATCAGTTGTTTATGGATCACATCCTGTATGTTTTATTATTTGGGACTCCGCTAGTCTGCTAGCTAACATTACAGTGACGATGAAGTGTTTAGCTACAGGGCTTTCGCTTTTGTAAGCTCTCACTTTTGTAAAACTGTTCACCGATCTTTAGGAACTTAGCACTCTGAAACATCCTGTAAAATCCGTGCTTGCAAAGGTACTGCACGATCCTCTTGTTCACAAACATTCTCAGGGTCTGAATCTAGCTCTAATTGGTATGGCAAAATTGACGGAATCATTAATCTTTACAGACATGCATTCTCTGTAAAGCTGCTTTGAAATGATATGTATCGTGAAAAGCGCTATACAAATAAATGTGAATTGAATTGAATTGAATTAATATTTACATCTGAGCAGGTGAAACTCATAAACAGGGTTATGGTAAGGAGCGTGACATTTCTGGAACACGCACTAAGCGGTTCGCCAATCACAACACACTGGGCCAGCTACCCAATCAGAGCACAGTTTGCATTTCGGAAGGAGGGGCTTCATCAAAACAGTTTTAGACAGACTGGAAAGAGAGGTGCTGCATTAATGTAAAATATGTGAAAAATAATGAATTTTTTTTAACAGTCAAGCATGAAAACCTATACTAGAACACACCAAAAACAAAATCAAGACTTTGTAATATGACCCCTTTAAATATTCCTGTATATTAAAGATAGCCCTCAAAAAAAGGTCAGTTACATATACTTGTCCTAAAGGTACAGCAGCAAAACTATTGAAAATGGGACAAATGAAAAATGACATAAAAGTGTTTTTTATACCAACTCTTATACCACTAAAGATATTTGATTGATATGACTTTAATTAAAAAGTACACACACCTGACAGAGTCTATTTTCTG
Source organism: Anabarilius grahami (assembly GCA_003731715.1). NCBI lineage: Eukaryota > Metazoa > Chordata > Actinopteri > Cypriniformes > Xenocyprididae > Anabarilius > Anabarilius grahami. The sequence goes on from RJVU01035287.1 coordinate 813,085, forward strand.
GAAAACAGAATGAAGCGAAAATGCTCTATATACATGAACCAAGACTTAAATTTCATCACATAATGGTGGTAATTTGTCACAGAATTTGCTGTCATGCTGTGAAAAATGACCAATTAATTATTTATGAGATTAAATGACATTCAAAAATAACCTGTGGTGATGTACTGCACCTATAGTAGCAATCAAGGTAAAACATAAATGACAAATAGTACAGACGTTACCGGCTCTATAGAGTTCGAGCTAAATGTTTCTGTTTAGTAAGAGAAGAAGAGAAGTAAGAGAAGAGAAGGAGAAAGAGACTCCACATCATTTTTAAAAGGAAAATATGTTTTAGTGGCATTGGCTATTATTAAATTTTTATCCAGTTTGTAATTATTATTTAAATTGTATTTTATGTACACAATATAAGCATAATAGTTTAAAGGGGACCTATTATGCGAAATTCACTTTTCCATGGTTTGAACATTAATGTGTGTACACAGTGTGTGTAACCAACCACCCTATAATGGTAAAAATCCACCCACTCCTTTTTGTATAATCCCCATAAATCAGAAGCAGTGTCTAAAAACACGCTGTTCCAGTTTTCTCCCTACAATGACGTCAATGTAGGGAAAAGCCCCACTCATTGGAGGGGATCTCTGCCCTATTAGCATAGATCCAACCCTCAGTGAGCCGTACACCTTCCGCCATATTTAAACCCTCCCTAGAGCAGCTATAGTTATAAAATGTCTCAGCTATTTAAACATTATAACTGTTGTTTTTGGCTGTAATAATAAACTCCCAGAATCTGAGCCACTGAGGATGCAGTGGATTCATTTCATTGGTGAAGGGAACGCTCCCAAGAGATTAGCAAAATTTTTATACATTTGTGTGAATCAGTGCACACTGGACTGCTTTGCAAACGAGGGTCAGTAAAACGCAGGATTTGCACAAAAGTTCCTTTTCAAAGATGGATCATTACCAACTCTTTGTGATCCAACTTCATATCCAGAACTATAGTTATCGTGACAATTGGGGGCTCGTCCGGGATAAAACTGAAATAATAAGGGACTTAAAGTTATCGACAATTCCTCCTCTCCTGTCCCAGCTCACAATAACCACAAAGTTTTTGAATCGCAAGTCTTTTTTTTATTTTCTATAGTATCGCACTTTATAATGTGTGTTTGCAAATCACCTTTCTGAATGTGCTAATGTAGCTAAAGCTACCATTGTCTGTATTCACAGAGACCATAGCTTGTTATTTTTAACCCAAAAATTCTGAGGACAGCTTTGTGAAGGAGGTAAAGGAGGCATTTCTTAAAGGTACACTGTAAAAACAAGTTAAGCTAAAAAAAAATAAGGCTTTTTTTTTTTTTTTTGCTGTTTTACAGAACTAAGATAGGTTGTTGTTGTTGTTGTTGTTGTTGAATCACAGTTGATTCATCTATACTTGCATGAACTGTCAGATGCGCCAGCTGGAGGTTGCCTTTGTTGCATAGTGTGTTTGTTATTTTGGGGTGAAGCAATGAAGGGATGGGTGTGTTTGCTTGGGTGTCGATTTCAAGAGTGTTTCTCAGAAATCGCTTACTGCACCTTTAACTAATGTTAACAAATGAAACATTATTGTAAAGTGTAACCAAAAACACTTTATAATAAGGGAAGTTTGTTTTTTTGGCACAAAAAAAAACTCCCTTTACTAACATTATAAGTTGACCACACATTACATGTCTGAAAAAAATTTATATTACACAATAATATACATCAATAAAATACATCTTAACAAGAAAAATTATCATATGAGCAACTTTAACCTTCTACATTACGTTTATGCTCTCAGGAGACATTTTCCTGCCAAAGTGAATTACTATACAGTGTGTAATGAAGTCAATAATTGCTGACAGTAATTCATTTGTTGCATTTTCCTTCAGTACTTTCAAATTCACTCTCATCACAATCACACAGCAACCAAACGTGTGGCTCTTTTTATATAGTCTAAGCTATATAGCTGTGACCAAAGATGAATTAAAGCACTCATTACCAAACACAACTATTTAAAGTCTCATTGACACAATCAAAGGCTGCAGTGCGCCACAAATTAAGATGAGTCATTTGAGGTTGTTTCTTCCTTTCTTAAGAACTCCTCAGCTGAGACTGACTTTAAAAACCTTCCCATCATGCAGAGCGAGCAGGACACATGGACAGATTGAGACGATGACTTTTTTCTTTCTCTCTTTTCTAAAATTTATCTTTCTCGGATTGGGTGCGCTCATCCCTCAATGCCAGCACTGACATTCTGGGAGATAAAAGAGATTTAATGGAAGATTCCACACCTTTTTCTCCCTCTTCTTTTTTTTAATCGGAATGACTATGCTGAAGTGTAAATCCTTTGATATTCCCACAGACGCTGAACACAGGGGTTCAAGGACAGAAGGGCGAGAAAAAGAAATAGAGACTTAAAGCCCTGAACGCAAATACTGGATCCACAGAAAGCCGCAAACACAGCAGAGAAGAATAAAGAGTTTTGCTGGATTATAGATGAGGTGTGTGTGTTTGTTTGTGTGTTGTTATGGATTATAATAAGTGCTCTGGATATCTCAGTCAGGACGACATGAAGTGAAGAGGAAACATTTTTTAAGCATTTTTAGTCGTTACACCACAAAAAGTACCAAGACCAAAAGAGCACAATTGAAAAACAAACCTAAAATAATTCCATATACTCATTTTAAACAACATTTAAACAATAGCCTTGTTTTAAAACTTACTGAGTTACATATTTAGGCAGCATTTTAAGACATGATAAAGTATTATATCTAGTTTGGGGTAAAAAAAACAGTCAAATGAGATGAATTCAATACTGTTAAAGCAGTTAAATCTATATCTAAATAATTAAATATATTTAAATCCATATATGTATTTCAGTGCTTATTAAAATGTGTTGTTAAAGGGTTAGGTTACCCAAAAATGAAATTTCTGTCATTAAGTACTCACCCTCATGTTGTTCCAAATATGACACGTGGAAGAAAAAATATATGTTGTAGCCACAAATTAAGAATTTGTTCCCTAAATTTAGTTAAATTATGACTGTTGTATTAATTATTTCCTTCATTTTAATTTAGTAAACAGTTGCCACAATTTTAAGTCCCCCTGCATCAATAATTTTATCCTTTAAAATGACATATTTAAATGTTTTTTTTCCTGTGAAAATTATTTCTTTTTGCCTTAAAATTTCATGTAACTCTATACCCTTGCTTAATTTAGTAAATGTGGAAACCATGAATATGCAAATTAGTCCCCACCTCCATTCAATCGCACCAGCTTGGACTATCCACTCGACCAACTGTAGTAAACGCTACATGATGGCAAGTGGAAATACTGGTTTAATTCAGCCATATATGTTTGAACCATAAACTGATTCAGAAGAAGAGGAAGAGCTAATTTTACAGGGTCGCCTACAAGTCAATGTATCAGAATGGTAATGCGTTTTATGTACTGCTCTCTACAACGTCGGACACATAACAGTAATTGATATGATTAGCTCTTGGCTTTACTACGTTATCAATCAGCTAATGATGTTTTGCTAATGTTACACAAACCATGTTCCTGTTCACCATCTCAGAGTCAGACAGATGCCTTCCAAAAATCAGCATCCTTAGAAACGCTTTGAGCATCATAGAAAGTCAGTGGAGAAAAGCCCCGCCCCACACATTGATGGGATTGGTTACATGTTTGTGATGGCAGGAAATGGGAGGTTTCAAAATGAGTTGAGACTGCCTTTGGTACACTGCAGTTTTAAAGAAAAAATACTCAGCAATGGTGTTGGCTGATGAATTTGTACATGGTTTGTCTTAAAAGCATATTATAAACACCACATAGATATATAAATAATATTAAAAACTTGATTTTCACCACAGGGGGGCTTTATCTTAAACAAGTGAACAAATTGCTTGATCTTTTTCCCAAATATAAGGAATTAAAATACAGTTCACCTCAACACTGCTCGATCACGTCTTTTCCTACTCATGTAATCTTAATTAATCCACTTTCTAGACATTAATGATTAAACAAGTGAAAACAGCAGCCACGGTTTACAGGCCAATCAGAGCCAATTAACAACAAACTAATATTTGATCCAAGGACCTGGAAAGATAAAGAGAATGCTAGAGCCAGCTTCCCAAAAAACAATCTTACGCTACAACGGTCTCTGTCAGTGATGCTGCTAATTCAAGGTGAAGGTTAATGACCGTAGAAGTTTAGCGAATTGAAGTGTGTTAATGTGCTCTAGCGGAGGAGCAGTTTTACACTGCAGGAGATGACACAGTTTGGACAGGAAAACATACAATTTGAATATCCCAGCATGCCAAAGTCACGTCTTTGGTGAGGCTTACTTGATCTGTAAAGGGTTTTTTTCTCAGTTACCAACATGTATAAAAAGTATGCTGCTCAGTTACCAACATGTATAAAAACTCTGCTGCTGCTGCAGAGCAAGTACGGGTCTTGCTACTGCCAATACATACTTGAAATGCTGCTGTGAGCAAGTAAGACATTCTGCTGCTGTACAATATAGCATACATGAATTACCTGTAGCAGATCTATACAGGTGGAGCTGGGGAAGGTGTGGGGTTTCTGAAAGCGCATTGCAACTGCTACAGCAAATGATGACCAGTATCTGAAGGTTGAGCAGCGAGCTCATTGGCAACTGATACAGCAGGAACCAATCAGCTATGCCCTATAGAGAATGATGTGATTGCAAGCCGACTGAGTTAAGGACATCAGACTGCGCCATCAAGAGTTTCATGACAGAACTTGCATTTTATAAATATCTTGAATTATTAATTCATATATATTGTTATGTTTTAGGGGTGTCACACCCCATGACATTTTACAACCTGAATGAACATTGCTTTGCCATAAACATAATCCGATATTTTAAGTAAAGATGCATGATTTGGAATATTATAATTATTATATTATTAAATAAAAATGTTAAACCAAATAAGAAATATTACTATTGCAATATTTTACATTAAAATAAATAAATTACGTAATACAGTATAATATCATTTTATTTTGGTTGTACTTCGATTAATCGTGCGTCCAAAATGTATGTAACTTAATGACCTTGACACACACTGATGAGGGCCAGCAGGGGCCCTTTATAATATCATTTCCTGTTTTTGTTTTATTTTGAACTAATGAGGCCTTTTTTCTTTATTATGATATCAAGACAGTTGTATCACCCTGACATTTCTGCAACGCTGGTGTCATTCTTTGCAGTGATTCTGTTTTCTAGTCACCACAAAGCAGCCCATGTCACTGTACTGACACTCTGATTGATGAGACCAAAGATCAACCCCTGCAGCCCAACGCTTCATTAGACAAAAGGGGAATCAATCATGACAGACGCAAGCCCTGTATCACAGTGGATTGAGAAAGAACCATGTCAAAATCTGATGTAAAGTTTGTCTTAATCAAAGTTCAGTTCAAAGAGGTGAATGATGATTCTGACTTGTGGAGAATAAAAAATTCATTGATTAGTGAAGGAATCTGCCAGAATCCATGAGGCTCAGAAATATTACATTTGCTGTTTGCTGGTATGGCCTTGACTTGCGTCACAACGTAGAAATAACATGCATTCAATACTGCTTCCGTGTTGATAAGAATAGTAGGATGTCCGGCCGTTATCAGCTACAACTAAACAAAATCAACAAAAAGTGTCAAATTAATTTATTACACACGTAAAGTGACAACTGACGCTGACAGAACAGAGATCATGACTCTTGAATGAGATTTCATGCTGGATTTCATCATTGTTTATGAACTGGGTACAAAATAGACCTGAAACTCCTTTCAGCACTAAAAAAAAAATAAAAACTGAGAATATTTAATTAAATTATTTACTTGTACTTTTTGCTATGCTGCAGAAAGGCTCCAAATAATGTTACATTATTACATTATGTTACATCATGCAAAATGTGGGACATATATTTTGCTCAATCGTTTTGGCATATTTTTCGTGCAAGTGTCACAACTATTTGGTGGAACATCAGAACTCTATTGCATGTGTGCAAGATGTAGTTAAAGGATTAGTTCACTTTCAAATTAAAATTACCCCAAGCTTTACTCACCCTCAAGCCATCCTAGGTGTATATGACTTTCTTCTTTCTGATGAACACAATCTGAGAAATATTAATAAATATCCTGATGCATTGGAGCTTATAATGGCAGTAAGCAGGGTTCAGTATGAGCTGAAGGAAGTGCATCCATCCACAGCCATCCATCATAAACGTGTACTCCACACGGCTCTGGGAGGTTAATAAAGGCCTTCTGAAGCAAATCGATTGCATTTGTGTAAAAAAAAAAAAAAAAAATCCATATTTAACAAGTTATGAAGTAAAATATCTAGCTTCTGCCAGACCGCCTTCCAGTTATGAAGAAAGTATAAACTGGCGTTGCGTCAGTTACACTTTTTTCAGTAAATTGAATAGGGAAGGCGTAGGACATAGCATAAGCTTTTTGAACTGCAAGTGTTTGCACTTTCTTTGTACATTGAACATGGAAGCTAGATTTTTTTTTTTACACAAACGTATCGATTCGCTTCATAAGGACTTTACTAACCCCCCGGAGCTGTGTGGAATATGTTTATGATGATGGATAGATGTGGATGGACTGGAGGCACTTTCTTTAGCTCATACTTGTGAACCCTGTTCACTGCCATTATAAGGCTCGGATGTGTCAGGATACTTATTAATATTTCTCTGATTGTGCTCATCAGAAAGAAGAAAGTCATATACACCTTAAATGGCTTAAGGGTGAGTAAAGCTTGGGCTAATTTTCATTTCAAAGTGAATTAATCCTTTAACTCGCATTAAATATTTAATTCATGCTTCAAAACCTAGTTATAGTGTCAAAATTGGCCACCAAAATAAAAAGTGTTTTTGTCATTGTGTGAGCCACACTGGTCAAAATGTTTAGATGGTTTTTCACCTTGGAAATATTTGTTATATACAAATTTAATGTTTTTTTCCCCCTATTTTTTGTTGACAGTGACTGCTTTCTATAATATACAAGAATGTCAGTTCTTTCTATAGCTGAATGCTCTTGCGTATCACACTGGGCTTTTTAGATGCAGATTTCAACAGCAGGAAAAAAAATTACTCAGAAAAGTCAATACTGTAGTACACAAAAGAAAATAAATGTATTTATACAGTACATTTATTTTTGCAGAATTGTTTGTTACATGTAAACTGAAAATTCACAGTTACTTGCTCATTTTTACACATTGTTACACATTACACACTCATTTTTTGTATTATATCTTCCCCTAACATCACCACACATTCTTACATATCTTCATATTGTTCATATTTTCAGTTTACATGTAACATATTTTTACAAAAAATAAATGCAATAAAAATAAATGCACTGTATAAATACAAATGTATTACTGCTGCTCTCACTGCTGTAGCTGTTGTGATGTTCCTTCCAAATGCTTCTGAACTTGATCGGTAAGATTGTGTCTGACCTGGCACCTATTTCATTACAATGGCAGGCCATTTGCCACACTGTAAAGCTGAACAGTGAAATTAATTAAATAAAATGAGTTTGTTTCACTCAAATAATAATGAATGAGCTGCAAAACTTTTAAGACCACTATACTGTATGTTGTTTGATTATATACATGCAAGTATATAATGACAGTCTCTTTGATAGTTATAATAGCATGTGTTATTTGCTATCTAACATTTAACCAAGATCTGAATGTGATGTTTATGTAAATGAACTGTATGTAATTTACATTATGATGAGTGGGGCGAGGCTGAGAACTGTGGGAGTGAAGGGTTGCCAGTGATGTGATTGTTAAAAGATTAGTTCACTTTCAAATAAAATGTTCCTGATAATTTACTCACCCCCATGTCATCCAAGATGTTCATGTCTTTCTTTCTTCAGTCGAAAAGAAATTAAGGTTTTTGATGAAAACATTCCAGGATTATTCTCCTTTTAATGGACTTCAATGGCCTCCAAACGGTTGAAGGTCAAAATTACAGTTTCAGTGCAGCTTCAAAGGGCTTTAAATGATACCGGACAAGGAATAAGGGTCTTATCTATTGAAACGATCGGTCATTTTTGTGTATGTAAATGTATATGCTTGTAAATGTATATGCTTTATATAAACAAATGATCACCTTCCAAGTGCTTCCGCCAAAACCACACTTTCGTATTCTTCAAAAAGCTTATGCTGTATGTCCTACGCTTTCCCTATTCTACTTAAGGAACGAGCGCAGCGCCAGTTCAGTTTTTTTCCATTGAAGTCCATTATAAGGAGAAAAATCCTGGAATGTTTTCATCAAAAACCTTAATTTCTTTTCAACTGAAGAAAGAAAGACATGAACATCTTGGATGACATGGGGGTGAGTAAATTATCAGGAACATTTTATTTAAAAGTGAACTAATCCTTTAAAGCTGCAGTCCGCAACTTTTTTGGGTTAAAAATTATCCAAAATCAATTTTTGAGCAAGTACATAACCAGCCAGTGTTCAAAACCATCTCATTATCTTAGCTCGATTCACAACGGTACGCTTGTAATAATGTTTTATAATAAGAGCGACATGGCGGATTTCCGCGGGAAATTTGAGCATGCAGCAGTTCCTCTGTGCGTCATTACGTCACGTCCGTAAATAGAAAGAAGGAGTTCAGGCAAGTCGGTTGGGTGAGGATGCTGCCGGTAGCGGCACATTTATAGCCTGTTCTCACAGCAGCTGAAATAATTAAACTTATCATTTTGATGGCGTATTGTAATCCAGAAAGATCCAAATGTCAATCATCAGTGACAACTGGAGGTGAACCCGTAGTCAAAAAGCGAAAGACTTGGACTGTGGAGTGGATACAGAAATTGAAATCTACAGGTAACGCTAATACACACTAAATCCACAGTCACGCAGTGCTGATGTTGTTAACAATAACAATTTGAGAACAATATAACAGTAATATTAATTTGCACGGTTTGGCATGATCCGAGCTAAGCGATCGTTAGATTTAATCATCATTGGCAGCGCGATTTATTGTAGGCTAATGCTTTTTTCCTCAGTTGGTCAGAACAAAAGTGGCAGACGTTACTTACTTGTTCAGATGATATTTTCCAGTGAAAATTCTTATATTGGTCATACTTTCAAGACGTAGAATCTGTGATTCTGAAGTACAGTATCCACACCGGTGCAGTGACTGACAGCAAACATTAGATTAATCCGCGCTGACAAGCTGTGCCGAGGCACAACGCACGTACAGATAACTGTTCCGCATATGACTGCAATCGCATGTTTCAAACAGAGATGGCGACAAAGAGGAAAAACTGTGGACAGCAGCTTTAATAAGAGACACCTGTCCACCACACTGACCTTGCTCCGTTTCCACAGCTCTCGGCCCCGCCCCACTTGTCACAAAAATGTCAAGTTCTTCTAACTTTAAAAAATGAGTTAGTTTACTTAAATGTTTTGAGGTAATAATTTTCCTCAAATGTTTTGAGTATTCTGAACTTGAGTTTTACAGTGCAGTTTAGCAGACATTACAAACATTCTGCTAGATATTTTTGGAATATACATGTGTGTGAGACCGATTTTGATAAATGAATGGATCATTTTGTATGTGATCGCTCACACGATGAAAGAATCTGAAGAAGTTGTGAAGAGTTTGCCAATTTCACTGAGAATCAGCTCATCGGTTTTGATCAACAAGCCATGTGCTTTTAGTTATTGTGTAAATTGTAGACAGTTGTACAAAAAAGTATAGATCTATAATTTCAATCATTTTCATGCATTAAGGTAGGTTAATTTTATATGTTAGATAATAGTCTAAAATGAGAGATCACTGTGCATCACAAACGTATCCAGAAGATAAAAGTAAGCCAGACAGAGAAGAGTTCCCACTGTCAGATAATTCAGTCTGTTGACATGAGAAAAGATTCTGCTACAGAATAAATTAATGAAAGTTATGAATTAATTCATTTATTCCAGAGATGAAAAAAAACATTGAATACTTTCTTAATATAGTTAAAGCAAGTTCAAAAAGGATTTGACGTCATTCACATTTATTTCTTCTTAGCTGAATGCTTTCTTCCCGTGGCAGAACTAACTGTTTGAGAGGTCACTTTATCATCTGTGCTAAAGGTTTCAGCATCTATATCGAGGAGTTCTATAATATCTGGAGAAAGCTATCCATTAGCTTTCACATTGATCTCAAGGAAGTTGTTCGGCTGGCACAGACCGCCTTTATATGAGTAGAAGAAAGTCTATAACAGTCAGGCAGGAGTGCATGACTGTTTCAGGGGTTGTAAGCAGCAGGAGGGTCAGTGAGAAGTCAGTTGCACTAGGCTAATAAAGAGAACTAAGAGCAAATTAGGAGCTATTTGTAGGAAGGCCTGGATTTTCTTGGCTTCAGCTTTCATGTCTCGCTGTGTGTTAATAATAAACTCTAAATGAGACGTGTCTGTGTTCACCATCATTATGTGGGCTCCTAAGGATATAGATGTGGTACCAGAGGACTGCAGGCTCTGATGTGCTTTCATTATCATTGCTGTTGGGCCTTTGAGTAATCCCTGACTGCTCCAGAGCTGCTGCAACATGGCAGTATCTGTGTTTCCCTCGACCTCTCACATTTGGCCAAGATACAGTGGTTTTTCCAAAGAGCTTACAGAGGACTTGTAGAATAGGAGTGCTAAAATTAGACCCTGTTATAGGTTATTGAACAGATCTGTAGCACTGTGGTTGACTGAGGGCTTTTCAATGGAAAATGATGATGAGTCTGTTTAGAGTGAATTAAAAAAAAAAGTTAAAATTATTATATAATATTTTTTTAATGATATACATATTGAATAAAAATTTGAATACATACACACACACACACACAAGAAGACTTCGACATTTATTACAAAATAAAAATCGATTTCACATAACTGCTGTTCTGAACTTTGTGGTAATTGAAGAATCTTGAAAAAAATATATCATCTACTGTATATGACACTGTAAAAATATACTGTTTCAATATTGATAAGAAATAATAAGAAATGTTTCTGAAGCACCAAATTATATTAGATAGATTTCTGAAGAATCATGTGTCACTGAAGACCGGAGAAATTGAGTTTGGAGCTTTCCTTCACAAGAATAAATAACATTTGAAAATATAATCAAACAGAAATATATTACTGTTTTAGTAATATATAGCCAATATTACTGTTTTACTGTATTTGTGATCAAATAAACACAGGTTTGGTGAGCATAAGAGACTTCTTTCAAAAACAAACAACTGCACAAACAAACATAAAAACTTACCAACCCTAAACTTTTGAATGGTGTATGTGTGTTTAATACAATTTAAGGGAACACTGAATTTCTGTTCAACCTAATTTTGAACAGAAAACATTAGGCTTGTTCGAGATGAACTACACTAGCCTGTCACCGGTTGGCGAAATCTGCCGGTTGCAAGTGGGGGAGGAGTACAGAGACGGCCATCAGGTCGGACACTTGCTTTCTGTAGTGTGCTGAACCAACGTCATTCATGGCAGACCATGTGATTTTTGCAGTGATTGTAGCCAAAGAAGTGGATGCGATTGAAATTCCCATGTTTTGAATATCAGATATTCAATATCAAGATTGGTTAAATACAGAAACTTGTCTAAGAAAAAACACGTAACACACATCGTCCTTGTCATCACAGAATCTGACCAATGAGAATAAAGTGTGTCGTCATCAAGGCTTTCACAGCCAATTTTGAGCAACTGCAGCACCTGACCTAGGCTGCTGATCTCGTTTTGCTCTCACGGTACTTTGATGGCACATGTGATCGTAAGGCGGCTGCAGCGCCGATCAAAGTCGGACAAATTTTCGAACCAGAATACATTGCTTTTGTCAGGCGGCAGCCGAACTTTGTGGCGCCACTCGAAGTCAAACAATCCTGCCATGTGCTCCCCTTGTCATGTGTCCTGTCTTGTCATTGGTTCATTGTTTAATAGTGTTCACAGGTGTGTCTTGTCAAGTCATTAGTAATCTGTGTATTTAAGCCCTCATGTTTGCCATGCGTCTTGGTCTAGTATTGTCTGTGTAACCATTGTTAATAAATTCATGTCTCTCAAGACATATAAGCCAAGTCTTTGTTTGTTTTATGTTTGGATTAATGTAAATAAAGCTGCACTTGGGTTCTATCAACTTGCCTGTAGTGGATTCCCTTACAGCATACTAGACCCACTACAATGAACAAATAACATGACAGGATGCATGACAAGGGGAGCACATGGCAGGATCACATGACTAGAACATAGGGAGTGTCTCAATCAGCTCCCTAGTTCAGTAGTCAGGGCACTGTTCAGGGAGTCAGCCATTTTAAGAGCTGTCTCAATCGCAGAATCCTTCCAGGGCACTGAAACGTTCACTCCCTAAAAAGTCCCACAATGCACCATGGAAACCAGGTAGCACAGATGCTCATTACACATAACAACGTGCGTTAGATCATTTTAAAAATACAAACCATTATTTTATTATATTTCAGCATAAACATACATCACTAGGCAGGTAATGAACATAATTTAGCTAACATTTATAATTTATTTATGGCGGAAATGTTGCATGCATATGTAAAAAGCAAAGAATTTATCATAATGTACTTTAAATAACATTACAAGTAATGTCAGAAAGATATCAGATCTGCTGTTGTTCATAATACCAGTATGGATGGTGTACAATTAGGACGTTGTCATGTCGCCGGAAATAGAGTCATAAGTGTCCCAAGTTGTAGTGAGCCTGCGTCCTTCACTGTCCTCACCAGTGCCCGAATTTGTGTACACGATATACAGGTGCATCTCAATAAATTAGAATATCATGAAAAAGTTTTTTTTTTTCCAGTGATTTAATTCAAAAAGTAAAACTTAAATATATTCTAGATTTATTAGACATAAAGTAAAATATTTCCAGACTTTTTTGTTTTCATTTTGTTGATTACAGCTTGCTGCTCATCAAAATCAAAAAATCAGTATCTCAAATTATTAGAATATTTAATTTCAAGTTCTATTAAATTACCATTCTCAGGGTATAAATACTGGGTTTAGGTCAGTAATCCCAACAGCAGTCATGGGGAAGTCTGCTGACTTGACAGTTGTCCAGAAGACGATCATCAAGACCCTCTACAATGAGGGTAAGCCACAGAGGGTCATTGCTGAAAGAGCTGGCTGTTCGCAGAGTGCTGTGCCAAAGCATATTCATGGAAAGTTGACTGGAAGGAAAAAGTGTGGTAGGAAAAGGTGTACAAGTGAAAGGAATGATCGCAGGCTTGAGAAGTGCATCAGTTCATCAAGAGCCACCACGCACAGACGTCTTCAGGAAATGGGCAACAACTGTCACATTCCACGCGACAAGCCACTTCTAAACTAAAGACAACATCAGAAGCGTCTTACCTGGGCTAAGGAGAAAAAGAACTGGACTGTTGCTCAGTGGTCCAAAGTCCTCTTTTCAGATGAAAGTAAATTTTGATTTCATTTGGAAATCAAGGTCCCAGAGTCTGGAGGAAGAGTGGAGAGGCACAGAAACCATGTTGCTTGAAGTCCAGTGTGAAGTTTCCACAGTCAGTGATGATTTGGGCTGCCATGTCATCTGCTGGTGTTGGTCCACTGCGTTTTCTGAAATCCACAGTCAACGCAGCCATCTACCAGGACATTTTTGAGCACTTCATGCTTCCTTCTGCTGACAAGCTTTATGGAGATTCTGATATCATTTTCCAGCAGGATTTGGCACCTGCACACACTGCCAAAGGTACCAAAAGCTGGTTCAATGACCATGGTGTTACTGTGCTTGATTGGCCAGCAAACTCGCCTGACCTGAACCCCATAGAGAATCTATGGGGTATTGTCAAGAGGAAGATGAGAGACACCAGACCCAACAATGCAGATGACCAGAAGGCCGCTATCAAAGCAACCTGGGCTTCCATTACACCTGAGCAGTGCCACAGGCTGATTGCCTCCATGCTATGCCGCATTGATGCAGTAATTCATGCAAAAGGAGGCCCAACCAAGTATTGAGTGCATAGAAATGAACATACTTTTCAGAAGCCTGACATTTCTGTTTAAAATATCCTTTTTTTATTGATCTTATGAAGTATTCAAATTTATTGAGATAGTGAATTGGTGGGATTTTGTTAAATGTGAACCAAAATCATCACACATTAAAAGAATCAAAGACTTAAAGTACTTCAGTCTGTGTGCACTGAATTTATTTAATACACGAGTTCCACAATTTGAGTTGAATTACTGAAATAAATGAACCACGACATTCTAATTTATTGAGATGCACCTGCATTGATTCACGAGCTCAGGAGCTAGGGAGCTGATTGAGACACACACACCCATAGGGTTTTGAACTTCACTACACTAACCGATCACCCGCTGGCGAGATCTGCCGGTTGCAAGTAGGGGAGGAGTACAGAGACGGCAATCAGGTCGGACACTAGCTTTCTGTAGTGTGCTGAACCAACGTCATTCATGGCAGACCATGTGATTTTTGCATTGATTGTAGCCAAAGAAGTGAATGCGATTGAAATTCCCATGTTTTGAATATCAGATATTCAATATCAATACTGGATAAATAAAGGAACTTGTCTAAGAAAAAAACACGAAACACACATCATCCTTGTCATCACAGAATCTGACCAATGAGAATTAAAAAGTGTGTCATCATCAAGGCTTTCGCAGCCGATTTTAAGCAACTGCAGAATCTGACGGCATGTCTCGTTTTGCTCTTGCAGTACTTTGATGGCACATATGATCGGAAAAAAAGTAAAACGAGTGAAAAACAAAGTAGAGAAAAAGTATGGGTGATCTTCTTTCTCAATACTCCACTTTCATAGCATGTTTGTGGCTGCCAATTTTCAGTTATAGAAGCATGCAACATCCGGTAGTTGACGCTTGCTCACTCTCATTAGCTGTCACGGGTAACACGTCAGAGTCAGCCCGATCAAGAGTCGACATATAATATAATGTGTTTGATATTTACGATTTGGAATTGTGGAGGCTCTGATGCAATCGGGAGTAGTAAAATAATTGTAATGACACCACACAATTGGGGATTTTTTGAACAAAATTTGGTTGTGACAAGCCTCAAATTGGGCCACAACTCTCTGATTGTTGGGGGTGCAAATCAAGCTCAAAATCGGCCTTAAAAACTTCAAGTGTGTGGCCAGCCTTTATTGACATGATGTAGGTGCAGCATTACTTATAGTCAACTGAAAGTCTTAAGGGGACCATCAAAATAAAGTGCGCCAAAATTAGTTTTGAATGAGGAATGTCATGCATTAACTATGTACTGTATAATGCATTACAAAACTAAACGTGTTATTGTCAGTGCATCTGTCACTGACAAACCCATATTTGTTGACCACTGATGTGTATGCAAGATGGACATCCTCATGGTGGTCCTCCAATGTCTATGGTAGCCTTGAGTCTCCCGACCCTTTTACTCTGGGCTTGAAACCGGAAAACAAGATCTGTTTAATAAAGTTTAATCAGTCGTCTGTTAATCATCCAAGCTGGCATGTTTATCAGAGGATGCCAATAATTGCCAAATATTTTCTGATTACTCAGCCTAGCCAATGTATTTCTGCTTTGTGTAATATCTAATGGCTTTGTTGGTGAATCTGGCTTATTGTGTTTACCTAATTAGCAATGAGAAGACCCCAGATAAATATGCTGAATAAAGCCTGTAGTCTGGTGAGAAAAGCTAAAAAGACTCATTGACATGAACCTTACTGATATAAAGCAATAATAAAAAAAAACTGTTATAGCACCAAAGAGCGTAACTCTCAATAAACATCTCATCACTGAATGGCTCCATGTCCTAAATTAGAAGTCATATATCGCATTAAAAACTACACACCGCACTATAGCACACTAAATTGAACCATATCATACTGCAGTGACTGAGCTGAGCACAAAATAAAATAATAGGGGGTTTTCCAGAGCCTTCTCTCCCCAGCTTGCACTGATATTTTTTGCTGTTAATTTAGTTTGAGTCTCTTTGAGGTGACAGGTCTAGGCTTAATTAAAATGAACACCTATCATGATTTTACACTGAAAGTTAATTTTAGGACTTCAATTTAAGATTAAGACACCTCCATGCAGTTTTGTAGTCACAAAAAAGTTGCAATATTCCATTACTGTCTAGACTGGAGGGGGTGGGCTTACATTATAGGGATATTCTAGATTCAATATCAATCCCAATTGTGATGGGAAAAAAATTAGATGGGAGGAAAAATTTTATTTCTGTAACACATGGGAGCTGGATGGCAGGCAGAGACATACAACAACGTACAACAAAACAATAAACACAAAAAACGGAAACCAGGGAACACAGGGAACTGAAACAAGCACCATCTAAAGACAACCACAGCAAACATTGACAAATCAGGAACATATACGTTTAAATTTACAAGGGGTAACAAGCTAACAAGACACACAGGGGAAAACTCAGGAAACTAATCAACATAAAAAACTACAAGGGAATACAAACATGTCACAGAAACAGGAAGTAACACAAAAGTCCAAACAAGGCATGGGCAACATGATGGCTGCATCCGAAAACTGGAAAATGCTGCCTTCAGAGGACTTCCTGTCTCCTGAGATACCTTCATCTGATGGATTTTTGAAGGCAGCATAGATGTATCCTTCGCTGCCTTTGATATCCCACAACACGCGCACACGGCAGCAATTGTAAGTCGACAAGACCGAAAGTGCATAGAAGTGTGCCATTTGGGATTCAGCCTTATGGTGCGTTCAAGTCCTCCTGGGAAGTTCGTATGTACGAGGTGGAAAGTCGTGTTTACAACGGTAGGTGCGTTCAAGTCACTTTTGTCGGAGTAAGATGGCGGTGTGCCTTCTCTAAATTAATTACACAAAAAAACAACACTTCTACTTCTAGAAAATGTAGAGCAAAGAATGTGCATTGGTTGTATGTCGCTTTTTTATGTTTTTTATTAATTTATGGAGCCATTGTAAACTTTATCGTTACATATTATATTGTTATATTATGATGCTATCGTATTTTTTGCTGGGAATTAGCTTACTTCGTTGTAAATAGAAAAGCCTGACAATGTCACTGCTAAATACCTTAAGTATTGTGGTATTTCGCCATGTGAAAATAATGTAATGTAAAATAAATAATCACCACTGACACGCCCCCAACTCGTACAGATCGGGGCTTAAAGAAAATCCCGAGCTCCCCACTCATATTTACGACATTGTGGTGGCATTCATGTGCGTTCAGCTCGTAAATACGATCTTTCCGATATGACTTGAACGCACCATTAGACTGACATCAGAAGGTCTGGACTCTATCGCAACTTTCATTGGCCAAGGACCACCCAAGAGGATGTTTGACTGACATGTAACACAACCAATCACAGTTCGTTTTGTTCCGCATCATGTTTAGGGGTGTGAAATGTAAAGTAGATGTCCCTACAATAACACACTGGCGTGCATCTAATAAATTATTAATTTAAGTACATTGTGCAAGTTTACTGCAACAATGGAGAACGTTACATACTTTTGAAAATCCAGCATTTAGTTGATCCTGGTAAGTGCTCATTGTCACAGTTGTAAACATGACGGCATTCTTCCACGAGGGAATTTGGAGTCACAGCATTTGTTTCCAGGTGGACTGTTAAAGAACACAACACACACGTCTCCCGGACATCCTGTAGAATTCAACTAGCCAAATGAAGACTTCAAAAATCCTGAAGTGTTTCCACTTAAGTGTGCAATTTGCATGAGACGTTCAGCCAACGGTCCATGGGTGTGACATCTAGGGGTGAGACTAAGTTTACACTGTCAGTTTTTGGGATTGACAACCGCATTTACTTACAGTTGTGAGTCTTGAAATGTCCCGTTCACACAGCAACTAACAGTAACATCTGGAACACTGTCTGTATGAACGTGCAGTGAGAGTCAAGCCCGTATTCTCTTACTAGTAACCATAACGACAGTGACCAACGTAATATTAAAGATGGCGACATCCATAAAACTGAAAAGTCTCATCACTTTTGACATGACGATACCAAATGAACCGCGAGTTCATCCATCAAAACTTCATTAACCAACAGCAACATAAATGTAAACGCGTTAGCCGGAGTCTTTAACCGTTGCATTCGCGTGTCACGTCCTTTGCAATGTCTTGCGCATGACACGGCATTTGAATTTCGAAAAGAAAAACAAAACTGAGGGGAGTCGCTCCGGCGGAGAACAGTGACTGGATCTAATTTAAGATGACACACAGCTCATATCTCTGTCGCTGTAAGTTACCGAAAGCAAAACCACACACAAAACACCCAAGAAGAGCGGCTCTCTAGCACTGTATGACGTGACAGACAAGTAGTTATCCAGTCCTATTCCGTTCACACAGCGCAGAATTTCTGAGAATGCGGTTGTGAGTCCTGAAAATGTACAGGTGTGAGTTCTGTTATAGAATGTGGTTTTCACTCCTGTAAATAACTGTACTACGTGAACGTAACCATATTAAGGACTCAAATACAGGACTGACAACCATACTCTGCTCATGTTTGAACGTGGACTAACATTTAACAATTTCAGTGCTTTTGCATTTGCTTGCTCTTTGCTCTCCCCCAAGAAACTTTTGAGCTCTCTCACAATGCTTTTGCAAGCGGATGCAAAGTTTCTTGGGGTAACATAACGTAACGTAAAATGCAAGAAAATGCAAAAGTTCTGCGAACAAATGCAAAGTGTCTCTCAGCTGGAACACTAAGCAAAGCTTTGTGATCAAATGTTAAAGCAATGAATCCCATCTCATATTTTTCCCATCACCATGTCCCTTTAGGAGCTCTATATGAAGGCGGGGTCACATTAGCGAAATCTCTGCAAGATGTTCCGGGCAAAAAAAAAAAAAAAGGTCCATTGTTTATTGTCAATAGTTTAGCGATGTGAATCAGCTCACACAGAAGTCAGTTTCAAACCAAGCAACTTTCTGTTGGTCAACATGGTGAATTTGTGTAACCAACTTGAACACAAGTGGAATTTGCATGTTTAACTTTTACACATTAACTCAAAACTTTTACTGAAATTACTTGATTTCACCAACAAAAATTTGTGGAACCGCACCTTAAGTGTCTCGCCATAACACTTTTTTTAAGAAAATGAGGGACGAGTCTAAATTATTGTATTGAACTCACAATATTCCTTGAACAGTGCTAAAATTAAACTGCTATTTTAGTGTTTGATACACCAGTGGAATTTTATAGTTAAAATTTCTAAGGGGGTCCTTGGCAGCTGCATACCTTTGCCTGGTACATCGGTCAGTGAGAAGTGGCTTGTTGAAATGCTCGTCACAAGCATCTGTCATCAGCCCCTTTATCCCGACAGTCTATTACAGCAACTGGGTCAGAGCTGCCCCAGTTTAGCACAGCCTCTGTCAAGACCCCTGGCAGACAACAGCCGAAGGCACGCAGGCGACCCAGACATTGACGCATCAGAACAGAAAATGGTGGTCACGACCCAAGCAGTAGGAGCACAACATGACAAAGAGTTGGCTAATATCAGAGCGCTGTGTTGGGAGAAAAGGCTTTGGCAGGCTTCTTTGCCCTGCTGGAAACCAATGAGGTTGTTGTCTGCCAAAAGATAGTTTGCAGTCAGAGTGAAAAACAAAGGATTAGTTTTAAAGGAGGGCAAAAATGCAGAGCCCATCTCACGCTTCAACCTGCCAAAGCCTACTCAGCTGAACTCATTCATAGAGAGAGCAGAAGAGTCGATGAATAAGTAAGGGAATCATTGAGTAACAGAGTAGATTAACAGAGGAGAAGAAGACGAGTACATGAATGGGGGGATAAGAAAAGGCAAAGAACAGTGGAACTGAAAATAACCAAAAAGAAAACTCAAGGGAATTAAAAAATTCAAAGCAGGGTTAGCTTGTCGTTACAGATAAAGGATTAGTATGCAGGTTTGATCCTAAAAAAGGGAAGTCGCATTTACTGGAGTTTTCACACTAATACAGTATTTATAAGTATTTATTTATTGGGTCACTTGCTTTTATTATAATTGTTACTCAGTTACAAAAATGACAAAACTAAAGTTACTCCTAGCCCATCCAAGTATTGTAAATCACTGCTTCAATTAAAGACAAAATAGCTGTAATTGATAAACATTTACTATGTCGTGACAAGACACTTCAAACTAATTCTAGTGCTTAATCTGAGCAAAAAGAAGCATCGTGGTAGATAAATGCTTCTCTTGCTCTTGGGTCTTTTAAGGATATTATCAAGACTAAGTATCAAGCTTATAGACAGCAGTGGGTAAGCAGCCAAATTACTTTTCTCTCATTTAGCACATACAGTGCCCTCCACAATTATTGGCACCCTTAGTAAATATAAGCAAAGGCAGCTGTGAAAATAAATCTGCATTGTTTATCCTTTTGATCTTTCATTAAAAAAATTCACAAAATTCAAACCTTTCATCGAAGTAAAACAATTGAGAGTGGGGGGAACTCACATTACGAAATAAATGTTTTTCTCCAATACATGTTGGCCACAATTATTGGCACCCCTAGAAATTCTTATGAGTAAAATATCTCTGAAGTATATTCCCATTCATATTTACATTTTTTAGCACACCAGGGTGACTAGGAGAATGAAATTGTCCAGTCATGACTTCCTGTTCCACAGGAGTACAAATATGTGAAAACACAAAGGCCAAATTCCCTTAATCATTCATCACAATGAGAAAAACCAAAGAATAAAGTTCTGATGTGCAGCAAAAGATTGTTGAGCTTCACAGAATAGAAAGTGGCTATAAGAAAAAAGCTAATGCATTGAAAATCCCCATTTTCACCATCAGGGCAATAATTAAGAAGTTCCAATCAACTAAAGATGTTACAAATCTGCCTGGAAGTTTGAGTGTCCAAAGATTCTCCAAGGATCACAGCTGGAGAATTGCAGAAATTAGTTAAATCTTGAGTTTCAGAAAGCCTAAAACAAATTATCAAACAGAACCTACATCCCCACAAGTTGTTCCGGAGGGTTTCATGAAAAATACTCTGCTCTCATCCAGAAACAATCTCCAGCATACTCAGTTGTCAGACAAGACTGGAACTTCAAACGGGACCGGCTTCTATGGTCAGATGAAACTAAAAAAAGCGTTTTTTGGCAGCAAACCCACCAGATGGGTTTGGTGCACACATGGATAAAAAGTACCCCATGACCACGGTTAAATATACTGCTGGATCTTTAATGTTGTGGGCCTATTTTTCTGCTGGAGGTCCTGGACATCTTGTTCAGATACATGGTATTTTGGATTCTAGCAAATACCAAAAGATATAAAATCTAAACCTGACCTTCTGCTAGAAATCCAATAATGGGCCGTGGTTAGATCTTCCATCAGGACAATGATCCAAAACAAACATCAAAACCAACACAAAAATGTGTCACTGAGCACAAAATGAAGCTTTTGCCATGGTCGTTCCAGTTCCCTGACCTGAACCCTAAAGAAAATGAGTGGAGTGAACTGAAGAGATGAAGCACCAGCATGGAGCTGGAATCTGAAGGATCTGGAGAGATTCTGCATGAAGGAATGGTCTCTGATCTCTTGTCAGGTGCTCTCCAAACTCATCAGGCATTATAGGTGAAGACTCAGAGCTGTTATCTTGGCAAAAGGAGGTTGCAAAAAGTTTTGCGTAAAAGGGTGCCAATAATTGTGGCCAATGTGTTTTGGAGAAAAACATTTATTTCATAATGTGATTTTCCCCCACTTTCAATTCTTTTCCTTCAATGAAAGGTTACAATTTTGTGAATTTTTTTAAAGAAAGATCAAAAGGATAAACAATGCTGATTTATTTTCACTTTGCTCATAATTACTAAGGGTGCCAATAATTGTGGAGGGCACTGTAGGTAATATATCCTGGTCATTACAAGCCACTTTGATGCTAGAAGTGGAACCAATTTAAACCCCAAGAAATGTCAAGTCAGCAGTGAGCAGGTAACAAGGCAACATATTTCTGACAACACCACAAAATGGAAGGGATCAAAAGGAATATTAGTTTAGCTTCGACATCATTTCCACTTTTCTTAAAGAGGTCATGACATGAGAAAACTAATTTGCCTTGATCTTTTAACATATAAGAGGTCTTTGTACCATTAAAACATACTGCTGGTTTCATAGCTTAAAACATCCTCCTCAATATAAACAAAGCATTAATTTAATAAGCTCCAGGATCTGTGACATCACATGGGCAAAAACATTTGCATACATATTTGCCTCCAGAGCAAGACATTGACAAATCATCACACAGTGTACAGTGTATGCGCTTTCAGTTTCTGACATACTCCACGCCATTGAGTCTGTCGACAACAGGACAAATGGAAGAGTGAAAGAACATTCACTTTGACACATCCAGTTTAAACAGCTCTTTTATGTCTCTCTTTACAGATTTCAGAAGGATCCCAGAATCGGAAACAAGTGGGTGGTTTATTTTTAATGCCGTCATGGATCACATCAGAGGATAATATATGTTTGTTCAGAGAATTTGACTGCAGATTATTTTTTAAAAGAGGCACAGTGTAATGGAGAGTTTGCAAAGAAACTTTTAAAGCTGTCAGCTTTGTTGTATCTGACAGCAGCTACATTGCAAACCATAAGTAAACAATTTTTTATATAGTTTTATATAGATAATGTTTTCAAAACATTTTTGTGAACCTCAAGGAACATTTAAATAATCCATTAAAATAAATTCATAAATATAGTAATAAATTCATGTATCTATGAGCAATATCACACGAGTATCCGTGCAGTTAGGCTGTATATCAGCACGGCTGTGATTTGGCCATAGGTACGAGGCCGCAGGCCAGCATGCTGATATACAGCCATATCACATGGCTACTCGTGTGATATTGCATTTATACAACAGTTCGATGGCACGAGTGAGTAAATAAATAAGAAATAACAACGAAGTGTCTTTAAAACCCTCTTCTGTGCAGAACTACTTCCTTCCGCCACAGATTCAAATCTCAAGATGACAGTTTGACCAAGGCTCCATTGCTAATTCTAAAACGTCACCTTAGAACTAGTAATGAAAGAATGTTGAGTCCCTCCACTGAAACTCATTGTATTTTGTACAGTATTATTGAGAGAAAGAGAAAGAAAGAGAGAGAGAGAGAGAGAGAGAGATTGCCAAAGTGAGCATTACATGTCTGATATAACATTAATTCTTCAGGTCGATGTCCATAATATTATATCCATTATAAAAATCCATTTGAATGTGAGGCGATCTTTGTATTTGTCCTTTTTAGAGTTAAGGGAATTTTCCATAACAGCGATAAAACAATGTCCTTTGTTTACAAAAGTCCCTTTCAATTTAAAAGTCTCTTGCGACTGACTCATTCACTCGTAAAGTTTGCCGCCATCTAATGGTGCATTAATGTAACTTTCACTTAATCCATATTACGCACTAATGGACCCTTTCTCAATACCAAATACAACATATTATTTATATAAAATCATATTTATTGAACAATGATATTTAAAAGCAGTGCTCTACAGGATGTAAGTTAAATATAGCCTTAATATTAAATTATTAAATTTAACATAGCCCAATTGGATTTGCTCAGGAACAAGAAATAGATTAATAAGACCAAAGATTGCCCATTTTATGTACCCAAAATGGATTATATGTCATGTTTAACTACATTCTCAACTTTTAGTTCGTGGAACAACAAGTGTAGTATTTGTAAAGAATACGGTGGATTTGCTCGGCCGCCATGACAACCGCTTCAAGCGGAGTGATACAAACAGTGAAAAGGTAGGAGTGCTGTTATCACTAGAATATCTCACTGCTCTAAGCCAATCAGATTCGAGAACCAGAAAGAACTGTTGTATAAATTAAAATAATTCATAAATATAGAATTCAATAGGTTGTTTGCAATCACGTGGTTCTGGTTACGCGCAAAATTCAGGTGGAGGGCAAGCAGTGAAAATTAGAATGGAAGATATGGAGAAAAGTCCTTACTCTGCTGGTTTAGAAAGGTATAAACAGAAAATCACAACATATGTTGGACATGAACCTTATGTTATGAAGAGGAGCGATTTTTCTACTGAATTGAAAGACTTGACTGCCATCGAGGAGGTAGATATAGAGAATGTGAAGCTGCCGTCATGCCGTATTCAGTTCTAGTCTGGTTTGTTATATCGTGCTGTCTTTCTGCTAGTGATGTTAAGGCAGTATTTTGATTTTCTGTCGTGATTGTAAAAAATGTCGCCATTGTAGGCCATTTATGCTGAATCGAGAATTGCAACAGGAACTTACATCATCGTTCAGGGAAAAAACTGGACGGTGTAATACAATTTTCGCCTTTTCTACGTGTAAAAACACACTATGGTTGAGGAGGTGACTGGGAGACGCCGTATAGCAAATCTAATAATGTCACTGATTGAACCCACTGCCTATCACTGAATAAAATAATAACAGCTGAGTGTTTTTTTAAAGTTTTGTATTTTTGTTTGATTTAATAATTAACATTACATTTGCCAGTATGACTCTCACTCGTCTTGTGAATGATAACTTGCACACAGCCACTTCAAAACTGTTCACAAGCTTCTATGTGTGACGAGAGGATAATAAGGATGGTGTATGGGGTGGGGCATATGTATTTATTTTGCCCTATAAATAGCGCAAAGGTTGGCAGGCAGCGTAACTTCCTGACGCTTGATCTTTTTCGTCTCCTTCCGGTGTTGTGACCCTGAAGCGCCATAGCGAGGCATGAGCATGGAATTTTAGATGCTGTTAGAGCTTGTATAAGGACGTTTTGTTTTTTTTACATGGTCTATTCTATATTGTAGAGAGATAACCCTCGATGCAAGAGTGTGAGCGCGTGGGCGGTATGCAATATTATGCAGTTGTGGACACCATGTTTCGCCTATAGCAACGAGCTGTATCACGCAGTGTTTCTATTCCACTCTATTGTGCAGCGTTTCTAGTCCACTCTTGGATTACGGCAGAGGTATGTGTTTGTATTAGATGGTTAGGTTTGTTATAGTGATAATATTTGTGTAATTAATTATTGAGTGATTTAAAGGATTGTGTGTTTTGAGTGGTTATGACGCAGTGTTAGATTTGCACCATGACAGATGTTTTATTTGTGTTGATTTTATATTGTTTATTTATTTAGTTTGTTAAAGACTGATAAAGTTGCTTTGTATTTATGTTTTTGTTTTTCTGTTTGACAGTTCTATGCATATGGACCTCTGATGTCTAGGCCCTGCTGTTTTGCTTATGATTTATTTTTTCATATAAGTTTTAAGCTGATGGTCATATATTGATGTTTTGGAGTTATTTCTTTTTTTTTTTATTACTGATTTTGCTATTTGAGTCCTGTTTGTAAGGATCTGTTTGTTCGCTAAGGATCTATTTTTGTGTAGAAAAGGGGAGTTTTTAACCCATTTTTCTATATTCCAGGAGTCAGCCTGCGTGGGAGTACTTTCCTCTGGGGTCATCTGGGTCTTTCCTTTACTGCATGTGGTGTGAGGTTTCCTGCACTGCATGGGTATTAATTTGAGAGTGTAGAGTTATTTGCATTATTCACTACACCCTTTTAAAAATTGTTAGTTGGTGCACATCAGTGGACGTGTGGTGTGTGCTCTTGAGGTTGTGGGTCTTTGGCCCAGTGACTTCTCTCTTCTTCCTGCAGGCTTGGTTGATCTTGCATTCAAGAATTATGGGTTCTGATTTTAATATTTGACTTAAAGTCTAGACATCTTAAAATTGTGATCCTCTTTTTTTAGATGGTTATAAATGTGAAGTTGACTGCTTATTCAGAGATTTCAGTACTGATTGTTAATAAAAGTGCTGTACTTGAAGGTCACGTCTCTGTTCTTCATTCACTAGCAATAGAACTTGTGTTGCTGTGTTTAATTATTTCCGTGGGTATCAAAGCCCCGGTGGCGTAGTTGGTATCAAGTGTGATCATTGACTATCGCTCAGTTACATCTGGGTTTGATTTTGGTTGTTGTTACAACCCAGATTAGGGACCAACAATAAAAGCCATTCAAAAGAAGTTATAAACCGAAATTCGCANTAAGGTAATCAGAATAATCAAAAATCTAAATTGAGTCATAACTGATTAATTTCTAATTGGAAGCACAACCTAAGAATAAGAATCATTTGAAAATGGAGTCAGATTAAACGAGTGAAATTAAGTAAACTTCACAGTGACGCTGAAAAGGCATACACGCGTTAACCTTCGCCCAACGCCGTCGGACTCCGTTTTTGGGCCGATGGGGGGTTCCTTACAAATAGAACTGCCAAAACAAACTAAATACAAAAACAACAAAACATGCTACAAAAGAGACACGAATAGCAATGCATTAAACAGAGCATGCTACAAAAAAAGACACGAGGTGCAATGCATTAGACACGGAGTATGCTACACAAAACTAATAGCATTGCAAACAAAAACTTTTAGTTAAAGCAAGCTACAAAAACAAACAAAACAAAAATAGCATTACAAACAAAGGCAGTTCAGATCTATCCCGGACGAGCCCCCAATTTATGTTATGACCCAGATTAGGGACCAACATAAAAAGCCATTCAAAAGAAGTTATAAACCAAAATTCACAATGGCCAGGGCAAAAAAGAACAAATTTATTGGCAGTAAAAGTATCAAAACTATAAAAAAGAAAAAACAAAGCAACAAATAAACATACAAAACTCAAATCAGGACTGGTGAGCCAACTAATCTAAACTACAACTCAGAATTAAACTTTCCTAACTCCCGAGAAAAAAATAACAAACACAAAAGAATCTTCCGGGTCAGCTTACCTATGCTTTCCCGCAATTCTAATACAACTAAACAAACAGATCTCACCATCCTGTACAAAAACAAAGAGAAACACCAACAACAGGTTTCTTGAGGTAGGCCCAAGTGGAGGCAGAGGCCAAAGGTGTTTGAGATAATCAGGCTCCGCCCCCATCCAATTGGCAACTATGCTCAGAAAGGAAAAAACAAACAAACAAAAAAACAAGAAAGAGCTGGGGCTCGTAACAGTTGTCATTTGTTGAAATAAATACCAATAATAATACAGCGTGTCGGTGTCTGACTGTAAAAAAGGGAGTCTGTCCACTGAATGTGACCCTCCGATTCTCCTCCGTGGCCATATGGGAAAGTGAATATTTTTCAAAGACAACATTAAAACTAGTTACATTTAAACCCTTCCAACAAAGAAATGGATCGACTTCTGTCAACTTGTTGTACACATTTATTTATTTATTAAATTTTTCCATGATGGCTGAAGCAGCAGCGCGTGACACCGTTTTCATGGTGAATGGATTTGTGAACGGAATTCTACAAAACTTAAGTGAAAACACCAAATGATCATGTAATGTGATAAAATATCTTCTCTTCCCGGCAAACGACACCATGAAGAATGTGATTATTTAACCAAGTCAAAAACAAAAAAGTTAAGCAGGGATCCATATTCACTTCAGTATCAGCAGATGCAAAATGCTATAAAAGCATTTAAAATTTTTAAAGTTAAACGATATAAGTTACGTAAACGATAAAAGCTCCTTGTGGTTTCTCGGTTTGATAGATTTGAGCAACCATAAACGACGCAAAACAGGAATTTTGAGTTTGTGATAGGATTCCTACATAGAAAAATCCCTCCCTGCCCTCCAACTGCATTTCGCGCGCAGCAATGACGTCATGTGCAAACAATCTATATAATAAATTCTACAAACATTGGGACAGGAATAGCTGGTCAGAGTAATGTGCTAGCCGAAAGGTAGAGGGTCTCCAAAAGGTACACAATGCTTCAACAGCATTGATTGCTGTTGTTACGAACTGCTCTGAGACTTGGATTGAAGATCCAAATGCAGTTTTATTGGGACAATGCAGAATCATAATCCATATAACAGGCAAGAGGTCAAACACGCAGGCGAATAATCCTAATGAGCAACCGGGCATAAAACACAAGCAAAAGTGTAATCCAGAAAACAGACAGAGCCTGCATCTCAATGTGCATCCTATTTAGGCCAGATATTATGCACATTAGGCTGCAGGGAGAGAATCAAAAAACCAGGATTACAGTTAGAAATGCAGTGTAACAACATACAAGACTTTGCAAGGAATGCAATAAATAGGGCTTATATAGGCAGAGTTAACAAGGGTAATTAGAAACAGCTGAACATAATCAGGCATAATGAGTCCAGGCAATGGGTTATGGGAAATGCAGTCCATGATGAGATAACAAAGACGGAAGGAGTGCCCTCTGGTGGAAATCAAGGGCACTCCAGCTAGTGGATATAACAGCTGTTGATTGGATTTTGAGATGTGGGTGTTGCACAATGTTGCACACAAGATTGACTGCAAGAAAGGGATGACTTTACGACTGAACGATTGGTTAGCATATGCCAACTCTGTTGTTTCACTGGAAGATAGAGTTTTGATTAAACATTACGAGGTCAAAAAAAAGTTGTTCACAATAGGATACATAGCATGCATTTACAAAAGATAATTTTTATTCCATGCCAACGTTAACTTGAATTATACCCAGAATATTCCTTTAAGGGAAGATTTTTCTTAAATCTGAGTTGTTGACAGTTAAATGTGCAAGATGAAATCTGAATTTCTCAGTCATCTGCTTTTGTTTAGCCAAGAGGGAATGGTTCTTTTGACAGTTAAGCCAAACATTTAACAAGCATATGTTCTGACAAAGATTCATGCTAATTTGCACATGTGTTAGGGGAGTTAAAGGAAATCATGGTAAAACTGGCCCTTTGGGTTCTCCCACAGTGCCAGTATAACATTAGTACAGGCCAGAACATTCCCACAGAGGCCACACTGTCACTTTCAAGCGTCAGGGGTGAAAATCTCCCGGAGAAGTCTTGTACCCAGGAGGCAATGCTGCCTATCACTGTCTCACACCTGTGCACTGTTATAACTTATCTCTCTACGCCTCTACAGCCTCCTTTTCTGGGACTCCTTCAATTTTTTTACTTATCAAGTCACTGCTCATCAAGTCTGCCTCGCTCTGACACAGCAAGCAGTCGCCACAGATCCAGACAGTAGACAGAGCATCAGGTAGAGGGGAATTACACAACCGCGACGGTGTGGGGATGTCAAGGGCACAGGATGTAATTCGAAAGCCAGTCTTGTAAATCTTGGACCGTTACAGATGTCTCAGTTTGCTAATGTTAAATCTGTGCTTGTATTTAATGATGATTAATGAATGGTCGTTAATGAAAGTCTATCTCTATTTACTCATCATTCCAAACAATGTTTTGTTTTGTTTTTTCTTATATTGAAAAGCATATATTTAATGTCCATACTACAACAATGGGTGTAGTGACCAGTGGCTGTCAAGTTCAAAAAAGAAAAAAAAAGACAATGAAAGCACCATCTAATTTGGTCGATCCAAAAATTTTTAAACTATGATCTGATTGATAAAGTATGATTTTACAAAATGTATTTTATTGCTGTTAAAGTTAACATAAAATAAATTAATTTGTTATTATCACTGTTTCAAATTTCTTTCAGAGGACTGGTTGGAAATCATGACATTAATTGTGATTATTTTATTCAATTCATTCTATCTACATCCGTTTAACAGTAAAAGCCAACTCACACTGCACAGACAAACACAAACAAACACGTTTGTTGGATCTGTGTGTTACCCCTGTCAGCATCTGTTGCCGTTGGTCGGGGTTTGTTTTCACCCGAGTGAACATGTTCAATCAGCGTTTGTTTGTGTCTGTTGGGGCAGTGTGAACATGACAGTTATTTTTCATAAAATTCTAAATCCAACGGCCAATTGGTTTGTTGGTGTTTGTACATTTTAATTGGACCATTTTTTTCTATGGTGTCTATAGGCTTATATATCTAACATTAGTAGATGAATACATCAAAAATTCATTTAATATTTAATATGTTGATTTTTCCTAATACAGTGACAATATAAAAGGCAACTTTGTAAACATGTTGTCTTGTTAATATGAGGCTTATTTTCCTCTCATAGTGTAAATGGGTTTTACACACAAAAATATATATACAGGTGCTGGTCATATAATTAGAATATCATCAAAAAGTTGATTTATTTCACTAATTCCATTCAAAAGGTGAAACTTGTATATTATATTCATTCATTACACACAGACTGATATATTTCAAATGTTTATTTCTTTTAATTTTGATGATTATAACTGACAACTAAGGAAAATCCCAAATTCAGTATCTCAGAAAATTAGAATATTACTTAAGACCAATACAAAGAAAGGATTTTTAGAAATCTTGGCCAACTGAAAAGTATGAACATGAAAAGTATGAGCATGTACAGCACTCAATACTTAGTTGGGGCTCCTTTTGCCTGAATTACTGCAGCAATGCGGCGTGGCATGGAGTCGATCAGTCTCTGGCACTGCTCAGTTGTTATGAGAGCCTAGGTTGCTCTGATAGTGGCCTTCAGCTCTTCTGCATTGTTGGGTCTGGCATATCGCATCTTCCTCTTCACAATACCCCATAGATTTTCTATGGGGTTAAGGTCAGGCGAGTTTGCTGGCCAATTAAGAACAGGGATACCATGGTCCTTAAACCAGGTACTGGTAGCTTTGGCACTGTGTGCAGGTGCCAAGTCCTGTTGGAAAATGAAATCTGCATCTCCATAAAGTTGGTCAGCAGCAGGAAGCATGAAGTGCTCTAAAACTTCCTGGTATACGGCTGCGTTGACCTTGGACCTCAGAAAACACAGTGGACCAACACCAGCAGATGACATGGCACCCCAAACCATCACTGACTGTGGAAACTTTACACTGGACCTCAAGCAACGTGGATTGTGTGCCTCTCCTCTCTTCCTCCAGACTCTGGGACCCTGATTTCCAAAGGAAATGCAAAATTTACTTTCATCAGAGAACATAACTTTGGACCACTCAGCAGCAGTCCAGTCCTTTTTGTCTTTTGCCCAGGCGAGACGCTTCTGACGCTGTCTGTTGTTCAAGAGTGGCTTGACACAAGGAATGCGACAGCATTCTTTGTGAATCTCTCCCACATTTTTGAATGGGTTTTGTTTCACAATTCTCTCCAGGGTGCGGTTCTCCCTATTGCTTGTACACTTTTTTCTACCACATCTTTTCCTTCCCTTCACCTCTCTATTAATGTGCTTGGACACAGAGCTCTGTGAACAGCCAGCCTCTTTTGCAATGACCTTTTGTGTCTTGCCATCCTTGTGCAAGGTGTCAATGGTCGTCTTTTGGACAACTGTCAAGTCCGCAGTCTTCCCCATGATTGTGTAGCCTACAGAACTAGACTGAGAGACCATTTAAAGGCCTTTGCAGGTGTTTTGAGTTAATTAGCTGATTAGAGTGTGGCACCAGGTGTCTTCAATATTGAACCTTTTCACAATATTCTAATTTTCTAATTTTCCAAAACCCAAAAAAACGAGTTCAGGTTCCATCGTTGTTTGTTTTTTTCTCACATGGTCTGAAGCGCATGAGGCAGGTGCACTTAGGGCGTGTCCGAATCCACTTTTGCTAGTTTAACGATGGAAAAAATGGTCTCTTAATGAGTCATGGCCATGTGTGTTTTGGGTAAAGTGCAATAAACCAGAGTCTCAGAGTAATCAGAGTCTCATCTCCCATTCCCTTTAAAAGCCAGGTGTGTTTGCACCATGGCGGATTGCTATTTACATGGCAGAATATAGAGACCCTCAACCTGAAAACAATTTCATTTGTCAGTACTGCAAATAGATCATTCTGATACATGCAATGACTATTCATCGTGACATGTAGGCATTTTTATCTTTATGTACACAATAATATTCTTTTACATTGTAATCCCTTTATTTTTAATATTTTGTATGTTTGTGTGCTGTGTCCCTGTGTGTGTAACAAGCAGATTGTACGCGCGTTGTGCACCCGCCTATAGGCGCATATTACTAACGTGCCCTTTGAATAACAAAAAAAAAAAGTACTGCGTCTTTTGTTGGTCAATGGTGCAGTCGTTTTCAGTTGCCTCAAAATAGCAACACACCAACAATGCACCTGAACACACCACGTTTTTAGACCAGCACACCCATGGGTGAACAGACGTGAGGTGCTAGACGTGAAAAAGATAACTATGTCGAGATGGTCCCCATTGCAGAACACGAGATCCAGGAGGCAGGGTTGGATCTAGATCTAACTCCTCCCACTTTACATATCCCTTAACCTACCCAGAGAGTCCACTGGATCTCATGTTTTCTGCAGTGAGGGGCTACTGCAAAATTTTCAAAAATCTTCTCACAAGTAGTTTCTTGAGTCGGTTGGGCTGCGTGTGCAACTGATATCATATCAGGGGAGAGGGCATACGCTTCTGGCAGTGTTCTGCCCGTGAGAAGGGGCCCAGTTTGAATGTTGTGTTTACAAACAATAACTGCAAACCCTAGTACATTTTTAAAAAGTTTGAAAGTTTGAAAACCCCTGGTCCTTATGACTCATGTGATTCATTCCAAGTTCTATGTCATCTGCTGTTCTATGTTTCTTCATAGCCATTCATAAGCAGCCATGTATTGGGATGACATAAAACCACATAAATCAAAAATTCATTAAATTACATGTTTCACCAGTGTCCAGTTTTCGAGGCTTTTAAAATCATGAAATAGACTTGGTTTTTCCCTGTCTGCTGCCTTTCACGTTACAGCTCACACATTAGCCCGGAGCAAGAGTTCTAATACAATGCTAGTGAAGAACTAGACTGTGTTCTCATGGTGCCATCAGCCAGCCATCACGCCATTTTCCTGCAGCTCCATTGTGATCAGTCACATAGCATGTAGGTCACATACTCCCATGCCTGAATAAGAATGGTAACGGATAGCTCTCTCCAGGTATTTTAGTCCTCCTTCATCAATTTCTTGTCAAGGTTTAAGTAAAGCTGTGGATGAAGGAGGCTGGACGTAAAAATACTTGAAAGTGTATGAACATCTTTGACAGGAGATGATCTCTGAAGGATTCATGTAGTGAATCAGTTCCCACTGGTTCTCTGACTGCAGTGCTGAGATACAGGTAAGGTTTGTTCACTTTACACTGAGTGCTAAGGTCGTAGAGTGTGTATATCCCCCCCGTTAACAGCAAGTAAAGGAGCACGCTCTCTTCAACACACCGTATCATCCTGCCCAATAACTGGCTCCTGGAATTTTGATTACATTCATATCGATTTTTGCGTTATGCTGATCTCTGTGTCACAAATGCCTCCTGACTCTATTGCAACATACATTGAAATTGGAGTCAATTTAAAAAAGTTAATTCAGTTATAACTGAGAAGTGTAAAGGTTTGATGATTTAACATTATGAAAACATTATGAAAAAAATCTCTAAAGCCAGCATATAAACAGTCTCAAAATAGTTTAAAGCCAAAAAGTTAAATGAAAAGCCAAATGCTTGTGAGTAAAATTATACTTGTGTTGAATCAGAACGAGTAACATGTAAAATGACATCAAATCTTTGCCCTTTTCCATGTCCACAAACATTATCATTATGTTTTATATAACACACATAAGAAGAAACAGTCTTGAGATAGGGGAGGAAAAAACAAAAAGGAATAATTCTGGATGAAACTGTTAGAAATGTTTTATTTATGATGCATATTCACTGGGGTATTTAAAATAATGTGTAGTTGTGCACTGTCATGTTAAATAAATATGTGCAAATCTAGCATTCAACTATAATTAAGAATGAACTGAGACTACAGGATATTGATAAATATATATATTTAAAAAAATTCTATTGAATCACTTGTGGGTTTTTTTGGTGTTGCTAGAAAGGAAATTATTGAAAACATTTTTTTTTTTTTCTCTTGTGTGAAATATCATGGTCAAAAAAAATATAAGTTTAAAATTATAAATAAAAATACAATGAAATATAAAAATGCTAGAGTGACATGATGAACAGAATGAGAGCTGATGGTGATTTTACATTTCATTAAATATTTAATTATTCATATTTAATCTAAGTGGGAGTGGGGAGTGGGGTTAAAATAAACAGTAAAAATCTCTGATTAATATCAAAGTGGAATTGTTACTATTTTAAAACCTAATGGCAGATAAATGTTTGGGACTTTTTCCCCCTCTAGAATTAGAGAAAAACATTACCCATTATCACAACATAATGATAAGCAACATTACTTTTATCTAAAAGGCTCCACAGTACAGCGATCACAGGGTCAATCCCTCTGGACCAGGATGAAGATAAGTGCTTTGTTCAAGGTCACAATAATGGAAAGATTGTGATCTCAGTAATTACAGTAGTTACTGTAGGTAGCTCATGGGATTCACCTCTGTCTGGGATTGATTTGTATTAACAGCCCTGATTGTTATCCACCAAGTTACCATGCTATCCATGGAGGTTAGCTTGGAATGGGGAAGTTTAGGAAATGCAGTGAAAAAGACATAGTCATGGTTTTAAACACTTTGAATAAAGTTCAACTGTAGTGATTTTTATGGATCTTTCACATCAAACAATTGTGAATTGTTTCAACAAGATGAGAGAACAGCAGGAGCCTGCATCTTTAAGCTCCTGGGAAAAAGACACCATTGTATCCACCACTAGCTAACAATATGTACTTACTTAATGTTCACCTTGCAATTCTGCGGTTAACATAAAACCTATTTTATAATAATAAATGACCCCTAGATTGTATAAATTGCTGAACTTTGAATGTTTAATCAACCATCAGCAAAACACAAAGCGAAGCGCTTGCAATCTGTGTCTTCAAAAGAAGCTGATTCTGTCAAGTTAAGTTTCTTTACCTGTTCAGCAACCCAAACTTTTTGAACTGTATACCTTTTTCTTATTAAATGACTTAGAATCCCTTGCAATTTCTAGTTCAATTTTGTGCTGTTTCAGAAGAGACCTGGATTTTATGATCTATAAATTCATGGAGCAAGTAATAGTATTGAGTTCTGCCCAAGGGTGACCTTTAAAATATCACATTTTGTGTTAAGCAAACTAAACGTGGGACCTTTCATACACACACTGAGGATTAGGGGTAAAATTTCTAGACGGCTTTGGCTTAATAATCTTTGCTGATGTGCAAAGACAGTTTCTAATCAAACACACTTGAGTACTGCCCATTTAGCAACTGCCAGTTTAACAATTCTCTTATAGGATTGTGATAAATTTTATGGTGTTGTGATAAACTGTTATAAAATAGAGCGACAATTTTATTAGCTCTGCAGCAGTCAGTGGAAGCTCTCGTGTTAAGTATTTATAGAATACGTCCACATCATGACAGTGCTACAGCTGTAAAGATATAGACTCTACATAATAAAGAGCTTTGAGTTTTGGATCTGCGCACAGTAACATGTATGATCTGTTCTGGTTGAGTTTCATTGTGTTTTGGTTCTGTTTTCCCTGTTCCTGTTTGCCTGTGTGACCGACCCTGCATCCCACTGTGCATACTATCCACCCTAAATAGTACTGAAAACTACTAATGTCACATACTATTTAGGATGTATAGTTTGCACACTGAGATACAGGCCTAGTTTCCTAGTGTGTGCCAGTGTGTTCCATTGATTAATGATTCCGTTCATCTGTTGTCTAATCATTTGTGTGTATATACAGTTTTGTTCAGTTCTTTGTCCAGTCTCGTCTTGGTTAAGTGGATGTGTTTCCTGTATTTTCCTGTGGATTTTCTGATTTACAGACTGTTTCCATTAATTATTCTTGTCATGCGCTTCATTGTTAGCAGCCACCCATGACACGCACTGGGTTTCTCTTTCATTTTATAGCATCCCCTCTGGTAATTCTTTTACATTTCTACTGCAAATTAGAGACAAGAAAGAACATTTGTTGTTTTAATCGAGTTCATGCAAGCAGAGCTGGGATGTTAGTCCAGATGGGACAGAGAACAAATATATCTGTAAAATAAATAATAATAAATAACATTTTGCTGGTCCTCACAAGGAAAATTGATTAATAAACATAATAAAATGTGTTTTTTTGAACATGTAAAAATGCAGAATGTTTTGTGTGATGGTAGGTTTAGGGATAGGGTTAGTGTAAGGTGATAGAATATACAGTTTGTACAGTATAAAAACCATTATGTCTACAGTATGGAGGTCCTCACAAGTATATCTAAGCAAACATTTCAATTATGTTTGCTAAATTGTCAATGGCATTGTCAGCCCTTGGTTATTATTTATATAATCTACTGTTCAAATGAGATGAAATGACAAGTGTGAGTGTTTTTACTCTATTGTTTGTTTACCTTCATCAGTTCTGTTTTTTTTCTTGAGCGCTGATTCGCTAAATTGAACAGCCAATCAGAGTGATCTCTGAGAATCAGGCGAAAAAGCAGAAAGTATATTTCGTACGCACTAGTGTATGCACACAGTTGAACGCACAGCCTTGCAAAGTATACTTCACTTGACTCATACGCGTACACAGGCATTCGACGCATGCTTATTGTAGTAAATTGCAATAACTCTATGAGTTACAACTAGGGATATAACGATACCCTCATGTCACGATTCGATACATATCATGATACTGAACTCACGATACAATATTATTGCAATACTTCAAGACATATGGTAAAAGCTTAACAAAAAATTAACTGTTGATTAAAATGCCAAATTTGGTATTAAATTGGGGATGGAAATGAATAGGCTTGGTGCTGGTAACCCAATGCACAGGACAATGTTGATACCAGAATAAAAATATTCATGATTCTGAAGCTGAAAATACAGAAAAATATGAATATGCTTGCACTCTGTCATTGACTAGATATATTTAAAATAATGTAGGCTACTTTTTACTGGTAACATAAGACATTGGCATTATCAGGACCCACAAATATTCCCCTATTGCATTATTATACATTATATTGAACATTATATAGTAGTTCAATGTAGAGCTGACACTAAAACTCTGTAAACTTGAATTTTTTTCTTACACAGTAATTTCCATTTTGGGTGAACTATACACAATAAATATTGTCATTAACGTTGTCCACGATACATATTGTTGCATTTTGTATTACGTTATATTGTTACACCCCTAGTTACAACCCATATAAACATCTTTGTATTCTTTCATGCTAGAGTTGTACAAATGAGGGTACCTTCTAACCTCTTGTCTGTGTAGACCTCCATTGTTGCTGTAGCTTGCACGCATGCCAGTCTGTTCTGTTTATGAAGTTTTTCTTCGACTACCTTGTAAATCAACACCAGGGCACGGTTGCCACCTTGTGCATAAAGTAATTACTGCAAAAACAATTAAATGTGCATGTGCGACCTGCGTGTACAAAGTACGCGAGGTTACAAAAATCCGGCGGTGTGCGTTCAGTATGCGTGTACTATTCTGATGACGGAATTCGCGTCATGCACACTGTACTATACACTGACCCTTGCGTATGCATAAAAGTGAAGTATACTTTGGCCTAAAACTGCAGATGGGGTCAGACTAGAGCCTAAAGTGTGAAGCACACTGAAAACTAAGCCACCCGACACTCAAAAATGGCCTGACATTGCCTGACAGCTGACCGTCAACTTGGTGTATCCTGGGCTTTATGCATGGTATTGCTAGGGGGCATGTCGGAAAAGGAGGGGCAATAAAAGTTGTGCTTGAGTGAGAATGACTCTTGTTCTGGTGAGACTGAACAGTGAGGACCCCTTGGGTTGCACGACTATTTCTCAGTTACTTACTTACAAAACAATACCCGTGCTCAAG
>RJVU01035287.1:850842-875790 GCA_003731715.1 Anabarilius grahami
TCAACAAGTGTTTATTAATCGACAGTTCAGTGTGGAATACCGCAAGGCTCAGTACTAGGACCGTTGCTTTTCACTCTGTACATGCTACCTTTGGGAGATATCATTAGGAAGCATGGTGTTAGTTTTCACTGTTACGCTGATGATACTCAGCTCTATATTTCTTCGCTCCCTGACGAAACTTACCAATTCACAAAATTAACAGAATGCATAGCTGATATAAAAAAATTGGATGACTAGTAATTTCCTACTATTAAAACAGGAATTCTAATTTCTGGACCAAAAACCTCTGCACGTAATAACCTAGAATACTGTCTAACACTTGATGGATGTTCTGTCAAGTCTTCGTTGTCAGTTAGGAACCTGGGTGTGCTCTTTCCAAATCTTTCATCTGAAAGCCACATTTCTAGCATCTGTAAAACCGCATTCTACTATCGTAAAAATATATCTAAACTACGACATATGCTCTAAGTGACAAATGCAGAACAGTTAGTTAATGCGTTCATGACCTCAAGGCTAGATTACTGTAACGCTCTACTGGGTGGTTGCCCTGCTCGCTTGATAAACAAACTACAGCTCATACAAAATGCAGCAGCTAGAGTTCTTACTAGAACCAGGAAGTATGACCATATTAGCCCGGTTCGGTCAACACTGCATTGGCTCCCTGTTAAACACTGTATAGATTTTAAAATCTTGCTAATTACTTACAATGCACTAAATGGTTTAGCTCCCCAGTACCTGAGCGAGCTCTTAAAGCATTATAGTCCTTCACGTCTATTGCGATCTCAGAATTCAGGCCAGTTGATAACACCTAGAATATCAAAATCAACTGCAGGCAGCAGATCCTTTTCCTTTTTAGCACCTAAACTTTGGAACAGTCTTCCTAGCGTTCTTCAGGAAGCAGACACACTCTGTCAGTTTAAATCTAGATTAAAAACACATCTCTTTAACCTGGCATACACATAACACATTATCTACTTCTATAATTCAAATCATGTAAATTGTTAGGCTGCATAAATTAGGTCAGACGGAACCGTGAACACTTCCCATAACACC
This sequence comes from Anabarilius grahami, assembly GCA_003731715.1. Lineage (NCBI taxonomy): Eukaryota > Metazoa > Chordata > Actinopteri > Cypriniformes > Xenocyprididae > Anabarilius > Anabarilius grahami. Next base: position 851,896 of record RJVU01035287.1, read on the forward strand.
TGATGTACTCGCTACATCATAAGAAGAACGGCGTCTACGCTAATATCAGTCTCTCTCTGTTTATCCCGAGGTTTGCCGTGGTCTTCCAGATCCAGGCTGTATCCAGATGAGATGAAGGACCTGCGCCTAGACATGACGACAACACAGCCCTGAAGTGTCAACTAAACTATCCCCTGCGAAGGCCTCCTTCCCTTTCCTTTCCCTCTATATAGATAAAACTTTATCAAAATGATTCCAATACGCATAGATCCGCGGAAATGACAAATTTTTCTGTATTATGCGGGCCAGACATGAAATTTTGCAGTCACTTTGTAAAAAAAAACTAAGCATCTACACACATACAAACACACAAACCTATAGAATGCAAGAACGCATTAAAGGTCTTCTGTTTTCAGTAAAAAGGTGTCATTTAAGCGGCCCCTAAGTTAATAATTAACCATTTTTACAACGGAAGTGATTCAATCAAATACTTTAGCTCGATAATAACTTTTTTATGAGTTCACACTTACAAATAAGTCAGATAAAATAAATGGTATACGTATTTGGCGTGCTGTCTGGGGAGAGGGCTCCGAGCTCGGTATTTGGCCCAAACACAGAGTAAATGTACCCTCACCCTATTATTGGTTAGGAAGTAACCAATTGAGTGTGAGGAGACAGGGTGGTGGAGGGATGCTGAAAACTATCGAGGATTCATGGGTGAGTTGACTGTGGTTATATATAGGCCTGTACTCATTCTGATTGGGTAGATATGTTGATTACTGATTGTTGATAGCTGGCTGAGATGATGTGATAATTGGATAGCTATCTGACTTTGTTCCTCCCGAACTTTGTTAATAAAACATAATTTCTTAGAACTGCTGTAAAGCCAAAACAATCTCTGTCCCTTAATTTTCCTATTGTGAAGCTGCTTTAAAACAATCTGTATTGTGAAAAGCGCTATATAAATGAAGATGACTTGACTTGACTTGACAGGCCAATGTCACTGGTTTGCATTAAGAAAAACAAGTGCGTTGTATGGTTATTGCGAGTTCGAGTACTCAATGGCTTCCGACAGAGCTGACTAGTGGTTGATGTAGTTGACTGTCTGCAGGCCCATTGCGTGGCAAGGTCAATAAGTCTCTTATGAGATAATTTGACCCTCCTTGTGTGGCAAGGTCAATACATCGCTTAAGAGATCATTTGACCTTTTTATGACAAGCCAGGGTTAGTTCTAGTTGTAGAATGTCATGTGGTGTGACTTTCAATAATTAAGGATATTTATAAAAAATAAAAATAAAAAATGTATGACATTTGTTAAAAATTATAATATGAAAAATATGTTTTAAAACATTTTTGAAAGTAATAATGAAGATGTATTCAATCAAATGTATGCCAGGTGTATAAGAAAACATGTTATTACTGGTACATTTTACTTGGTGGTCACACCACATTTTTAGAGGTATAAAAATGGCTATTTATTACATTAAACCTTTTTGCAATGCTGAATCTACTACTGATTAACTTCTTATTTTTCCAGCAAATTCTTTTAATATACAGTACTTGTATAATCTAATTGAAACCCAGTGGGCTGAGATTACTGAAGCTTTCCCCCTGTGTTGTATTATTACAAAGTAGGCATGCACTCAGAAAGCCACTGCCATCCACTATAGTAACATTGCTTCTGTTTGGGGTCAATTAAAAAAAGGCCCTGGGGTTTTTTGGACCTCTGACACGAGAACTCGAGAGTTAAAGCTTTAAAGTTGATGTACTAGAAGCGCAACATCCTTCACAAAGCAAACTGTGAAGAATAAAACAATGAGAGGAAAAAAACTTGCACTGCATCACTGCCCTGTGAGCATCTCCGCGTGGAGCTCTAACAATTGATGAACAAAACACAAGGCAAAAGCCAGCCTGCTGAAGAACACACGTTTCTCCTCAACCAGCAAGATTAGCAGAACAAGTGAAGCAGGATCCAAGCGGCTCGGAGCTCTAGAGAGTCCCATAAGCATTACAGCAGCAGCCAGTTCACAAGCCCTATTATCACTCTGCCTTTATTTTTGCCTGAGCGATGTCACACTCTAGAGCAGAGCGTCGTGAGCTTTTACACTGATTGGCAGATTGCAGAAGGACATAGACGGAGGTTTACAGCCTACACAGTGAAATCTGTCATTGTCTGATCTATCTGTGGCGGTTGTCCGATGTCAGCATCATGACTCAAGCGTGTAATAGTCATTCAACAGGGGACCGCACCATGTTCAGGCAGCAACAACATCTGGAGGTACTGCTTTAATCTCAGACAGTGGCCATGGTGAGATCAAAGTCTTTCTATTTAAAAGGAAAGATTTGATGTGCAGATTTTCATTGGACCACTGAAATATTTGTAGGGTAGTTAAGAAGCCCCCAAAGTGATTTTAATGGATGGATATTAAACAAGACAAATGTATGCGTTTCCCCAGCTGCCTGTAAGATTTACAGTATTTTTCCCCTCTTTTAATTTCTTAAAGTACCTTGTGATGTAAGCACTTTTCAGCCAGTGGCGCATGCCAAATACACCGGCACATGAAGCTTCCCTCTGACAGGTGCAAAATATTCAATATACTCAAATGAACGTCATAATATATCATTATGTATGCCAAGAATTCAGAATCAAACATGATAATAAACAAAGGAGAGAAATACAATTATATGTAAACAATTATTCCTACAGTGCAGCTGCTTCATGCCAATGTCATTAGAACCACCTAATGTATTCTAGGCCATATCATTAACTCCAGCATTTTACCAGAACATCTCATTTGACACTGATGTCTCTGAAACCGTCTCGGCGTATGACATACCTGACTGAGTGTAATGCGATGTGGCATATATTTCTGCTTGAGAGAACACACCTGTCAGAGAAACATTTTCTCTTATGGAGCAGGTGCATCATAACAGTCCAAACACAAACCTAACACACAAGCTGAAGAGATCTGTTGTGACCTGAGGGAAAGATCAGCTAGACCACATCAAGCTGCCATCTCAGAGTAAAGCCAAAATCTCGACAAAAACGAATCCCCGATTGACATCAAAGAGAGTGAGAAAAAAACAACAACTCTGAATCGTGTAAGCCATTTCGGGTAGTACATAAATTGAGGGCATGGTGGTTAATTAGTTGCTCTTATATAAACTGTTTTCAAGCACCTTGGAATATTTGAAAATGTGTCGTGTGTTGTCTATCTAATTACTCTACGGATATCATCTAGATTTTTATAATTAATATTTGAACTTTTTTTTTTAAGTAGATGATCAAGAAGGTGACATTTGCATTGTCAAGGAGTTAGTCGATAATCTACATTGTGCCTCATTTAAACATTTTAATGTAGTGTATGTTGAGATTAAGCTATGCCTTTAAAAACATAACAGTAACAGAGTTATGAATTATAAAGGTCATTTAGCCATTACTGGCCTTTTGTTCAAGGTCATGACACTAGAAGGTGCTTATTATGATGATTTAAATCTTTTTATTATCTGTTGTTTACTGCACAAAATCATGCTAACAGGCTTGACTCTTTAAGATTGTCCCCTACTCAAAAACCTAAGAAAATAAACAATAAAGTGATAAAAAAAAGTGTCCTTGAAGAATTTACTTATGAAATTGTCCACTGTGTTGTTAACAACTAGGCTACATTAGACAGCTTCTTTAAAAACGTTATAAATATAACACTAACGGGTTTTTGTAATATTTTTATTTTGTGTACATCCCCAATAAAGTTATATTGCCAGTAGCCTACTTATTTTTTTGACACTGCACTGTCCAATATTAATCTAAATGGAAAGTGCTCGAGCAGTGAACTGTTGCTATGGTTACCTCCTCACACAAACGCGATTTATTTTTTGCGAGCCTACAATTAGCGCATTTTGACAACTTTTTGACCAATGAAACGTTGTTTGGAAAAAGTGTTGAAATACATAAGTAAAATAAATAAATAAATAAATAAATAAATAAAAAATACACCCCCACAGGGTGTTTTGATTGGGCTATTTTGGTGGGGTCAAGCATTATTTGGGGGCATTCAAGCCTTAATTAGCCCTCGCCTTCAAACTCACACCAATTCATGTATTTTTGAAACCAGTCAACAGCATTAAAGTCGTGTATAAGGTTTGTGCATCAATGTAAGTTGTATAACAGACCTATACGCGTTATAAAGTCAACAAATCATCAAATGATTAAGAGAAGCAGTTTTGCTGCTTAAATGAAACGCGTTACCTGAGTTTGGAGGGGTTCTCCGTGCTCAATGATGCTTATAAAAGGAATTTCCAAAAAAGAGGACATAAATTCCATTTGTACTATTTCCTCCTGAGTCTGAGGGAAGGCGAGCACAGCCGAGACCCCCTGGACCACTATATCCTGACACACACACCTGAAGAGCGACTCGGGGTCTCCGCTCGGGGCTTCCCGAGCCACCACGTCCAGGCTCAAGTTGTACGGAAGAAAGTTGTTGCCGCTTTCGGCGAGACCGTTGAGGGCGCGGTGGAGAGCCGCCCGCACCCGGACCGACTGACGGGGAGGCAGGAGGGCACCCAGGCGCACAGTGTGTCCTATCCGCGCTAGGATGTGGCAGGGCTGCGGGTGAGAATGAGCAGGCTGGACGAGCAGGGTATGGAGAAGGAATATTTGCGATCCCAAATAAAAGTATGCCAAGAATGTGTAGAAGATGAAATTCATCCTGCTTCACTCTCAAAGGTGGTGATGAGGCATTGTCAGAAGATAGCATTGCTCGCCTTGTTGTCTGGTCTTTTCTTTAAAGTCCTTTATTGTTTTTGTTTTATTTTTTTTGAGCAGGATGGTGTATGAGGAGTGATCTATGGAGTTACTGTGTGAATGTGATACTCTGCTCAGGAGAGGAGGGGGTTTCGCGAAAGGCGGAGATGTCATTGCGTTCACACCCAAAGAAGCGCTGGAGAGGCGTAATGGTATCATTAGGAGAACAGCGCGAGAGAGAACGACTCTATTATTAAAATCTCTTTTTGCCCAAAGTCATGTTTTTACACTTAAGTCCTCGCGCTATATTTGTGATTTTAGAGAGGCAGCTAGGCTACATGACTTTTCCTAATATGAAACTGACCATAAACACGATTTCAACTTACTTAACTAAAGTCCTTTTTCATGAAAAATGTACATACGGTAATGTCTCTATGCCTTAAAGTAATAGTTCACCCAAAAATGAAAAATGTAATCATCATTATACTGAAATTCTTCCCCTCCACTGCAGCTCTAAAATGTTAGTATTTTCAAATGAATGGCTTCTCATGCAAGGTGTGATGCTAATTTAATTGGTTTGTTTGTCACACAAAACTCGTATGGATTTAGAAGAATTGGAAAATAGCCCATAACTTGTAATTTTATGGTGTTTTGTCCTTTTTGGACCTTGTGGTCACTATTTGGTCACCGTTTACTGTTGAAGTATGGCATAGAATATCTGTGTTAAGATTTCTCAAAACAAAAATGCTTGTAAATGACCTGGAACAAATAGTGTGTAAAAAATAATGAATGATCAAAGCATTGGGTAAACTAGTCTCCCAACACTTTTACATTTTTTAATTTCCTAGTAGGTGCAACAATGCCTTTTCACATGCTACATATAATTAACTCATGTAATTTTGCGTAAACATTACAACATTTAGTGGAAACTATCAAATAATCAAGTCTACCGTTATAGAAAAAAAACAAGATGGAGGGATGGAAGCACTTCAATTAACATGAAGAAAAAATAACAGAAGAGAGTGATCACAGAAGGCAGGTGATAGTAAGTGGGTCACTGTTTTGGACCCATCAGAGATTTGATACGGGCCAGTCATGCGGTAAAATGGAATCTGATGAAAGTGGACTGAAGCCTCGGCCAATCATACACTCTGTTATACGCTATTTAGAACGAGTAGCATGGAATGTGAGACTAATGCAGAATTCCCCTTAATTATAATATTAAGCACTAAAAGCTGAAGTCACTGTTCATATTTCTATGCTGGTTATTCCTTAGGTGTGGTGAATGAAATGTCAGAATACATTTTTTGGATTCAAAGTAACAAAAAAACTGAGTAAGCAAATATTCTCAATTGTTTGAAGCTGGACCCTTTTCATATTTCTGAGTTTGATGCGCTGAAGTAAACAATAGCAGGGTAAATACAGCTGGTATACAGATAATTTTCTCCAACAGCAAGGAAAAAAAAGTCCACTATTAAGATTCTACAACCTTCCCGCAGAAAGGAAAAATGATGAAATATGGAAATCAGTCATAGGAGAGGAAGGTGCAAATTTACTGTCACTGCCTCATCAGCTGTATTGAAACTGTACGTAAAGGCTGTGTAGTTGAAGGTATGTAATCACTATGCAATGCAGTTAATACTTGTCAGCGCTATGGAATGCCACAATTAGCATATTGCATTTCTCACAGAACATTGAAATAAGACTGCTGATTCATTCAGCAAACATAAAACATATATCACACCCTCATAAGTGAAGATATAAATTCATAATAATAGGCTTTTGATTTAAAAAAAAAAATCCTTATCCTACTTCAGTCAATAAGAAAGCATAAAACATTACATGCCAACAAATATAAAAGAGGATAGCTTAGCTTTAAATTTCCACATGTCATAACCACAGCATCTTTGAGAAGAACTACATCTACAGGCAAAACGAAAAGCATTGGTTGAACAAAACTTGAGCTTCAAGAACATGAGAAACTCCTGGAAAGTGAGAATGCGCAAACTCATAGCTATTACAGCTTTTTTTTTTTTTTTTCAGTAAGGCTTCCCTGAAGTATATAATTGGGTTGGTGTGCAACATCACCCAGCTTGCACGAACACTCAGCCTCATTAGGAACCCCTCAGTCACAGCTGTCAGCTGAACCTTTTTCTGTGGCACAACTACCCAAGCCAATTTCCTCGAGACCATATATTGATCAGCGTGCGTGATCAACTGATCTAAGCTTCCCTCTGGAGCTCTGTTTATGGGTAATACACGGCAGAGGGGTATCCTTGTCTCTAAAGGTGTTCTGATAATAGGTGAACATCCACTGTCCTTTCAACGATGCTGTGTGTTTTAGCAGCAGAGGAAATTAGGGGTGAGATTAGCAGGGAGGCTGTGCTGTGATACAAAAGCCAACACAGGACAACACCAATTAAATGAAAGACTTTATCTCTCCAAGATGGAAAAAAAAAGAACCAGAGAAAAAAATGCAGAATTTGTCATTGTTTAAATCATGTCTGCACCTAACAGATAACTCCCTGGCTGTGGAGTGCCCTTGTTCATTGTCAATTTCACAAACATTTGATGCTCAGCAGAGAACATAAGCAGTCTCAAGAGGCTCAGGAGGGTGTGTTAATTCCTAAAAGAATGAGTGTTATGAATGACCTGTAAGAATGTAACTTTTAGAAGGTGACACAAAAGTGCGGATGAAATGAATTTTTTTTTTTTTTTAAATAACAATAAAAAGGAAAATCTTTTATTTAAAAAATGTCAAGTACTTAGAATTGTACTCTTTGTATTCATTTTGGTTTCAAATTTTTTTTTTTTTTACTTTTACTCTTTAAACTGAATGACCATCAAGTAAAAAGTAACAATACATTTTCCTTACTGTATGTACATTTTTTTTAAAGGGGGCCTATTATGCCCCTTTTTACAAGATGTAATATAAGTCTGGTGTCCCCAGAATGTGTCTGTGAAGTTTCAGCTCAAAATACCCCACAGATCATTTAATATATATAGCTTGTCAATTTTGCCACTATTTGGGTGTGAGCAAAAACGCCATTTTTGTGTGTGTCTCTTTAAATGCAAATGAGCTGCTGCTCCTGGCCACTTTGCAAAAGAGGGCAGAGCTCTAACAGCTTGTGCTTTGGTTGCTCAACAACAACAAAGCTGGAGAATCTCACGCAGCCCAAATGTTTCTGAATGGTTAGTGGATAAATTGATGTAGTTGCTGTGGAGTTGATTCAACTCGTTGACTAGCATGTGCCATCATGTTAATCTTTTGTGCAAATCCAGCGTTGCACTGACCCTCGTTTGTGAAGCAGTCCGGCGTAAAATGATGGCGTGGCAACAACAATCACCCCCTTTGTTGTGTATTCCCGGGGACAGGGTTTATGTAAATTTTGGGGTTTGTGATGTCACCAACCCGGGAAGAAGCTTATTGTAGTCCCTACCAGCCGTTTGTAGTCCTTTAAAAGCGATTTCTGTAAAAGAAAATATCTCTCTTTGCATTGAACTTTGAGTATCGTAACTTTGCAGATGTTGTTTATGCTCTAACAGCAACATTACACACTAACTAAAGTAAAAAAAATAATAATAATAATAATTAAATCTTAATCAAGGACCCCTTTAAACAGAGTGCAAATAGCCTGCCTTGTTGCAAAGGCTATTTACACTAACTCCACCCACCAATACCACCACCATTGGTGGTAAATGTCTAGCAAACACTCTAAAAAATTAAAGGTTAAATTAAGGTTCTTCCATAAAAAATCTTTAACATGCATGGAACTTTTCCACTGCATGAAAGGTTTTTTATAGTGGAAAGAGGTTCTTTAGATAATTATAAAAATGTTTTTTAAAAATTAATGAATGATATTTAAAGGGAACCCCGGGTATGAATACTTAACTGGTGTAATATATAACGTAAATTATGTCTCTTACTAAAATATGTAGTAGAAAACCCATGAAAAATTTACATTATTTAAAAAAATCCATTACATATTTGGACAATGGGGGGCGGCATTTTGTTTAGGTGCACAGTGCATTCTACGTCAATGACGTCAAATGGTTGCACTCGGTGAGTTACTGTCGCTGCCCTGTTGCTATTTTTACCGCAACACAACTCGGAATATAATATATATGATGCCACATTTTGCAGCTTTTGGTTGTAATTTTCAGTCGATGGACAACAAGAGAAGCGATGCAAGTCTTCACTGCTGTACTAGCGATAAGAGGAGAAAAGAATGGAAAGTTGTGAAGAATGTAGACGAATAAAACTTCCTAAAGACCTGCATCTTTGTTTTCTTCACTTTAGCCCTGATGCCTTTGATGCTTTTAGTAGACCAAAGTTACTGAAATAGTTGCCGATGGATATAAGAGTAAATGTCGTGGAGACTGACGAGGGCAGACTATAACACATCTCGATTGAGACAGACTGCCTCAATGCTCAAGTGCGCTGATGCATGAGATATCAGTGATAGCATAAAACAGTAGCATCTTTTCAGCACATTTAACTCTGTGTGTAATACACTCAGGTGACATATCAGAAGATTTTTACACATCAATCATTCAACAGTAGTTCGAATAGCCACAGAGACATTGCACGGCTTCAAGGTTTTCATTGTCACTAATTTTGCGCTCTGGCTCAAATCGAAAAGGCTGATCGTGTTTTAAAAGGAACCCCTCGGGTATTAAGACTTGTATGCGTTACTAGATTACCGATGCCCCAAAGTATACAGATGAAAAAGTATCAAAGGCATCAGGTATGTATAAAGCGAAGAGAACAAAGACGCGGGTCTTTAGGACGTTTTATTCCTCCACATACATCACAACTTCCCATTCTTTTCCTCTTATTGCTAGTAAAGCAGTGAAGACTTGCATCGCTTCTCTAGTTGTCCATCGACTTTTACAACTATTTACAACCAAAAGCGGCAAAATGTGGCATAGTTTATTTTATTCCGAGTTTTGTTGCGGTAAAAATAGCAACAGGGCAGCGTCAGTAGCTCACCTAGTGCAACCATTTGACGTCATCCACGTAGAATGCACTGTGCACCTAAACAAAATGCCGCCCCCCATTGTCCAAATGTGTCATGGATTTTTTAAATAACGTAAATCTTTCATGGGTTTTCTACTACATTTTTCAGTAAGAGACATAATTTATGTTATATTAAGCCATACAAGTCTTAATACCCAGGGTTCCCTTTAAGAACTGTTAACTGAAAAGTTATTTTGGGAAAAACCAAAATGGCAATATTCAATGGCATTGCTGCGAAAACATTTTTATCTGGATTTCAGTAGCACTGTAAAATCATCAACTGGTGACAGAAATGAATTACCAGAATCTAAAGGTTGGATGGTCAGTCACTTTTAGAAGCCTTACCCGTCTGTCTTACCCTTCTGTTTTCTGTCAGAGAATCGTGACAATGCAATAAGGCGGTCAGCTTTTAAATGTCATGGTGCCGTTTCAACATTCCTGAGACGTCCGCGGTTCCACATGAGCGTGAAATGTAACAGGGTATGAAGGAGGGTGCTTTGTACACTCTTCAAGCCAGGTGACTAAAGCAAGGAGAATCACAAATCTTCAAAGCTTATGAAAAGAAAGTGGATTTTCCACAAATGCCATAGTGTGTAAATTACCCGACCTGTTTTTGGGGATGACATATGTATATGATGGTTTTTAAATAAGTTGACAGGGAAATACCCTTTTTATCACTGGTCGGCCTATCAAACTGAGAAATGTCAAGGTCAATTTATCATTCATAATGTACAGTATGGGATTTCACTATTGTCATATACCTCTGCAAGAAGAAAACACATTGCTTGTGCTGAGTCGCCTATGCCAGATGAGCGTTGCTCGCAGCCTATTCATTATCCTCTCAGATAACAGTGAATGTTTCTTTCTCTCTTTTGCTCTCTGTTTGAAAACTCTCATTCACTGTGCATCTGTCAGATTCTTCCATCCTTTATAAACAACCTGTCAGATGGTTAAACCACCTCAGGTATTTAAGAGCCTTGAGAATTTCGCAAGCAATCATGAATATGCTATAACCTACAAGCTGAGTTATTCAGTATCAGCATATGGTTTGCTTCTGAAAATGCCTTGAAATATATTCAGAGAACTAAAAATACATGAATGTCATTACAAAATATCAAAACAAATGGGATTATTGGAAAAAAAGACATATATATTTAACAAATTCAGACAATTTGTGGTTGTCAAACTCAGTGCTTGGTAATAACTGATTACATAAAAAGATAAGATTCCAAAAAAAGAAGTACTTGTAATGGTTACACTTTATTTTACAGTACTGTAGTTACATTATAATTACTCAAATAAGTACTAAGTACTATTAATTAACTACATGTACTTACTGTAGAGTTACAGTTAGGGCTTGGTTTAGGGTTAGTTACTTGTAATTATGCATAATTTACTGTTATTACTATAGTAAGTACATGTAGTAACGTGTAACTACGGCACTGTAAAATAAAGTGTTACCCTTGTAATAATTCGATTAGTTTACATATTAAAATAATAGTAATCAGACTACAGTAACATTTTAATTGGTTATATTACTCTCACAATGGCAGTAAATTATTCATAATTCATTGATTCTCCCTAATACTTTTTTAAAGTTAGTTTTAACATATAATCTTTAAGGTATTAAGTTAACTTATTTGGCTTGTTGCCACTAATAAGGGGCTCGATGAAGCAGATTCAGTAAGGGAAAAAAACACTGAGTTTCGTAGCTCTGCTTCAACTGTGATAAAATTTCTGACATGTCAGAAATTCATCCAACCATCCATTGCCAATTGGAAAATTGCTTACACACAATTTCTGAAATTATGGCTCATTTTCTTAAAACTCTACACACAAAACCACAAACCACCCACACAACATGCAAAATGTCACACATCTCTTGCAAACACTTTATTTAAAGCTGCAGTCCGTAACTTTTTTTGGTTAAAAATGATTTAAAATCAATTTTTGAGCAAGTACATAACCAGCCAGTGTTCAAAACTATCTCCTTACCTTAGTCTGATTCACAACGGTAAGCTTGTAATAATGTTTCCGCAATGCTGATGTTGTTAACATTAACAATCTGAGAACAAAGTATAACAATAATAATAATTTGCACAGTTTGACGTGATCTGAGCTAAGCAATTGTTAGATTTAATCACCATTGGCAGCGCGATTTGTTGCTTTTTTTCCTCATTTGGTCAAAACAAAAGTGGCAGACATGTTCAGATTACATTTTCCGGTGAAAATTCTTATTTTGGTCATACTTCCAAGACGTAGAATCTGTGATTCTGAAGTACAGTATCCACACCGGTGTGGTGACTGACAGCAAACATTAGATTAATCCGCGCTGAGGAACCATGCCGAGGCACAACCCACGTAAAGATGATAATAACTGCAATTGCAGGTTTCAAACAGAGATGGTGACAAAGAGGCAAAACTTACAGACTGCAACTGTTTTAACTCTTCTAAAAAAAATGGTGTTTTTGCATTAGTCTATACACAAACCATCAAATGATTAACCATATACACGTCAAACAACACACAGAATTGAAAAATGTAAAACACTATCTACTGTCTTTTGCATGTTTAGTGTGCAGTGGTGCACAAGAGTTTGTTACACATGTATGTGCACAAATACACTGTACATATTTGTTTGTTTGTTTGTTTTATTTGGATCCCCATTAGCTTCAGCATAAGCTAAAAGCTATTCTTCCTGGGGTCCTATAATCTACCATGTGACAATACAATTTATGATATGCACCATACACACCATACGTACAAGACATTACACTACATTGAAAAAACATATTATACAGTTAATACCATTAATCACAAAATAACAATTAAACAATAAAACAAAAAAACAAAACAAAAAATGCGCCGCTCCGAATAGATCTATATCAAAAATAATATAACTAAGAACCCTATAACAGTATCTCCTTAAATTAAATTTATATTAACTGTATATGTTTCTTTGAAGATAATATTTCTTAAGTAATTTTTTGAAACCATACAGAGTGTTTTGTTGTTTAATAGTATTTGGAAGAGAGTTCCATTCACACATTGCTCTATACCTTACTGAACGTTGAATTGATTTGGTTTTTACTATAGGTAAAATAAAACTACCTCCTACTGCATGCCTCGTTAGATAATAATGTATATCTGTACTAAAGGATAGTTTTACATATAAAATAAAAGGTGTTTTGTTTGTTATAACATTATATAAAAATACCATTAGTGAATACACCAATCTATTTTTTACTTTAAACCATGAGAGGCTTTCATGCATTTTGTCAACATTTGATCTAAACCCACATGAGAGAGCTAGACGTGCAGCTTTATTCTGAATAACTTGTAGTTTTTTTATATTAGTTGATGAAGTATTGGACCAAACCACAGAGCAGTAATCAAGGTGTGAAAAAAACAATGCATAAAGTACTTGTTTAACAATCTGTGGTGTAAAATATTTTGCACATCTTTTAATAACAGCCAAAGTATTGCCCATTTTAGTTAACAATTTCTGAACATGTTTGTCCCAACACAATCTACTATCAATCATCACTCCCAATAGTTTGGCCTCTTCTTTTTGCTCAACTAAATTTTGCTCTATGCTAAGTTCAAGCTTCGGTTTGGAAAGTAAAGAAAAAGGAGTTCCAACCACAAAACAGGTAGTTTTAGATACATTGAGAATCAATTTGTTATTCCTTATCCAGTTCATATAGTATGTATGCACAGTTGGTGAACTTTACAGTTATTGAACTGAACTGAATCAACACTGAACTGAGCTGTATAGCCTAATGACACTATTGGCTTGTTAGAGCTGCTTTACAGCAGAATGTGAAAATGTTGATATTGTGAAGCTGCTTTGAAAGCGTCTGTATTGTATAAAGCACTATATAAATAAAGGTGACTTAACATAGATATTCTTTATATATTTACAAAATCAACAGAAATGCAAGGGTGAAAAATGTGTTTCTCAAAACATTGAGTTTTAATTTCAAATAAGTGATCAAATTAGGAATATTTACACTATAATCAGAAATTATAATTATTAAAAAATAATTCCTTTCTTTCTAAAAACATTGAGTTTTTATTTCAAAGTGATCAATTGATATGTGTTTTCAGACATGATCATTGGGTGTAGGTAATTCAGAAATTATTGTGGCATTTTAATGGCAGTGTTTCCCACGTGATCTGAAGATTAAAGGATTAGTCCACTTTTAAATAAAATTTTCCTGATAATTTACTCACCCCCATGTCATCCAAGATGTTCATGACTTTCTTTCGTCAGTCGAAAAGAAATGAAGGTTTTTGATGAAAACATTCCAGGATTATTCTCCTTATAGTGGACTTCAATGGCCTCCAGACGGTTTAAGGTCAAAATGACAGTTTCAGTGCAGCTTCAAAGGGCTTTAAACGATACCAGACGAGGAATAAGGGTCTTATCTAGCGAAACGATCGGTCATTTTACCGATCGTTTCGCTACTCTATCTGCCATGTGCCTTGCGCTGCTTTATTTAACTTTATTTATTTATTTTTATATATTTTTTTATTATGTCTTTTTTTACATCCCCTTATTGTATAGTTATATCTTATATTTTATATTGATCTAGATTATTAAGCTCTACTGTTAGTGTTATCTGTATGCACCGGGGGTCTGAGAGTAACGCAATTTCGATTCTCTGTATGTATGTACTGTACATGTGGAAGAATTGACAATAAAGCAGACTTGACTTGACTTTTAAATACAATTTTCTAAACGCTTACGCTATATGTCCTACGCCTTCCCTATTCAACTTACGGAAAAAAAACGAAACTGGTGCCGTGTTCGTTCCGTACGTAGAATAGGAAAGGCATACAGCGTAAGTGTTCTGAAAATTTTATTTAAAAGTGGACTAATCCTTTAAATGCAATATTCCACAAAAAAAAAATGAATTGTCAATTTCATGAAGACTTTAATGGATTCTTTTACATCATTCAAGAAGAAAAAGTGTAATGCAAAAAAGTTGTACTGTGGCTCTGTTTAGATCTCCCTTCATTAGTGTCAGTAGTCTATTGTCTTAAATGTGAGTTACTCAATATTAACTTCTTGTTTATTGAACATCAGCAATGGTGCTGTTATAGGAATAACAGAAACGTGCGATTATGTGCTGGTTCCAATCATAATTGTACTGGGGTATATATATTTTTTACTGATATTTATGAACAACACCACTCTTGCTTGAGATGCTGCTTAAATATGTCACATATTACAATCCCCAGAGTTGTTTACTATAGTCATGTCCACTTTTATTAGTAGGCTATTTATTGCAATCCATCTCGAATGTGTCTTTTCATGATCAGAACTCTAATATCTCCTTACTGTTGAGGTAAATTCAGAAAAGTCCCCTTGTTTGTGTTGATGCAGTAGCTTATTTATAAGTTCACTGTGCTTGCTCCCTTTGGCCGTTTATTAAAAAGCAACAGTGAGGAACAATATTTCTCGTCCTTTGGGCATACGCTTCATTTAGTCACCAAAACCTTTTACCCTTAAAACATAAAGCTCCCCCCTATCACTCTTTTGTTTCCATCAAATCACCTAAAAATCGGATTTCTGTTCTCAGTGAAGCTGGATCAGGGCCAGATGTGCTTGAGGCAGATCTCGGTAATGCGAACTTGTTGCCAAGTCTTTCCTTCCTAATTCTCTGCCTCATTACATGGGAGACTAACAAGACAAAAAAAAAAACACAAGACTAAAAAGGTCTAGACACCTGGACACACGTGACAGCGGTGAGACCCTGCGGAGATAAAGGGTGAACCCAAAATAATGAGCCACGTGGGAAACAAAGTTAGCACAAATAAGACCAGCCTCCGAAATATCAATACAGTTGTTGCAAAAAGTGAAAAATCTTTTTTTATTCAAAGCATTTGTCTTCTTCATTAATACTGGTTCAGCCTTTAGACTCACTTTTTTCAGGGTAAATCTGAGAAATCTAATCAAAATTTTACAATGTGCATTTCATTTTCTTTGCCTCCATTTTAGTCTCTCTCTACTTTAATCTTCCTTTTTATATCACACTATGGCACACTTATTTTCAATTTCTCTGATTCATTCTGTTTATCTTTGCAGGAAAGACTTCAGTTCAGAAACACTATATTCAAATATATGGTTATGATGACAGGTACAGTATTTCTGTAATTTAATTCAGAATGGCTCATGCAGGAATACACCATTCCAGCTACTACAAGAACAGAAAAACATATCACATGACCCATTTAATAAAATATTAATCTTCAGAAATGTTTATCCAAATGTCAATGTGGTCTTCATGAAATATCAGCAAGTAGGCTACACTTAAAACATTCCCAGTCAAAAGACTGATTCTTGCAGACATATTCCACTCACTTTCTGTGCTTTGACACGCATTAAAAAAGATAAATCTGATCAGCAACAAAACCACATTCACTCTCTTCATCGGCCTCTGTAAATGTCAGAGGAAGGATTCAGTCTGTAGAATTCCCATCACAGTCAGGCCACGCAGTATGAAATTGAACCAAAGCGAAGTAGAACAGGTGGATTTGTTACTTTTGTGTGAGCTCTAGAGAATTCTGGATTAACCCCTTTATTATATATTCGCACACCACTGCTTTGCCTATCCAGCTGAATGACATAGTAAACTTACCATGCGTTGAAAATCCTTCAGTTTACACACTGTGGGAGAACACTACACTTCATTCACACTTCACACACTTCAACACTTCAAAGTATTTTAAATATATTTTATTCTATTAATTTATTTTAATACATTCTATAAATATATTTTATTAAATATATAATTTATTCTTGTGATGGCAAAGCTGAATTTTCAGTCACATGTCCCTTTAGAAATCATTGTAATATGCTGATTTGGTGCTTTCTCATTATTAGCAATGTTGACAAAAAAGTGCTGCTTAATATTTTTGTGGAAACTTTTTTTTTTTTTTTTTAGGATTTTTTGGATTTGTTGTATATTCACTGACAGCAAGGAGAGATTGTTGAGGTATGCATTGAATACCTGAATAAAAGAGACCAGGTTTTTATTTGCTATTTGATGGTATCTGTGAGTTTACAGCTCTTCAGAAGCTTTTAGTTTTAACAACAAGAGTCTCGGATGCATCATGAGACCATTAGCCAAGCCTCATGGGTAATTTGTTCCTCACCGGCTATGCATAATCCACTTTTCTTTTTTTCTTTTTTTTAAGAGTCAGAAATAAGACACAGACATCTGAAATTCTGTGATAAAATATTCCCCTGAAATACCCTTACAAATGTCAAAGAAAGATCAGAGTCTGATGGGACAGTATGTTGGTGCTCCTCTGGTGCTGACTGTATTTCATACTCTTAAAGAAAAAAAATCTTGTATGCATCCTAAGGAATATTCTCCATAACCGATAAACATTAATGAGTGACGTCACTGTAGGCCGTTGTGACTGCGGTTACGCCCACTGAGTGGCAGCACTGGTTTTCAGCGTGAATGCTGCGAAAAACACACAAAACCTATCCAATATGGGAAAGAGCTTTGCGTTTGCCTGTACAAATAGATTTGACAAGAAGAGGTATATTTTTACAGACTGCCAAAAGCTACAGAAAGGAGAAGCAAATGGCTCGCTGCAATTCACAGAAATAACTGGACTCCAGGCAGAGAAATATGGATTTGCAGTTATTTTGTGTCAATCAGGCACATCTAAATGTCAGGAAACACGATTCCTGGCTGCATGTCAATATTAATGGATTAGGTTTCTTTTGAAAAGTTGTAAGGGACACTATCGAGTCCAACCTTTAGTATAATCGTTTATTTTACTCGTGTTTTCGCAGTTTCCCCTATTAAATCCATTCACGCAACAGGCTCTTTAGCCACTCAGTCCAGCTTAGAGAGTGTGTTCCAACGGGAAAGCGATGTCAATGCATACCCTCTATTGAGAATCAAACCCACAACTTTTGGGTTACCAGTCTGACACGCTAACATTAGGCAACGATTAAATCTTTTAAATGTTCTTTGAATCAAATGTTGCAATGTTATGATTAATTTTGGAGCTGGTTGGTTTGGTTCAAGGCTTTAAACTTAAAAAAAACGACCCTATAGGTCATTTTTCAAGCACCTTATTACGAACTTTATTTACGTTTTAAAGTCATGCGCCCTCTAGCTGGCATAAAATAATGACAGTGTCGTGTTACATCTGTCGTCATGAAATGACGTATATGACTGTCGTTACCAATCAAAATGCATGTTCATTTAAATGCAATGTGTGGACTTTTTACACCATTTTTCCTATTTCCATTTAGCAAAACTCATTTTTTATTAACGACTACACCCACCCCACCCCTAAACCTACCCTTAGTGATTTATAGTGCATATACACTTTATGAGCACATGCGTTCGCTGGGATCGACCCCACAATCACATGATCACATTACTGCATATTGTTGTATATTGCAATGCTCTGCCAATTGAGCTACACAAAACCCGAAATATGTCGCAGATAAAAGGGAACAATGCATTCAAATGAAAGTGTCCTGTTGTCGATAGGGGCACAACTTTAGTAAACGCTCCTATGGGTCGTATTTCAGGGAAGTGACAATCGACCTATAGAGTGGTGCAGGTATGACGTCACTTTGTAGGCCAACCCGGAAGTTAGCAGCACACGGATTACCTCGATCACGCCAGAGATTGTATATTATAGGGAGATGAGATGGTCTGTATCTCTTACCAGTGGAGAAAGTGTAACGGCTAACTTATTCACGTGCGGCACCTCTCAGCCTATCGTGTAATGGCAGTGACATCAGTCGCAACATTCCCTAGTCTGCCTTCTCTTAAAAAATACATTTTTATCAAGCTAAAATCTACATATAGTTCCCAATGAAAGTATTTAGTGTAAAACATGCTGAAGATTAGCGAACAGGCTGTCCATTAATTAAATGATTAGCTATTTCCCCACAAAAGCTGTTTAATCAGCATAGTGAAGCATCTCATCCATTCAAAAAACAGCCTCTGGTCTCTTTCCCTGCGTACCGCCAGAGGTGGAGCGTTAGCATTAGCCGTTACGCTTTTTTGGCTAAAGGTTGCAGGCTTGCCTTCCAGTGGCTTTGATCGAACGCCTATGCATTTTTCCCAAAGACTTATGGAAAATCGCAAAAAATAAGCTCTGTGTTTAACAAAGGGTTATGATACTTACACGTTTTGTCCATCCAGATAATTTTCACAGATGAACATAGCTTTTATGAAAAAAAAGCAAAAGGTAGGCTATAAACAAACTATATCGCTCGACTTCAACGTCACCATCACTAAGCTTCGGTCAACTCTTTCAGTTTTGATCTAAAAACATTTTCCCAGCATGTTTGAGTAAGAATAGTTTATAAGAATATAAGAATACAAAAAGCAGACTGAGCTTACCTTCTCAGAGTGATGACCTCATATCAGCCATTTAACCAAAATCCTATTCAAAAAACCAATTGACTTTGAGGCGATGGAACCGTAAGTGCTAAAATATTAACTCACTTCTGCATTTTGGCCTACAAACTGATGTCATACCTGCACCACTCTATATAGGCTTATTGGTTGGAGAACATGTTGCGAAAAACAGTTGGGAAAAGTATTGCAGAATGGGTAAAGTGGACAGTGCAATGAAAGCACTATTAGTCCCACATTGCTAATTGTATTTGATGTATCAACATTCGAAGGTATGATTTTTTTTTATCAAAGAATCAATGATAACCTGTATTTATTTTCTGCATGCGGACCCAGCCCTTAGCAATTGACATTTGAAAGTAAGCTAACCAAAAGGACATCGGATCCATTACCTTTTGGGGTTCTTTGCTCATTTGTTTCCAAGAAAACATGGATATATGGATTCAGACTACATGACATTTAGTGTTTCAAAGAAAGAGCACAAGACAGAATTCTTCTAAACACATGGCAGTAAATCCGCTAAATCTCTTGACATTAAATAAGCAAAGTTGTAAATAAGTACACAAGCTGGCATTGAAATGAGAGCTCTGCTTGAAAGGGAAACAGCTCTCAGTGGTAAACATAAGCGCTGACTGTTTTCGCCTCACATAGTCTTCAGCCTTCATATGCTGCTGTGACAAATTTCCCAGCAGCCCAGATGGGTCATCTCAACATTAGCAGTTTAACAGAGGCTATTTAAATTATTCACATCCTTCTTGAGAACATGTTGGAATTCGAGGGCTATATTTGCATAGGACATTCAAAACAACATTTGATTTGGTCAGCATGCAGAAACCAGCGGAGACCAAAGAGAATTTAAGTAGGCTATATTCTGCAGTGCTGATGACAAAAAATCCAAATGACAGCTGCATGGAGCGCCACGGCAATCAACACAGATTTGACTGCTATAATGTTTGAGCGATATTGTAATCAAGACTTGTTTCCTTGCATACTGCTCTTTTAATTTCGAATAAGTTCAATAATCACTGGCTGTGATTATTAATGTATAAAGCCACTAAAATGTCAAAGACAACAATAAGGATGTTCAAACTGTTTTTGCCTACAAAGTGCCTTTCAGTGTGGTCAAAAACAGACCTTTTTCAAAATATCTTCTTTTGTGTTCCACAGAATAAGGTTTACATGTTTAGAATGACTTGCGGGTTATAGTAAATAATATCACAATTTTCATTTTTGGGTGAAATGTCCATTTAATAGACTAAATATCATTGTACTGTTAAGGCACCTTTAAAAGAAATTAGCATCAGATCACCTTTCAAGACCGACCGTCTGGCGCCAACAACCATGTCACTTAAATCACTTTTTCTTCCCTATTCTTATGCACAGTTTAAACTTCAGCAGATCACCTTGACCATGTCTACATACCTAAATGCATCGAGTTGCAGCCATGTGATTGGCTGATTAGATATTTGCATTAACAAGCAATACATATATGTAATTTCTACCACAGAATGCTGTTAGTTTATCTCATTCGCTTTGGTACATTTCTCGAATCATCCTTAACATTTCCAAACCAGTAAGTTAATTTCTCAAAAACAATTTGTACAAACAGCACCACACAATGTATAGTGCTCAGCGTAAATGAGTACACCCCCTTTGAAAAGTAACATTTTAAACAATATCTCAATGAACACAAAAACTATTTTAATATAAGTTTAATATAACATCTGTTTAACTTGTAACATGAAAGTAACGTTAATAATATAACTTAGAATACACATTTTTCAGTTTTACTCAAATTAGGGTGATGCAAAAATGAGTGCACCCCACAACAAAAACTACTACATCTAGTATTTTGTATGGCTTCCATGATTTTTAATGACAGCACCAAGTCTTCTAGGCATGGAATGAACAAGTTGGCGACATTTTGCAACATCCATCTTTTTCCATTCTTCAAGAATGACCTCTTTTAGAGACTGGATACTGGATGGAGAAGTGATGCTCAACTTGTCTCTTCAGAATTCCCCATAGGTGTTTGATTGGGTTCAGATCAGGAGCCACTGAATCACTTTCACCCTGCTCTCCTTCAGAAATCCAACAGTGGCCTTAGATGTGTTTAGGATCGTTGTCAGGTTGGAAAAGTACACAACGTACGGTGTACGTATTGTGTCACGGGAAATAGTCACCCCAGTTTGGCTTTCTACTTCTTTAGATAACTTTAGTGAATTTGCATGCCAATTTTCTTCAACCCTTCTCATCAGAAGACGCTCCTGTCGAGGTATTAACATCTGTGGACAACCTGGACGTCTCTGTGAGATGGCTCTGTGATCTTTTTTTCAATTTTTTTTACCACTTTTGCTACAGTATTCTGACTGATAAGTAAAACTTTGCTGATCTTCTTGTAGCCTTCACCTTTCTGGTGTAAAGAAATTATTTTCTTTCTCAGGTCTTGTGACATTTCTCTTCCATGTGGTGCCATTGCTGACAGCATGAAATAGGAAGGGGTTTTAACACCCTTTTATAGTCAACTGTCTGCTGGACACCTGTGTAATGAATAATTAGACTCACCTGTGGTTGAATTTCCTTGCTAAATTAGACATTTGTAGTCTAAAATTTAGCTTTGCTCCAGAGAATTTCAGTGGGGTGTACTCATTTTTGCATCACCCTAATTAGAGTAAAACTGAAAATTTTGTTCTCTAAGTTATATTATTAACCTTACTTTCAGATGTTATATAAAACTTAGTCTTGTCAACATTTTGGAAATTGTTTTTGTGTTCAATGAGATATTGTTTAAAATGTTACTTTTTAAAGGGTGTACTGCAAAAGCCTGTAACTTGCTCAAAATTCTTAGTTAATCTCTCAAAAGTATTTTGGTAACACTTTACAATAAGGTTCATTAGTTAACATGAGCTAATAATGAACTGCAATTCTACAGCATTTATTAATCTTTTTTAAAGGATTAGTTCACTTCAGAATTAACATTTCCTGATAATTTACTCACCCCCATGTCATCCAAGGTGTTCATGTCTTTCTTTCTTCAGTCGAAAAGAAATTAAGGTTTTTTGAGCAAAACATTCTAGGATTTTTCTCCATATAGTGGACTTCAGTGGGCTACAACGGGTGGAAGGTCCAAATCGCAGTTTCAAAGGGCTCTATATGATCCCAGACGAGGAATAAGGGTCTTGTCTAAGGGTTGATCTAATGCTTTACATTCCCCTTCATTAGTGAAATTCAAGATTCGTTCAATTCATCTATTCAGGACACACTAACAAAAAAGTCTAATAGAAACGTATAGAAAATATACTTGACACATTATGGCAACTGGTTCAACCATTTCGCATTTTGAGGGTTAAGACTATTCAACAGAGAACCAGTATAATGCATTTTAAGGAACATGACATTAGTAATTGGCAATTGATAATGTAGGAAACAGTAGACAACTGTACATAATCAACTGCATGAATGCACCAAAGCATTTGCAACTCGTTCAAAAGAGTGAGAAATTGCTTTTATGATGAGCACAAGTGACTAGATTATGTGGAGGTTGAACAAGTATTTTTGAGAATTTCAGTTGTGATCTGAGAAATGTACCAAATCGACTGAGAAAAACTGTAAAACAATATATCACTTGATATATTTTGGACATTTTGAGTGGGTCGTGAGAGGGTAAAAAAGTGTGTTTTAAGAGTTTATTTTGTAAAAGTCCAGAGGTCCAAAAAACAAAAACAAAACAAAAAAAACACATAGTTAAAGAAACACCCACATACAGCTATGGGACCAGCTTCACGTCTCACTATCAAAGTACACCTTTCCCTTTCAGCAAGTGAAACAAAATAAGCCCTTAAGAAGCTGTTCCTCTGTCTCGAACAGCTTGCTTACAATGCTTCCCACAGCTGAAAGAAGCTAGAGAATGACTCTGTCAAAGTGAGGGAATGAGTTTCCATACGGTGATTGGAGTGTGTATATGTGTGTGTGTGTGGGTAAGGAACTGTTTCTCCCTCTTGTGAGCAGGAACAGCTGAAGTAGAACAATCTTCAAAGAGGAAGTGCTGAGAGGTAGTTGTAAATGTTATCAGAGCTGCTTCCTCTCTCTCTCTCCATCTTAAGACGATGATACTCAGATGGGTCTTATCTGCATCACATGGCCTAAATGAGTGAACTAGATTGAAATCAAGCATTCTCTGCATTCAACACAGTATGCCAGTGGAATGCTGATGACTCTTTTTTTGTTGATTTATTTATTTTATTTGAGATTTTAAAGGCTAGAATATTTCCTCTTTAAAATTCTGTGGATGTTTCCAGAATGTTAAATCCTGTGAGATGTCTGTGAGGGTCACAGCGAGGGCAGCTTTACTCTCCTGTAACAAGGAATGAAAATAAGCCGCTGTGCAGTGGAAAGGTGTTTATAAAGTTTTAGATTGCACTGCAAAGCAGAAAGGAGGCACACGTGCAGGGAGTGAGATCGAAAGCATCATTTGAACAAGTATATGGTGTGAGGCTGTATGAACACGGCTAATCTGATCTTTCTGGCCAGCTTCAAATTACAAGACAATAACTTTGCTGACAGCTGCTAGATGTACAGCAGGGCACACTGTGCAGATTAACCGAGAATGATCCATGTTTGGAAACAGGTGGGATGACAACAAAGATCACGTGTTTTCTGATGATTAAATCTATGGGAATTTGAACTTGCGCTTCCATCACTTAATACCGATAAAATTAACAGGATCCTAAACTTGCTCACATTAT
>RJVU01035287.1:884499-896339 GCA_003731715.1 Anabarilius grahami
GTAAGCTGAATTTTGGATAAAACTCTATATCGCGAATCATATCATTTGCATCAACGATACACATTGCATTTTATATTGCGATATCTCGATATGACGATGTATCATTACACCCCTATATATTATATTATAAAACGATTAGATCCTGTCCTTGATTCTGATTGGTCAATAGCTGTGTTTTATTCATGATCACTACACAACACCCTTCGCTGGGAGTTTGATTGACAAGCGATCTAACCAATCATAACACCGAATCCGCCATTTTGTCCGGCAAAGCAGTCAGGAGTTAGAAAATTATCCTCGGTGGACTTGAACTTGAAAAATGGTGTGGACTGATGTCTTTTCGCGTTTGAAACAACATTCTCATCTTCATTCATGTTTATTTGATGCTATAAATTAACTAGTAGGAAGAGATGATCGGTTCACGAGCCGCTTAAGCTGAGGCACTACAGCAATCTGTCACGACACATTAATGAGCCACAAAACGGTTTTTATTGTTTTCTTAAAAAATTACACAATTTGAAAGCTGGAACTTTGTTTAACATCATAAGTAACCTGCTCTGTCTTGTCTGTTGACGTGTTGTCAGTGTCCTCTTTGCTCCGCAACGTATTTTTCACTCTGCGTGGCGTGACAGCGCCATGGCTTGTCGGACAAAGCAACAGTAACTAAGGGGGGGCGGATCTTTGCGAAGGGTCAATTGATATTGTTCATTGAAGCTTACTGTATTATGTAGAAGAGTATTGTGAGAAAGATCAAGTGAGTGAGTTTATTACCTGCATTCAGATTTAACATTTTCATTCAGGTTAGTCCTATGTTCATAATAAAAAATCAGTTTAAATGTTCGATCTTGTCCTTTAAACAGTTAAGGGGTTTTCCCGTGACTGACAGCGCTAGTCAAAGTATTTATCAGTTGCGTCTTGTTCCGTGTTCACAACAATTCAGTCTTTTCAATGTAAAAGTCTTCGCTACTGACTGACACACTCAAAGACAGTCTTTGCCGGCATCTAATGGCGTAATAATGTAACTTCTGTTGCTGTTCACGGTCAGGGACTATTTTTTCCCGGTGAAAGGAAGGTTTTTAGTGAAAGTTTCCTTCATGAAAGTTGCATTGATACATACTTTTAGCTTTAATATTTGTATTGTGTGGTAACCGTTTTATAAAAGCAATAAGGTACAAGAGGCTGTGCTGTCTCGTGAAGAAGTCATGGCTGAAGGGCGTTGTTAGGCACAACGCGAAGCGAAGTATATTATATTATATTGTATTATGTTATTTTTAGGACTGTCAAAAATAACACGTTAATTTCTGCAATTAATATGTTCTGTTTAACACATTAAAAATATTAAAACAATTAATGCAGCATCCGTTTTTTCCCTTAACTTCTATTAAATTAAATTGGTGCTAAATTAAATTAACAAATATAAATTGCTGAACATTCAATTTAAGCAATGTTTTATCAAAATTTGTCAAAAAATTTGAAGCTCTGTTAATTAGCCAGGTGGGCAAAGTTATTAGCCATCTTAAAATGGCAATTATGGGTTGATTACTCTGCCTGGCCAAGCACTAGTCAACATTACTTGTGACGATTGCTCCGTCTCCGCTCTCTTGATGCTGATAATTAGAAGAATCAAAGCCAACAGTCTACAAACCGTCTCCGCCCTTGAAAGCCTTGGTAAAATTCAGCTCACAGTAATGACTGAATTCTGACAGCAGCAGTGAGCTTCCTTGCTTACCTTGTCTGTGACGGCACACATCAGAGAGTAGAGCTCATCTGCTTTCTCCAAATACGTCCCCTCCGGCTCCTGAGAGAGTGAAAAGACAAAGTAAAACACTTTAAACATCAACACAATAGTATGTTAAGCTACAAAAAAGATTGAGTGTGCCAATAAGGTATTTGTGTGTAGGCATTTCCCATGATGCAAGTGTCCTGAAGAGTGTGAGGTGGTCAGTTACAAACAAGGTCTAATCATGGCTGTCTCCTGCAGGCTGATCACTACTGACAGTGAGTAAGTGGCCGGGGGTTTGTGGAGGGGATGACGTTGTTCCAAGGGTCCAACGAGATTATTAAGGCTGACAATGAAAATCCCAGCAAGGTCAATCTCTTTTTAACAGCTCTTCCCAGATTCTGCCATCTTACTCTGCTGATTTACAGACCATCAGTGCCCGTCTGCGGAAATTTACTATTCCTGCCTCGATGGATACAATGAGTCTGCTGATTTCACAGGAAGATGAGTAAAGCTGGTGGTGGTGCCCAGCACAGTATTTTGATTCTGCTCACGATTCCCACATACGCTCACAAATTTGAAATATTGTACTCGTAACACTGTTATGGTACATAATTTCCTAATGTGGAGGCTTTTTTTATTATTGCTTACAATACTGTTCAGAATTACGGAGTCAGTAAGACTTTTTTTTTTTTAAAGGAAATTAATACTTTTTTTCAGCAAGGTTGCATTAAATTGATCAAAAGTGAGAGTAAAGACATTTAAAAATATTACAAAAGATTTCTTTTTCAAATAAATGCTGTTGGAAAATGCAAAAAATGCCATGGTTTTCACAAAAATATTAAGCAGCACAGCTATTTTCAACGTTCATAATGGGTCATTCCGTGTCAACTCAACTAGAGGTCCTCGGCTCAAATTTTTGATTTTGTTAATATTTTTTCTGTAGAAAGACAAACATAAATAGTGATGAAAGCCAAATTATTAAATGTCACAGATGTATATTTACTGAGCAATCCACTATTTTGTAGAAGGGGGTAAACATGGCAATTTTTTTACCTGACATTTGGAGCCAAAAAAAGAGGAGTATAAAAAGGACTTGCAGCATCATTATTTTATTTTTTACACAGAGATTGGTAGGTCTCTTAGTAAAATCTGTTGACTTTAGCTATCTTTGTTTCATTATATGCCAACAGTGACAGTTCAAAAATGGCAAACAGCCAAAACATCGTTTTTTTTGTCTCAAGTTTGCATACCTGTAACTCAAGAAGTATTAAAGACATCTTAATATTCTTTTAGATTCTGGTTCTTAACAAACTTTCCTTTTGGTATCTTCATTTTAAAGGCCCTCGATGGTTCAATCCCAGAGATATGGACATGTTAATGTGGCTCCATGAGTAAGCTGGTAAATTGTACACATTCTCAGAGGTCAAAAGGCAAATGTGGGTCACTTTGTATACAGCTGATACTTTTTTCTTTTAAAGTGGAATATCTAAAGAACAAATAATGTTAAAACTAGAAATGTATCTCTTTTTTTTCTATCATCTCAATTGCATAGAACATACCTGTCTGAGTGCAATAAATATTCTTTTTCTGAAGTTGTGATGCCTGTAACTCTAAAAGTATAATATATCTTAATATCCTTCTAGATTCTCATTCTTACTTTATACCAAAAGGTATCTTTGATACTTCTTGAGTTACAGGCATGCAAACTTGAGGCAAAAAACAAACAAACAAAAAAAAACAAAAACAAAAACAAGAAGTGCTTTTTACCATTTTTGAGCTGTCACTTTTGGAATATAATGAAACAAAAATGGCTAAAGTCAACAGATTTTTTTAATAGACCTACTAATCTCTGTGTAAAAATAAAATAACAATGCTGCCATCTTTCTTAAGTCTATTTTTACAAACCTGTAAATTGGCTCGAAATTTCAGGAGAGATTTGGAGCCAAGGTGAGACAAAATAGTGGACTACTCAGTAAATATACATCTGTGACATTTAATATTTTGGCTTTCATTACTATTTATGTTTGTTTTTCTACAGAAAAAATATTAACAAAATCAAAAATTTGAGCCAGGGAAGTTTCTGAAATTTGGTTGATTTTTCACACGGAATGATCCTGCTGTATTTTTCATACTGTATTTTTGATCAAATAAATGCAGCCTGGGTGAGCATAAGAGACTTTCAAAGGCATTAAAAAATCTTACACTTTTGAACAGTGTAGGAAAAAGCAAAAAAGCAAAAAAGTATCTCTATGTTATACAGTATGTCAATCACATTAAAATTGTCTTGCCATGCCTTCAACATTTATTTTTGCTATTTAATATGAATTAAAATATAAATTGAAGAGTGAAATAAACCATTTAAATATTTAATGTGTGGAAATTACTTGGTCGCAAAATTGTAGCATAATTTCCACCACAAAAAAAAAATGTTGCCCCAATAAAGTATTATCAAAAGTAGTTCATGTCCATGGTTAAAACAGTGTCAGTCAAGGTTAATCAAAGAAATCAAGAAATTTAGATCAAGTTTAATATCACTGCATCATTTTCAACAAAGCTGTAGTTTTATTAAACCATGTAAAAGTGTGAAAATATTATTTAATGTGTGTATGAGGATAAAGTGTGAAATTAGTCTTGAGTCGACTATTTTATTGCAAATATGTTTAAAATGTAATTTCCATTATCACCTTTTCCACCACAGAATGCTACTGAACACAAAACATCATTTGGGATTAGGTGGAAATGACACCGTGGTGGTACATAGTTAGTGGACAAATTAAATGAACTTATCAGAGTCAATATGACAAGTGTTTTTCCTAAACGTCCAATGGCCAAAAGTGCCCATTAAAGAAACACCAAATCACATAAAAGGAAGTGAATTACAACTGAGTTCAAGAGAAAACAAAAGCCTTAGAATTTGCTATGAAAGCCAAGCAGTCAACCTCTGCAGAACCTCCAACAGCCTTTAACCCACCACCATGAGCTACCTAATTCAGGTCCAAATAATAGCTTACCTATATTTATGCAAAGTTAAAGGCCATAACCAATCTATTCTTAAACTTCACTCCATTAGCACATAGCGGAGCAGACCTGAGCTCCTCCAGGATGGCAACAGATCTGATGAAAACATACTGCTGACCTCCATCTGAATTTAGACAGATAGGATGTTAATAGACACACGGTTCAACTCAGCATTTCGCAGTGTGCCTCACCCAGCGGGGTCATTGCTTCACCTTCCAAGGGAATAACAGAAACAATTCCGAAAGAGAAATTAATTTTCTCAGAGCAGCTTTAATTTACACGCCGTGTGGCACGCCAGTCATGCCGAATGTGTGATGTTGGGAGCAGCCTCTGGGTCGCAGTTGGAATGTGTTATTTTGGTTCGTGGTAAAAGTATTAATGCACTTATCAAAACATTTGTTTTAGGTTCCCTCTCACTGTGCAGAGGTGAAAGAAGCATGTTTTCCAGATAGGATGTGCTCTCCCAGAGGCTGGAAGATTAGCCGCTCCGTAAACAAGCTAAGGGGGAGGGGGAGGAAGAGGGAAAACAGCAGATATGCAGAAAGAAGGAAAGATAAATGCAAGGTTGGACCCACAGAGCAGGTGGTGGGCAAATTTAAGATTTTGAATAAGCATTTCATTTATATGTCTATAATTGATTTTGACATGGGAGGAATTACAGTCACGCACTAACAGCTGTAAACATTCATTATGTTTGAACACTGCTTGTAGTGAGGAGACAGATCCATATGTGCAACTTGCATTAAACACCTTTGACCCAATCATATCACCCACATGCAGCTGTTACACCTTACAGTATATGAGTGTCTAATGAAAAAGAACATCCACCTACAGGTGCTGGTCATATAATTAGAATATCATCAAAAAGTAGATTTATTTCACTAATTCCATTCAAAAAGTGAAACTTGTATATTATATTCATTCATTACACACAGACATATATATTTCAAATGTTTATTTCTTTTAATTTTGATGATTATAACTGACAACTAAGGAAAATCCCATATTTAGTATCTCAGAAAATTAGAATATTGTGAAAAGGTTCAATATTGAAGACACCTGTTGCCACACTCTAATCAGCTAATTAACTCAAAACACCTGCAAAGGCCTTTAAATGGTCTCTCAGTCTAGTTCTGTAGGCTACACAATCATGGGGAAGACTGCTGACTTGACAGTTGTCCAAAAGTCGACCATTGACACCTTGCACAAGGAGGGCAAGACACAAAAGGTCATTGCAAAAGAGGCTGGCTGTTCACAGAGCTCTGTGTCCAAGCACATTAATAGAGAGGCGAAGGGAAGGAAAAGATGTGGTAGAAAAAAAGTGTACAAGCAATAGGGATAACCGCACCCTGGAGAGGATTGTGAAACAAAACCCATTCAAAAATGTGGGGGAGATTCACAAAGAGTGGACTGCAGCTGGAGTCAGTGCTTCAAGAACCACTACGCACAGACGTATGCAAGACATGGGTTTCAGCTGTCGCATTCCTTGTGTCAAGCCACTTTTGAACAACAGACAGCGTCAGAATGAACATGAACGCAAGATGGCGCCGCGCATGGCAGCCTCAGTGCTTAGCTCTTCAGTGTTAGTTCTGTTTTTGTTAGTTTTTCCTGTTTTTTGTTTTTCAAACACCATCAGTTTTACCAGGAATGAACTGCTGAACATTTGGCAGTACACACCACAAAATCTTTTACCGGATTTCGATTATTCAGAAGTTTTGTTGAATGTTGTAGTAGGCGGAGCGGCAGCGCTGTTTAGATGCTTAAGGACGCGCAGACGGGGGAAGCGCGCCGGCGCTCTCGTGAAGCTCAGACAGCGCGAATTAAGAACGCCGCTCCCCAGCACTCATCTGGCGAATCTCCGCTCTCTGCCCAACAAAACGGACGAACTCCTTCTGCTCTCCCGGACAAATAAGGATTTTTCGAACTCGGCTGCTCTGTGCTTCACGGAGACCTGGCTGAACGACGCCATTCCGGACAGCGTGTTAAGTCTGCCGGGCTTTCAGCTGTTTAGATCAGATCGCGACGCAGAATCAACGGGGAAATCACGCGGCGGCAGGACGTGCTTTTACATCAACGAAAGGTGGTGTTCAGATGTAACTGTGTTAAAGAAGATGTGCTGTCCAGATCTTGAAACACTCTTCATTAACTGCAAGCCGTTCTATTCGCAGCGGGAGTTTTGCTCGTTCATTCTGGTGAGCGTCTACATTCCTCCACAAGCGCACGTTAGCTCGGCTTTACAGATACTCGCTGATATGATCACAGAAAGCGAGCAACAACACCCGGACTCTGTTCTAATCATTCTTGGGGACTTTAATAAAGCGGTTCTCTCACGTGAACTTCCAAAATACAGACAGCATGTTACTTGTCCCACCAGAGACAGTAATACACTGGATCACTGTTACACAGCAATAAAGGATGCATATCACTCTGTCCCACGGGCAGCTTTGGGGCTCTCTGATCACTGTTTAGTTCATCTCATACCGACCTACAGGCAGAAACTGAAATCAGCTAAACCTGTAGCAAAGACTGAAGAGATGGACCACCGAAACAGAGCAGGCTTTACAAGCCTGTTTCGAATGGACTGATTGGAGTGTTTTTGAAGCTGCTGCCAGCGATCTGGACGAGCTCACAGAGACTGTTACATCATATATCAGTTTCTGTGAGGATTTGTGCATTCCAACAAAGACTCATTTCACTTACAACAATGACAAACCCTGGTTCACTGCAAAACTCAGCCAGCTCCGTCAGGCCAAAGAAGATGCTCGCAGAAAAGGGGACAGAGTCTTGTACAAACAGGCCAAATACACACTGGAAAAGGAGATCAGAGTGGCAAAGAGGAATTATTCTGATAAACTTCGGAATCAGTTCTCTTCTAATGACACAGCTTCAGTGTGGAAAGGTCTGAAAGTTATCACCAACTACAAGACATCATCCCCCAGCTCTGTGGCAAATCAACACCTGGCAGACGATCTGAACGAGTTTTATTGCAGGTTTGAGAAATCACCATTAACACCTCCAACAACCCCCCTCTCCCCCACACCTACAATTCAGTTCAGTGAAGATGTGCGCCACGTCTTCAGAAAGAACAAGAGAAGAAAGGCACCAGGCCCAGACAGCGTTTCACCAGCCTGTCTGAAAACCTGCACTGACCAGCTGGCCCCCATCTTCACACAGATCTTCAACAGATCACTGGAGCTGTGCGTAGTCCCCTCATGCTTCAAATGCTCCACCATCATCCCCGTCCCAAAGAAACCCAAAATTACTGGTCTTAATGACTACAGACCTGTGGCTCTAACGTCTATGGCCACGAAGTCATTTGAAAGACTGGTTCTGGCTTATCTGAAGGACATCACTGGACCCTTACTGGACCCCCTGCAGTTTGCTTATCGAGCAAACAGGTCTGTGGATGATGCAGTCAATATGGGACTGCATTATGTTCTCCAGCATCTGGACAGACCAGGGACTTATGTGAGGATCCTGTTTGTGGACTTCAGCTCTGCTTTTAACACCATCATCCCATCACTCCTCCAGCCCAAACTAACTCAGCTCTCCGTGCCCACCTCTGTCTGTCAGTGGATCACCAGCTTCCTGACAGACAGGCAGCAGCTAGTGAGGCTGGGAAAATTCTCATCCAGCACCCGCACCATCAGCACCGGCGCCCCTCAGGGCTGTGTCCTCTCCCCACTGCTCTTCTCCCTCTACACCAACGACTGCACCTCTAAAGACCCCTCTGTCAAGCTCCTGAAGTTTGCGGACGACACCACAGTCATCGGCCTCATCCGGGACGGAGACGAGTCTGCTTACAGACTGGAGGTTGAACAGCTGGCTGTCTGGTGCAGTCTTAACAACCTGGAGCTCAACACGCTCAAGACAGTGGAGATGATCGTGGACTTCAGGAGAAACCCCCCTGCCCTCCCCCCACTCACCATCATGAACAGCACTGTGACTGCAGTGGAGTCATTCAGGTTCCTGGGCACCACCATGATCTCACAGGACCTGAAGTGGGACATTCACATTGACTCCACTGTGAAAAAGGCCCAGCAGAGGTTGTACTTCCTTCGCCAGCTGAGGAAGTTCAACCTACCACAGGAGCTGCTGAAACAGTTCTACTCTGCCATCATTGAATCCATCCTCTGCACTTCACCAAATCTGACCTCAGAAGACTACAGAGGGTAGTCCGGTCTGCTGAGCGAATCATTGGCACAACCCTCCCCACTTTTCAAGAACTGTACTTATCCAGAGTGAGAAAAAGGGCAAAGAAGATCACTCTGGACCCCTCACATCCAGCACACTCCCTCTTTGAACTGTTGCCATCTGGTCGACGCTACAGAGCCCTGAGCACCAGAACGACCAGACACAGGAACAGTTTCTTCCCTCAGGCAATCCATCTCATGAACACTTGACAAACATGGAACACACAACACTATTACACATTATTTACTTAAAACACTAACTTATATTTCAAACCTGCACACAGTGCCAAAGCTACCAGTACCTGGTTTAAGGACCATGGTATCCCTGTTCTTAATTGGCCAGCAAACTCGCATGACCTTAACCCCATAGAAAATCTATGGGGTATTGTGAAGAGGAAGATGCGATATGCCAGACCCAACAATGCAGAAGAGCTGAAGGCCACTATCAGAGCAACCTGGGCTCTCATAACACCCGAGCAGTGCCACAGACTGATCGACTCCATGCCACGCCGCATTGCTGCAGTAATTCAGGCAAAAGGAGCCCCAACTAAGTATTGAGTGCTGTACATGCTCATACTTTTCATGTTCATACTTTTCAGTTGGCCAAGGTTTCTAAAAATCTTTTCTTTGTATTGGTCTTAAGTAATATTCAAATTTTCTGAGATACTGAATTTGGGATTTTCCTTAGTTGTCAGTTATAATCATCAAAATTAAAAGAAATAAACATTTGAAATATATCAGTCTGTGTGTAATGAATGAATATATATACAAGTTTCACTTTTTGAATGGAATTAGTAAAATAAATAAACTTTTTGATGATATTCTAATTATATGACCAGCACCTGCATTTATCCATTTGAGGATGGTATATAGTAGGTCTTGATTACACTGAATTTTCATGAAAGATTCAATGTTTTTGTTAACATTTAGTAGATGAATTGATCTAAAGTGGGTCTTCTAAAGAGCGTGTCATTGGGCTAACTCTGAACCCTCTCAAAAAGAAAAATGTTGGAAGGGGACTTGGTTAGATTTATTAGTTAGAGTCAGATCTGAATGCGAGCTTGCAGTCGATTTTATGTATGAAAGGAGAAGGGTTTAAGCAGATTAAATTATTGGAAAAGTCTGGCATAACTATGGCAGGTTTCACCAGAATTTTTAGGTTTTTTTACAAATTTTCATTTCATGCTGAATTTAAGATAGACGTCTCTGATCTTGACCAAAAATCGATGCACCTCTTGATGGAAATAACATCACAACATTTATTTCCATCATGAGGTGCATAATTTTTTTGGTCAAGATCTTATATTGACAACGCAAGAGGTGAAAACTCTGTAAAGTCTACTCCAGCACATCCCAAAGATTTTCAGAGGTGATAATTCATGCTCCCTCCCAACCATTCATTCACAATTGGAGTCTGATGAATCTTGACATTGTCATCCTGGAATATGGCCATGATACGCCTTTCTACATGGTTCTTTAAGAAATGAAGAGCTACACACTCCATCAATTAGGGTTAAAAGAACTGTTCCCAAACATATAACATAAAAACATTATAATCACTGCAATAACAATCCAGTCATAGACACTTAAGCATTTACCCATTTAAATTCAAACAGCGTTTTTTTTTTTTTTTTGACAAGGCAGTCTATATACAGTATACACTAGATGTAGATTTATAGAAGTAGAGCTTTGTGAAATAAGAATGGTTTTTGTTAGCACATCTTTAAGACTTTTATATGTAAATGACCTCTGGTCTTGGCAAAATTTTTGCATTTGACCTTCTGCATTTATCAGGTTAGGCCAAGTTGCTGCATACTGAATAGGAATTTATAAGTAAATGTAAAATCATCGCTCTAAATGAGCTATTCTGGCATTTCATAAATAGTCTCAGAGGACCTAATCTTATTTTCTATTATATATCCCCGTTAAACTGGAACCAATGTTTTAGATGTTACCTGTGTGTTGGCTCCCAGCCTCAGACACATGCCTCCAGTGCCCGTGCTGTCACCTTGCTCGGAGGGGTTCAGGTGGCGACTGAACCGTGGCAGTGGGATGGCTGGACGACTGTCAGAAAGGAACATGTTGGCAGGTGCTGGTATGATAGCAGCATTGGTCACAGGACCTGTTGGGGAGGCGAGGTGGAAAAATATCAGTTCTCTCTGAAAATATGTTGCAGTTTAGTAAAGGTTTGTGAATACTGAAATCCTCAAATAAAAACGGTCCATTTTAACACCAAGCATTTTCTCAGTCAGCCCTGAAAACAATGAAATATGCAATAACATTATGTTGTAAAAGAGCTTAACAAATCTCTTTGAAAATACTCTGCATCTCTTACATGTGTTCACACAATCAGAGGTTCTAAAAGAAGGCTAAATTGATGATTGATGGCATAATAAAATATGTACAAACTTTCGATGTAACAATATTTTTAATATTGCATATATATTACAATAATGTTACAAAAGATTTCTATTCCAAATAAACATTGTTTTTGCTGATGTAAATTTCTTATTCAAATCCTCAAAAAATATATTATGGTTTCCATCAAAAAAATTAAACAGCACAACTGTTTTCAATTATAATAATAATAATAATAGGAAATGTTTCTTGAGCACCAAATCACCTCAGAATAATTTCTAAAAGAATCTGCTGAATATTCAGCTTTGCCATAACATGAATAAATTACGTTTTAAAACAGATTTAAATAGAAAACAGTTATTTTAAATTGTAATTATACTTCACAATATTACAGTTTTTACTGTATTTTTGATCGAAGGTGAGCATGAGAGACTTCTTTCCAAAACATAAAAAAAATATCTTACCGACCCCAAATTAAACAGATATATTATATATATATATATATATATATATACACACACACACTAAAGAAATTTCACATGCAACTT
>RJVU01035287.1:896770-907889 GCA_003731715.1 Anabarilius grahami
ATATATATATATATATATATATATATATAAACCTTTTGAATTTGGGATTTGTACAAATTTTTTGTATGTTTTGGAAAGTATATGTGTGTTTGTTGGGCGACTAGTCAACTATCCATCTAAATCCCAAAAAAATCTTAAAGTTACGAACTTCATGATTTTTCCACTTCAGTTCTCCTCCCTACTGAGTGGAAATGGATTGGAAACTGAGGAGATAAAACCAGCAGATAATCTTTTACAACTACAGCACTCTAAAGCACCACAGAGCTCTTCACCTCCAGCTTACAATGTCAGACATTTTTATTTGCCCATTACTGTCAGTGTAGAACACGCTAGCACCAAATCACTAAAACTATCAATCCGTCTCAAACCTCTTTGATACTGACCATAACACACTGGCAGGAGAAAGTTTGTTTGTTTTTACTGAGCTGAGACAGTGTCTACACACTCTCAGGAATAAAACAATGCTCCTGCAGTTCACTGGAGATTAATTAACAAAAACCAGGTCCAACTGAGCTTCTAGCATCTGCTGTCTACTGTCCTCTTTAAAAGACCTAGACACAAATCATGTGCACCAGTGAGAACTGTGGCAGACTCAACTGAACTACATTGGCTTGTGTACTAAACATCACTTGATTGAAGGATTCAAACAAAAGCTTGGGTAAACCAGATGATCATGTTCTCCAGCATGATTTGAGAATGATCTACATAGCATTTGGTGCTTCAATGGAAGTAAGAACATCTGAACAAGTAAAGAACAAATGAATTCACACTGCAAATGTCACATATTTAAATACAATAAATATAATAAAGAAATATATATATACACTCCTGCTCAAAAGATTGGAGTTATATAAATACATTGGATATAAATCAATTTATTCAGCAAGCACACACACATAATTGATAAAAAATGACAATAAAGATAATTCAAATGTTATAAATATGAAAAATGTGAAATTTCTCTAAGCTGTTTTCAACATTGACAATGATAAGAAATATTTTGCACCAAATCAGCATATCAAAATGATTTTCTGAAGGATCATGTGACACTGAAGGAGTAATGATGCTGAAAATTCAGCTTGAATAAATTACATTTAAAAATGTATATGCGTAAGCAATAAGGTACGAGAGGCTGAGTTGTATCACGAATAAGTCACAGCTAAAGGGCGCTGTTAGACACGACGCGAAGCAGAGTGCCTGCAACCCCTTAAGCCGGGACTTATTCACGATACAGTACTAGCCTCGAGTACCTTATTGCTTTTATAAAACAGTTACCACACAATGCAAATATTAAAGCCAAAAATATGTATCAATGCAACTTTCATGAATTAAACTGTCACTAAAGCCTTCCTTTCGCAGGGAAAAAATAGTCCCTGACCGTGAACAGCAACAGAAGTTACATTAGTACGCCATTAGATGGCGGCAAAGGCTGTCTTTATGAGTGTGTCAGTCAGTAGCGAAGACTTTTACACTGAAAAGACTGAATGGTTGTGAACCCGGAACAAGACGCAACTGACAAATGCTTTGACTAGCGCTGTCAGTCACGGGAAAACCCCTTAACTGTTAAAAGGACAAGATAATACATTGGACAATTAAACAGATTTTTTTTTATTATGAATATAGGACTGACATGAAGGAAAATGCTAAATCTGAATGCAGGTAATAAACTCGCTCACTCGATCTCTTTCTCACAATACTCTTCCACATAATACAGTAAGCTTTAATGAATAATATCAATTGAGAACAAACAGTTTACGTTCCTAAGAGTGGTTGCTAAGGGTGTTGTGTAGTGTGTAGAACCGTTGGGTGAAGAGGTCATAGCAGTGTTTTATCGTGAATAAAACAGCTATTGACCAATCAGAATCAAGGGCAGGAACTAACCATTTTATAAATAAAAATAAGTTATTTTAATCATAATAATATATCACAATATACATTTTTAACTGTGTTTTTGGTCAAGGAAATACATCCTTGGTTAGCATAAGAGACTTCTTTCAAAAACATATCTTACAGACCCCAATTTGTCTGAATGGTGTATATTTTATTATATATTATGCAGTAATATATATTATGTAAAACATGTAACATGTAATAATTTTTTTTAGTAAAATGAGTTGAGTTGAACTGAAAAATTATATATAACATGAAATAAATAAAATATGAAAAATCAAAAATATTAAAGCAATAAGAAGCATTTTACAGCAAAACCCCTAAACATATTTCCAGAATTTGCAGGTCTGCATTAGATTGTGAATCCCAGATTTCCAATAGGGCCTTTTGGAGCCGATATAGGGAAAATAGGATGTGTACAAACATGCTTTATTTAAATGCAGTATTCAAATCGCCAACAAAGTTTGGACCAATTTATCAGTCTAAAATTATTAAGAATCAAAAAACGGAATCATGCCACGTGTAACATCAGACATGCATCAACAAGAGCTCAAACATTTCCATAACAGCCCAGAAAATGCCAGTGATTTTCCATCAAAAACAGATGAAACCCCAGCAAACATAATTAAGGTAAGTATCCACACTTCAAAGACGCTGTGGAGTAACTGTTTTCAACAGCACAATTTTGTCTTGTCACCCTGATATTCCCTAAAGATTAATCATTGCATAATTTCACAGAAAGAGACAGAGTGAGGAGATCTATCACACAGAAGAGTCAGTTGGCAGATTAGATTAGACTCATAAACTGTGTTGGCGTTTTATAGAAAAATTAAAAAATGAGCTCCATCACTCACACGGTCTGAGACATTGCAGACGCTGATGACATCAAAAGTTAAAACTGGCCACATGGGAAGTATCTCGCCAGACTGGAATTGTTTGTTAAGGGGTTTTCATTTCCCCTGGCAAAAGTTGCAGGACATCATTAGATAAAAATAAGATAATAAAATGATAATAATTAAAGAAATAAAATGCATGAGTGTGTGCCCATGTGGTCTAATTAAAAACTGGGCTCTGCTGTAAGCAGGAAAACTGATATGGAGATCAACTTCGGGCTGTGTTTATTTGCCTTCATTTTTGTTTTGAAGCCATTAATAAAGTCACTTAAATTCACTATTTCCACTCAAGCCTTTCGATTTAGAATTGTTGATTTATTGAGGCCAATCAAATTAACACAAAGGTTTTTCACAATCGGAGCTTCCGAGGCGGCCCTCTGCTTTCTGCAAAAAAAGACGATGATAAATAGGTTTTTTGCAGAGCAATGGCTCAGTGAACTGTGTGTACATTAATCCCCGTTTCTGAACGATGCCAAAACAATTATGATAAAACAGGTAAGCAGTGATGCAGTAGCAGACGCCCGGAGGACGCGCTGGTCTCTCGGCAGTGCGGATTTGGCGGGAGAAACAAGCTGCTCCTCTCCAAATGCAATTAAATTATATGGGTCTTTTCATCAATTCAACCTGGACCAGAATTGTTCAGAGAGAATGCAGAGCCCACATTTTAAACAAACTCTCTTCTAGGCCTACAATACCAACATCTTGCTTGTGTAACTAATGTGTCCACTAACAAGGCTAACAAGATGAAATCTACATTCTTCTTTCACATTTTCTGCCCTTTTTTTTGGGGTGGTATTATGTTTTGTGCACAAAAACAAAACAAAAATAATGACTTTATTCAACAATTTGAACCGTTGTAATACGAAGTGAACTGAGTGCAGGCTTCCTTGTTAAAGTCCGAATGCCAACTCAGTTTTGGCCGAAGCTGAACACGCGAGCAGCACGACGCATGCATGTGATGCTGACACAGGATCCGGCCAATAATGAGACGGCATTTGGACGTAAACAAGGAAGCCTGCGCTGAGTTCACTACGTATGACAACGGTTCAAATTGTCGAATAAAGTCGTTATTTTTGTTTTGTTTTTGCACACAAAAAAGTATTCTCGTCGCTTCATAACATTAAAGGTGCAATATGTAAGAATTTTGCAGTAAAATATCCAAAAACCACTAGGCCAGTGTTATATATTTTGTTCACTTGAGTACTTACAATATCCCAAATGTTTCCTATTTGTAAATCGTGAGAAAATTGCAATTTTATCCAAGGCTCCGGGACGTGTGAGTCGCCGCCTGTCAATTGCATCATACCCGTGTTACCCTCGGTTTCCGGTTTTAATTTGTAGAAACCATGGAAACACCAAAGATGCTTTAATATATTACATGTTTTAGACAAGGGAACAACTGTTTGGTTACATTTATAGACAGAAAACTAATTGTTGTTATAGCTCAACACGTTTAGTCTTCTTATTGTTTAAATCTAATTTTCTTGATTTTTTGCGAGTACCATGTTTTACCATGCCTCAGAGAAAAACGCTATTTTGTCAAGTAGCTAACATAGCATAATCAGATGCAGCTTTATTTTTAGTAACATCAATACAGAATTTTCTCAATGAAACAATACGTTTTAAAATGAATTGCATGCCGTTTATCAACACAAGCCATCCAGCATTTAATGATATTCTAAAATCGATCTAGCTTACTGCAGTGTGTAACAAGTGTCTCCCAGCAGCCGCCGAGCGAATGCACAGAGTAACGTTATAACATTTTCAACACTCAAATGTATCTAATATGATAAACAGAGCTGCGTTACCTCATACCCATGACCTGAAAAGTGGAAGCAGCGCCGGCGACTGCGGCATAATAAATGTTCCGCTGCTCGTGAGGCTTGTGTTGCGCAATCGCTCCAGCGGCCTCGTTCAGCTCCCAAAACACTCAGTCCTGCTCTGCTTCATACTACAGTAACGTTAATAATCGCATCCATGAACATTATTTCTTCCGGAGTCCTATCCCGATTATTTCCACCGGCTGTGAGGTGAAGACCACATGTCCCAAGATTCCGCGCTCAAACTTGGCATCATCAAGCTACGCCTTTGTTTTGAATAGGCCTTTAGCGACCTCTAGCGGACAGATAATATTACATACTGCACCTTTAAGGTTAAACCACTGTAGTCATGTTGACTATTTTAACCATGTTTTCAACTACTTTCTGGACATCAAAAGGTGCAATGATGTTGCTGCCTATGTGTGGATCAGATACCCTCAGATTTCATCAAAAATATCTCAATTTGTGTTCCGAAGATGAACAAAGGTCTTACGGGTGTGATACATCATGAGAGCAAGTAATTAATGACAGAAATTTCATTTTTGGGTGAACTAACCCTTTAAACTGAATGAAAATCTGTGGGTGCAGATTCCATGTCAGTCTGCTAAGTACATAAATTAATGCAATGAATTTCACTAGCCGACAGAAATTCCACAGAAAGTGCACATAATATGCTGTGAAGAAATGAGTTTGATGTAATGACAGCAGTCATCTCAAATTTAATAATGACAAACATTTAAAAATCAAGTAAATCCCCTTTGAAAGACCACTGAGAGAATGTCTGGCATATTTTGAATGCTCTGGAAT
The DNA here is from genome assembly GCA_003731715.1 of Anabarilius grahami. Classification (NCBI taxonomy): domain Eukaryota; kingdom Metazoa; phylum Chordata; class Actinopteri; order Cypriniformes; family Xenocyprididae; genus Anabarilius; species Anabarilius grahami. The sequence continues at coordinate 902,181 of RJVU01035287.1, forward strand.
ACATTGAAGGTCCATGATTGTTTGGTTTTTCAGACTTTCAGGAACATACAACAATGTTTTGTTCAGATGGGATTTGGGAAATGATTGATTCCCTTCAAATTTTAATTATTCATTTCTTTGAGACTTTTATTTATATTTAGTCCGCTTCCCATTTTGCATCTCTTGTGTGTTTGAGTAATCAGAAGGGGAAAATGTGATGACCTCCAAAAAGCTTTTCTGAGTGACTGTACAGCAAATGCAAAAACCAGGGTTTAAAATAATAAATAAATAAAAATCACTGAATGCTATGACAAATGTAACACATGCATGTTTAATCACACACACACAATCAAAGAAAAATAACAGTATGTGTGTGTTTGGCACATTAGTGCACTGAACAGGAATACAATCAAATGTGTGTGAGAGATGATCTAAAGGTGAAATGAACGATTTTCAGCTAGAGATTTTGCTGGCAGGTTCAATTAACATTGGATTAATATTTTAAAATAACAATACTAGAGATGAAAAAGATTGTTTGGTGCATCCCACATCTTGTGTCATGCTGAATTATGTTCAATATCACTCTGCTGGATCAAGGCTAAAAGATAACATACACGCAGAAGACATTTCAAACCAAGCAATGTCCTACACACAGGGTAAGCCTGGCTGATACTTCATTATTTTGTGGTAGAGTATGCGGGAGGCATAACATGAATGTTAATGAAGGTTTTAAGACCTCCTGTAGTAAAATTAAGGATGCCTGCGGGTGGATTTACAGCACTCAAACATGGAAACGGTGAGGGAACTCCCCACATCATATTTTCCCTTGCCAAAACTCGAATCAACATCAGAATCATTTTATTTGACTGCAGCATATACAGTGTGTGGCTGCTGGCATAATTATTAGGCAAGATCATATTTTTTTCCAAGCACATTTTACCAATTCCAAACCACATGGAGAGAGATGTCAAAGCAGTCACAGCTAAACTGTACTGAGGATGAGTAAATTCTGTCATCATTTGCTCACCCTCATGTTGTTCCAAACCTATGGGTCTGTATACACCTTAATTAGTTTTTACTGATCAGAGAGATATCCAATTTGTTAAAACCTCCATTTACACTTGGCACACACAAATGTGTCTCCACAAAATGAATATAAATCTGATCTTCAATTCCAGCAAATTCAACAGAGATCATGTCAACAAAAGCAACAGATAAGAGCTACATTTTATTCATCATCTAATTTCAAGATCAAAGACTGCAATAGGAGAGAGAGCAGCATCAGCACTGGTAATGAAGATGATTGTATGTTAAGCTTCAGGACGCTGAACTTTCAGTTTGTTTTTTTTTGCATCAGTTTGCGCGTCAGCTTGATGAAAAGATACTCAGCTACTCATCTGCGGCGGGCTATATCTGTGGCGATGCATCTTGCAAGACCGCTGTCATATATGGCTACCAGGAGCCGGTACACACTCTCACGTGTTTATTTATATTTTACCATTTTGGGAGGAGTAAAATTTACATGTGACTTCAATTACTGGAAGTGCTTTGAAGTGGTTTGAGTGATCAGATTTAAATCGGTCTCGAAAGCGCATTGGAGGGCATTTACACCTGGTCTTTTCATCTGACAGCTATCCAATCAGAGAAAATGCATCAAGTGACCAGGTGTAAATAGGCCCAATATGACAAATTTTTGAAGAATGTACAGTACTAGTTGCACTTTTCCAAACAATGAGTATGGGGTTTTAAAAAAGGCCTAGGTTTATAGTAATTTAGTTTAATTTATTATTATTTTTATTTGTTTTTTCAATTTTGTTTATTTTTTTAGATTTTAATTGATTATAGTTATTTTTTTTCCAGTGTTCTAAATTAAGTTTATTTACTTTTTTATTTTTATTTATTTAGTATTTTAGAAATACCAATGTTAAATCACTAACAGAAATGTACTGGTATCTAGTGGGGTTTTTTACATTTTAAAATGTAATGTGTATCCAAAACTAAAACTAAAGATTTTAGTTAATAAAAGTGTTTTCATTCAATATTCCACTAATAATAAAAATGCACAAAACACTCCATAAAAGTATCTTATATGATTAAGATATTTTTAATAATTTGTCTACAAACCACTCAAACTCAGTGACTAGTCCAGTTAATTGCTCAATGGAGAAAAAGATTATTAGTGAATATGGTATAAATATATGAATGTAGTATAATGGTATAAATCGTATGGTATGATATAATATGATAACGAAGTCATAAAGTATAAATATATGACTGTTATTATAATGTATACCAAATTAACTGATAACCTTGCTCTCCATTTACTGGATCAATCAGTAAGTTTGAGTGTTTTGTGGACGAATCCTTCAGAATTTTCAGCTTTACTTTAACGACAACGAGGCGGCAGCACAATGAGCAGCACCGTAGCAGGGGTCTGAACACGTGAACGGCCTCAGTGCCATTTATGAAGCATTTTGTGAATTATACACACCACTGAAGACATGATGGCAATATCTGTTGATGGCCTTGTATTAATGCATTGCATTATGTTACTAGCCATTCAGCCATGCAGTCTCTTCAGTCTCATCTGCTCCAATACAGCATGAAATGCCTTTTAAGAAAAACACCTGGAAGCAGGTTGGCTGAAGAAAGCGTGGCGAGGCAACTTTGTAAGTAATGCAATAAACGTCTGTCTCGGTGAAAGTACCAGACTGGAAGAGACATTTCAAAAAATCTTTCGAAGGTTGTCATTAGCAAAATAAGAGAGAAATGTATCACTGCTACAAAAGCATGAATGTTTTTATAACATTTTAAACCCCAACAAATGACGACCAGTGAAAAGTACACAACCTCCACAAAAATGCTTACGGACGCTAGATCTGAAGAATCAAGATAAATGTGCCAATTTCTTTTTTCTTTTTCTTTTTTGTTTTGACAAGGGAGTTGAATAATGCATCCAAATCAGGAGGAATCTCAAGCAGAACAAGAAGAATTTTTTGTTTGAGTGTGCTAGAAAGAGAAAAGAGAGGGATGAGGGAAAGAGAAAATGAAAAATAAGCACATCTACATAATATACTTCGATCGGTCTAGCACAAAGGTTTTTTTTGTTGTGCTAATAAATGCAATCTGCTAAGCCAAAGATAGTATTTGAAGAACAAATAGCTAATGAATAATCATGAACTCAGAAAGAAAGTAGCTGTAAATTTAGTCAGTTTTTAAATATTTCTTTAAAAAATATTTTTATAGATAAATATTTATATAAACTTTAGAATTCACAAAGACATAATGCAAAAAAATCCAAGATGGTGAACAAATACTGATTATAAATATCATCCAATACCAAAATAAAAAAGATGTAAAAAAAGAAACATTTGGTACATTAGCACCTTTCACACATACAGTTTTTAATGGTAAATCAAGTGTGAACAGGACCTTTTATCTCATAACAGTTTTCCGGTTGTAACAGTAGTTACAACAGAAGTTGCAGTTTAGATTTGTTCTTCGGAGCTGAGTGAAGTTCTATACAAGCTCATTCTATTTGCTGGTGTTACGGTGCAGTACAGCAGTCTCTCTCCACACCTCACACGGATAAGTGAAGAAAGAGCTTCCCCATAGCAAGCACAGATGGAAAGAATGTTTCGAGCATCTTTTTAAAGAGGCCTTTCCACTTGTGAGTTTTTGGGTGTGGTCGTATTCTCTCGTCCTCGGACGGCCACAATCTTTGTCTCACATGTTTGGGTCACTCCCATGCTGAGACAGCATTCGTGGGTGGATCATGTCCTCACTGCGAGAACATGACCATGGCAAATTTGTCATTGCAACTCTCTTTTCTAGTAAAAGGAGTTACCTTAGATGCTCCTCGTCCTGGTCCATCTGCAATGCACAAGGCCATGGCTGATAGCCCTCAGGGCGATCTTCCAACCATCATCAGCAGTGGTTACATCACTCAGGTTGATGCATATGAGACCGCTTTAGCATTGGCTACATACTCGAGTCCCAAGATAGGCATGGCATAGCGGCATACATCGCGTGGCCATCAAGCCGATTTGACGTTGCTTATTCGGCCCTTGGACAAACCTTGCATTTCTAAAGGCAGGGGTTCCCCTAGAACAAGTGTCCAGGCATGCTGTCACAACAGACGCATCCAAGACCAGTTGGACAGCTCCTGGACGGGACCTCGACTGCAGTGGCACATCAACTGTCTTGAGTTTTTGGCAATATTGCTGGCCCTGTGGAGGTTTCGACCATTGATCCAGGGCAAGCATGTGTTGGTCCAGATGGGGACACAGTCCACGAGAAGTGCTGCATTTTCAGGGGCTCTAGCGAACAGTGCCTCTCTAACAGACATCTGTAGAGGAGCAGACTGGGCTACACCCAATACCTTTGCGAGATTTTACAATCTCTGGGTTGAGCCAGTTTCGTCCCATATGCTACTGGGTATGAACAGGTAAGTTAGGGTCAACTGGCCGGGTGTACCACTTGCATATAGTACCTTTTCCCTCCCAGAGATGATAATGTGTGCTTTTTTGTCCACATGAGTTCCCCGGACTGGTGAACCCTGGATGTATCTTAGGCCCAATCCCATTTCTACCCCTTACCCCTACCCTTTCCCCTTCCCCTTAGTTTTGTGCGTTCACATGAAGGGCTAGGGGTGTCTCGATTCTCTTTTGGCTGGAGTGGTAGGGGTAAGGGGAAGGGCCAGACAGCCCTTCAAATGAAGATTTTTCGGGACCACACTTTGAACGAAGGGGTATGAGAAATTTCCCTGCATACACCGACTACCGTGCTGCAAGAATGCGTGTAGTAATCATGGTAGTGATATTTCCACTCAGGATCGATCACTTGTGTTACCTGGCTGCCAGTTTCTCTGCAGCTTGCTAAACGCGCTATTTGAACAATGTGAACACAAATGAATAATACAGTTAAAAGAAATATCTGGTCATCCTTCATAGCGCTGTCGCTATTTACATCTCTTATCATGTATAAACTCTTGCGTTACCAAGGCAACAACTGACTCATTTGTATTACATTGCAAAGGGCTCCGCAGCACCACAGTAGAAAACGAAAGCATATCGATACCGACCGGCTCGGCACGGAGTGGAACGTTTAAACAAACAGATTGGCCCGATGGAAAAAGTGGCTCCACCAATCTTGTATGTTCTGTATCATTCTGTATTGTCATAATAAAAGTTCCACTGCTCGTGAGGCTTGTGTTGCGCAATCGCTCCAGCAGCCTTGTTCAGCTCCCACAAAACTCGGTCCTGCTCTGCTTCATACTACAGTAACGTTAATAATCACATCCATGAACATGATCTGTTCCCGAGTCCAATCCCTATTCTTTTGCACCGTCCGTTGAGGTGGAGACCACATGTCCCAAGATTCCGCTCTCAAACTTGCCGTCATCAAGCTACGCCTTTGTTTTGAATAGGCCTCTAGCGACCTCTAGCAGACAGAATTACTACATGCTGCACCTTTAAGTCCAAAATACAGCGCAAAACAATGTTGGGAGTGAGTAATCTGTTAAACGTGCTCGCGCCTGATTTCTGTTGATATGAGCACTTCATTGCTGTTCATACTGGTTAAATGTTACAGGACACTAATAAAATAATCTAGGTATGATGACGTGTGTATTGGTGTAGTAGTGGTGTCCCATTTCTTAGGGGAATATTTTTACCCTTACACCTTGCCATTCTGTTTCAANCCATCAGTTTTACCAGGGATGAACTGCTG
>RJVU01035287.1:918106-936522 GCA_003731715.1 Anabarilius grahami
ACAAAAACTAAATCAATATATTGTTTTATATGAAGGAGTAGGCAGCATAATTTTTACATAATTCTGAAGCAAAAACTCTAGTCTACAACCTCCAATACCCAGAGGTCTTATGAACAGATTTAATATACTTTTTTTGGCCTTATTTCAGTGACTTAAGTTTTTTGTTTTTTCAATAACCACGCATAAACGTTATTCCTTCAAAAATACAAACATGTACATACATGTTCCTCACATATACTTGTAGCCTAGTTTGTGCTGAATACAGTGTAATGACACTTGTGTCATTTATATGTTTATGAACAACTGAAAAAAGCACAAATGTCAGGGCATGTCAAAACTTCTCCAGGGCCCCAAAAATCCTCAGACCCCAGAGGGTTAATGTGCTTGGACACAGAGCTCTGTGAACAGCCAGACTCTTTTGCAATGACCTTTTGTGTCTTGCCCTCCTCGTGCAAGGTGTCAATGGCCGTCTTTTGGACAACTGTCAAGTCAGCAGTCTTCCCCATGATTGTGTAGCCTACAGAACTAAACTGAGAGACCATTTAAAGGCCTTTGCAGGTGTTTTGAGTTAATTAGCTGATTAGAGTGTGGCACCAGGTGTCTTCAATATTGAACCTTTTCACAATATTCAAATTTTCTGAGATACTGAATTTGGGATTTTCCTTTGTTGTCAGTTATAATCATCAAAATTAAAAGAAATAAACATTTGAAATATATCAGTCTGTGTGTAATGAATGAATATAATATACAAGTTCCACTTTTTGAATGGAATTAGTGAAATAAATCAACTTTTTGATGATATTCTAATTATATGACCAGCACCTGTGTGTATATACATATATTTATATTTAGCGCAAATACTCAACTCGTGAGTCATCATGATATATTAAATACAGCGTATTGCACAGTATTTGTGTTTCTTGAACATACAAGCAACAAATAACGGCGCGCTTGTTCACTTGCACTGAAGCAATAGCGAAGATTAAAAAACAAAACAAAAACAAAACAATGTGGCGATACAGAAAAGGTTAACAGAAAAGCCATTGTTATTTTCCAACATCCTACAATTTTAGCAGACCCTGCCTGGCTTATCCTGAGACCACAGGTTTGTTTGTTTTTTTGTTTGGTGTTCTTTGTAGGGGAGAGCCGGAGCGAAAGTACCATTTTTTCAGAAAAACTTTATTTTAAAAGATATTTTTTTAGAGATATATTTTTGCTGTGGTCAATAACTCACAAGTGTGGTCTATCAATACCAGGTGGTATTTTGTACAAATGTAGAACGACTTCAGTATAATTTCACTTTGAACTATGTTTGACCCCGTCTGTTGGGACGAAAGTAACACAGGTGGGTCAAAAGTAACAACAATACAAGCTAGATTTTTTGTGTTACTCTTGTTTTTATTAAATATCCCGGACTATGACCTTGTTAATATGTAACTGGAAATATATTTTGTCCTTTATCTTTGCAAAAAATTTACATTTTACTGTATTGATCTGTCCACCTAAAATACATTTTTGGTGAAAAGGATTAAGNCACATATTTCATATTAAATACATGAACATTTTTGATTTTGCATACCTCCTGACAAAAATAAAGAAATTATTGTCACAGATTTTTATCATACACAGGGTTTTTCCTACATTGAACATTTTTGTCCCGCCAAAGCCTTATTTGATCAGTTATTGAGTTGTTTATTAGTGATGCAGATGATTGCTGCGCCTGTGATAGGGCGCATGTTAACTGGTTAACTGACGGAGAGAACGAGCACAGAGCTCCTTCCTCGTGCGCACAAACTCTCTCGGTCTTCAAACTAAGCGCTGTATTTGCTCTCTCTCCCTCGCACATAATAATCTAAATCAACAGGCACGACGCTAAAGGTGATGATACACGGGGCAACTTTTTGAGCAATGTTGCCGGCAATTTTGCCGAGCGATGTTGCTTGGGCACTTTCCCATTGAGAATGGGCAACAAATTTCTATCTGGATACTTTGGATCGAAAATCGTTGACTATTCTCAATGGGAAAGTGCCCAAACAACATCGCTCGGCAAAATTGCCAGGCAATATTGCTCAAAAAGTAGCCCCGTGTATCATCACCTTAAAAGTTCGGAAGACCGAATCCATGTTTCACGTGGTGCATTCAGAGAATTTCTTTCCTGAATATCCGCTGGCTGTGAATAGTGCTAAAAAGAACGTCACTCTGACAGGCGTCCCGCACATGCAGCTGACATAAACCACAATTTCAATAAACGAAAAAAAATCCTATCCAGTGATTAAGTGTTTTCTGTGTTGACAAATCGTTTGCGATGTCATAACAGCCGCGATTCACACGCAACGCGTCCACATCCGTTAATGTCCGCTTTGCGACATAACTCATTTGAACAGATTTTTTAATGAATCGTGAAAACAACTGATCTGTGCAACACTGGACAAGACGTCACTGTCTGAATCGGTGTACAAGTATAACAAATAATTTACTCAGAACAATTCTGAAATGAGAACGTGAACGTAAGTGTGCTTACCCCAATAGTGGTTAGTAAGATTTAGCCTTAATTATCCACAGTATTTTCAGGTTATTTCTATGACAATGGCCCAGTTTCACAGAGAGGGCTTAGACCAATCCAGGATTAGGCCTTAGTTCAATCAATTAGGATATTTAAGTAGCTTTTATAAATGTACACCAGAAAAAAAAAAATTACTGGTGTTCATCTTGAGACAAAACAATGGCACTGACATATTTTAAGATATGTCAGTGCAAGTTGCTTTCAGTTAAAACAGCTCAAACATGCATTTTAGTCTAGGACTAGCTTAAGCCTTGTCTGTGAAACCGGGGGAATGTGTAGTAAATTAGGCCTACCTATAAAATAGGTTAATTTAGACTGGAGTGAGGTGAAACCAGAACAAAGCTAGCTGCATTCAATTTTATATGGTAGAATATAAGATTATTAGTTAAATTTACTTTTTAATGCTACTTTTTAATACTGATTAATAATTATTTTTATTATATATACCAAAATAATTTTCAGGTCTAGCAAAGAAGCATCTTTGCTAGACCATTTTCTCTTACAAAGCTATGAAATCAGATATTTTTTTGCAAAGTTTTGCTACAGTAAGAGTGGTAAGTACTTTATTGTCAGTATTGGGCTCACAGATCACGTGGGTAGGGTACTTTTTACTGTTTGTGTTGATGACCATGTCTGTCAGCCACCACCAAAGACCATTTTTGATCCAGGAAAAACCCTGATAATATATATATATATATAAATATATATATAAAATGTACTTAATCTGGTTTCACAGTTCACTTTATCCCAGTGGGACATGCTAGACTGGATTACTCACTACTAGATTGGACAAATACTCAATTAACAGGCCATCATGGCCCAAGGATTTGGGTAGATTTATAACAAAATGCACAAAACCCTTGAACCACCATGATGTCATCTATTTCTTAGAAAAAGCATTTTTAACAACACAGAATTCTCAGAATTGGAGAGTCAGTCTGACACACAGCGCATTGGTTATTAGCTAAAACCTTTAAACCTCTCAGAGCTGTTTAATTACAGCAGGTATTTGATCAAAGGCCCTCAAAGTCAACGGGGTAATTTAGCCTGCATCAATCTGAGAATATATGAACAAAATATGCTGCAACCCCACAGCCTCACTCACTCACTCTCTCTTTTTCTCTAAGTTGAGAATACAGATAATGAACTAGAGGCTAAAGGTTATCACAATAATTTGGTGCTAATTTGTTCAATTCAAGAGAACTCAATGGCCTTTAAAAAGCTCTAGCCTGCTCAAAGGGATCTGACATCTGTGGTCCTTTAGCCCTCATTGACCACCAGGGCAACAATGGCTAGAATGAAAACTAATTCATCAGCTTGATTTTTCTCATTGCAATAACGCTTGCCCTTCGCCTCTACATTTGACAAATTACCTTAGAGTTTTCCAGTGGTATCAAGGGAAGAAAATCATAGAGCATGAAGCAATTGTGTCCAAAAACAGCTCAATAACATAGTGGAAATTAGAGATGCATTGGTCGACCGGCCATAAGGCGGAACCAATTTTTTTGTTTTATTTTGGGAAATCTCTATTCTGGGCTTGCACACAAACTGCAAAATGTCATTTGTGTAGAAATATTACAAAGTCTGTAAACAGGCGCTAGCACAGGCCAGAGATGGGACAAAGTAAAGACGGATGCAAAGAAGAGAACACACATGCCAACAGAGCAAATACTGCACCAGCAAGCTCAATGTTTGCGATACCCAAAATATAGGAAGAATATTGTAAATATTAAATTGGGGGTTGGGGGTTATGAATGTATCTCTGAAGGAAACTGACTGTCTTCAGAAAAGTTTTGATGGCATTTTCTTTTCATCTTAGCTCTGTATAAAGTAGTGTTTATAAGCGCAGCGCTGCTTTGTGTACAGCGGTATCCAAAGAAACTGCTGCTGCTCTATAAGCACCACCTACTGTCAGAGAGTGAATTTGCATTTTCATTCAGTCCATCTGCTGTTTGTTTTGTGCAGGTGTCTTATGTAGAATAATTTTATAAATCTAAAGTCAGACCATTCTTTTTTTTGTATTAAATCTTAAAAATATAATATCTAATTCAAGTCAAAAATAACTACTACATGTTACATGTGTGTAGCATCTTTGTTGGATCCTGATTAAAATGTAGTGGTTGCCTCTAATGTCAAATGGCTACAGATACAGAACTTGAGGGCCAGTTTGCCTGTTGTAGAGCAAATAAACAACAAAAACATTTGCTTAAACGAAGAAAAAAAACAGCAACTGTTATCAGAATCGGGGGATTTGCTTGTAAAAACAAATGGAATTGGAATCAGCCATGAAAAATCATGACAGGTGCATCACTACTGAAAATAACACAACGTGTTGAGGACTGGTGGACATGCAAAGCAATCTGGCAATGTGAGTTTCTCGGGAGTCAGCCGGAATGAAATTAATGGAAAAATTCTTTCATCCTCCTGCCCGTAACCCAGGACGACCAAAGCTCATCTGTATGTTGAAAGAGTGAAGCAAGCTAATTAGTGATTTCACCTCACGGGAGAAAAATGAGAGAGAATTCAGTAGTCCATCAGAACTGCCAAGGTCTTCACACTGACTCATTCAAAGGCTGAAGGATATTTGGAGTACTGAAGGGTTGTTATTGATACAGTACCAGGAATACAGATTCACACAATTATTCAGTTATTGAAGTCAAAAAATAAATTCAAATGAAAATATAAGAATTTAAAGTCAACATGAAATAGCATTTGTAATACATTTTACCTTTGTAACATGATGTTTTCTAGTGACCCGGGTATTAAGTAATAAAACAACTATACTGAGGGACTTTTTAACATACATTTTTTTTTTATCATGTACATTAAATTATAGCATCTGTTTTGCCTGTGCCCAAGTTTTTGGGTCTTAAAATATTGAATATAACATGAGCGTCAACGAGTGACATTATGCAATTTTTTGTCCATTTTTGTTAATTTATTCAAAAATATATTAATAAGGCAATTCACACATACAATGAATACATCTGTTCTATGATGAATATATTGTCATTAATGATGTTTTGGAGGCATAAAGTCAAAATTAAAAAAAGTAATTGTGTCATGGTGTCTAACGCCTGTTTCACACTGCAAGCGTAAGCGTCGCGTGAGCAGCGCATGAGCGTAACTACACCGTCACTGCAGCTGCAGAGACGCGCAAGTATTCACACTGGAAGCGTTTGTACAGCGTCACAGCAGCGGCTCGAAGCTACATATAAAGTGAGCATTTCTTTACAAAGACAGATATAAAATTGCTTTTATAAGTTGGTCATTTATAAACTTGAGAGTCTTGAAAGTTTGTTAACATGGGGAGGTGTACAACATTCTCATATAAACGTAAATAAATAAATAAATAAATAAAAGCCTTGTGTCATCCATTGCTGCACACGAATGAGGTAAGCTTTGTGTTTTACATCATCTGCTGCGTGCACATGTTTACAAGACAGCAAACTCTGGTTTTATTTGGGTATGCTGCTGCCTATATCTCTCTCTGTGTAACAACTAAAATAATGTTTAGATATCATATTTTCTGGCTAGTTTACTTTAGTTTTTTATAATACACCATACTTTAACCCAGACTGAATAATTAAAAACAAGTCTTCTATAATTATTTTTGGTTCTTAATTTTCTTTTCTGTCATACTCAAATGTTAAAACACATTAGACATGCTTATTCTGTGCATTTTGAACACTTTTAGTGTGAAATTATATTTATTTTGTCCATCAAAAGTGTGCTTTCACTTTAATTGAGCGTCAGCAGCGCAGCAAAAATAGACTCAGCGCCGAAACCCCCGCTTCACTGCTGCTTACGCGACGCTCCTGCTTGACGCTTACGCGCTGCTCCTGCTGCCTGTGTGAATGCATCCGTTGGTTAACATGGGCGGCAAAAAAAATATGCGCTGCTCACGCTCTGCTTACGCTTGCAGTGTGAAACAGGCGTAACTGTCCTGATATCAATGAAAAAAAGAAAAAAAAAAAAAGGTTCACAGTAAGAACAGGAATAGGTCTTAAAAAAAGCTAAAGGGATAGTTCACCCAAAAATGAAAATTCTGTCATCATTTACTCACCCTAAAGTTGTTTCAAATCTGTATGAGTTTCTTTCTTCTGCTGAACACAAAAGAATGTTGGTAACCAAACAGTTGATGGGCCCCATTGACTTCCATAGTATGGGGGGGAGGGGATACTCAATGGGGCCCTTCGACTGTTTTGTTACCCACATTCTTCAAAATATCTTCTTTTGTGTTTCAGCAGAAGAAATAAATTAATACAGGTTTGGAACAACTTGAGGATGAGTNCTCTCTCTGTGTAACAACTAAAATAATGTTTAGATATCATATTTTCTGGCTAGTTTACTTTAGTTTTTTATAATACACCATACTTTAACCCAAACTGAATAATTAAAAACAAGTTTAAATGGGTAAGTCTTCTATAATTATTTTTGGTTCTTAATTTTCTTTTCTGTCATACTCAAATGTTAAAACACATTAGACATGATTATTCTGTGCATTTTGAACACTTTTAGTGTGAAATTATATTTATTTTGTCCATCAAAAGTGCTTTCACTTTAATTGAGCGTCAGCAGCGCCGAAACCCCCGCTTCACTGCTGCTTACGCGACGCTCCTGCTTGACGCTTACGCGCTGCTCCTGCTGCCTGTGTGAATGCATCCGTTGGTTAACATGGGCGGCAAAAAAAATATGCGCTGCTCACGCTCTGCTTACGCTTGCAGTGTGAAACAGGCGTAACTGTCCTGATATCAATGAAAAAAAGAAAAGAAAAAAAAGGTTCACAGTAAGAACAGGAATAGGTCTTAAAAAAAGCTAAAGGGATAGTTCACCCAAAAATGAAAATTCTGTCATCATTTACTCACCTTAAAGTTGTTTCAAATCTGTATGAGTTTCTTTCTTCTGCTGAACACAAAAGAATGTTGGTAACCAAACAGTTGATGGGCCCTTCGACTGTTTTGTTACCCACATTCTTCAAAATATCTTCTTTTGTGTTTCAGCAGAAGAAATAAATTAATACAGGTTTGGAACAACTTGAGGATGAGTAAATGATGACAGAATTGTAAGTTATGGGTGAACTATCCTTGTAACAGATTCAAATTGTGAAATCATGTTGAATTTAAAATTGCCTAAATTGGTTATACAAATGTCCTACAATTCTTCCATATTGCACTGTTTCCATAATTGACAGAAAAAAGAGAAAAATCTAACCCAGAAAACCCAAACAGGAAAATGAGGTTGTTTTATGTCCTGTGCAGGGTGAACTACTGTCAAACCAGAGCGGCGCTGACAGAACGTATTCACGGATCAGAACCACAACAGAGCGTGCTGTGTCACTATCACTGCAGAATCTCATCATTCCTGCGCTACTGCCAGCCAGTCACGGCCAAAGCGCGAGAGATCAGACACCTAAACTGAAGAAGATGCAGGTGTCTAATGGCACGTCAGCTTGGAGTGAGCTAGACGCAGACTGGTCAAGCTGCCAGGGAGGACGGAAGAGTCAGCAAGCCTGGCTGAGCACTGAAGGATGCTGGGATGGTTGAAGGGTGATTGTACATAGGAGCAGATATTGCCTGTAGACAAGGAAATCAAGCTGAGAGAAAGAGAGAGAAAGAGAGCTCGTTGCTTACCCTTGTGGTTGATGGACCATATGCACTGCTTGCTCTGAACGTCCCACATCCTGACTGTCTCGTCATTGGAGCCAGACAAGAGGAGTGTGCCATCCATGGACACAGACAGACATGTCACCAGATTTCTGTCCAGAAGGAAAAAGACTTATAGTGAAGACTAGGTGCAGATTTATACAGGTTTTATGTGCTCTACAAGTCTTTTTTACAAGTCTTTTTTTTTTTTTTTTCAGGAAACTTTCCTGAATAGAAAGTTCAAACGAACAGCATTTATTTAAAATATAAATCATTTGTAACATTATAAATATCTTTACTGTCACTTTTGATCAATTTAATGCATCCTTGCTGACTAAAAGTATTAAAGGTGCAATATGTAATATTTTTGCAGTAAAATATCCAAAAACCACTAGGCCAGTGTTATATATTTTGTACACTTGAGTACTTACAATATCACAAATGTTCAACTATTTGTAAATCGTGAGAAAATTGCAATTTTAACCAAGGCTCCGGGACGTGTGAGGAGTCGCCTGTCAATTGCGTCATACCCGCGTTAACCCTCGGTCTGCCTCGTTTTCCGGTTTTATTTTGTAGAAACCATGGAAACACCAAAGATGCTTTAAAATATTACACGTTTTAATAGACAAGGGAAAATCTGTTTTGATATATTTATAGACAGAAAACGAATTTTTGTTCTATAGCTCAACACGTTTAGTCTTATTGTTTAAATACATTTTCTTGATTTTTTTCGAGTACCATGCTTTACCATGCCTCAGAGAAAAACACTATTTTGTCAAATAGCTAACATAGCATAATCAGATGCAGCTTTATTTTTATTAACAGTAATACATAATTTTCTCCATCATACAATACGTTTTAAAATTAATTGCATGCCATTTATCAACACAAGACATCCAATATTTAATATGATATTCTAAAATCGCTACATCTTACTGCAGTGTGTAACAAGTGTCTCACAGCAGCCGCCGAGCGAACGCACAGAATAACGTTATAACATTTTCAAAACACTCAAATGTATCTAATAATAAACAGAGTCGCGTTACCTCATACTCATGACCGGAGAAGCGGAAGCGGCGCCGGCGACTGTGACATAATAAAAGTTCCGCTGCTCGCGGTGTGTGTTGCGCAATCGCTCCAGCTGCCTCGTTCAGCTCCCACAACACTCCTACTCTGCTTCATACTACAGTAACGGTAATAATCGCATACATGAACATGATTTCTTCCCGACTCCAATCTCTATTCTTTTGCACCGTCCTTTGAGATGGAGACCACATGTCCCAAGATTCCGCTCTAAAACTTGGCGTCATCAAGCTACGCCTTTGTTTTGAATAGGCTTCTAGCGACCTTTAGCGGACAAAATTATTACATATTGTACCTTTAATTACTTTTTTTTAAACCCCCAAAAAATAGTTTTCAACATTGATAATAATAACAAATGTTTCTTGAGCACCAAATCAGCATATTAGAATGATTTCTTTAGGATCATGTGATAATTATGCAAAACTTTTGAACAGTAGTATCTTCTTATTTAAAAATAAACCCACAAAATATAAAAAAATAAATAAAATAATATAAAGTATATAGACTTAGTCAAAGCGACATTAAAATGTTTATTCTCAAATAAATTAACGTGTTTGTTAAAGACACAAAATACAATGCCAAATGACACCCTTTCTGCCACCAGCAGCTGCCAATTTTGCAATTCTCGCTGTGCGTAACCTGAAAACTGCACAGCAAATGGAGGCTGTGATTACACCTCCTGCCTGCACCATCTTCCAGGCAGAGCTTCACACAAAGGACAGAAAGAAGTAATTTAATCCAAAATGAGACGGCTCCAGAGTAGAAGCCAGAAACTTTCACCTTTCTTCCTTTCACTGACTGAACTTTGTGCTACAGCACAAAAAAAAACAACTTTTCCTGAAGTAATGACTGAGGACAGACACATGGGTCACACCAAAGGGCAGAAAACCTCACCCGTGTCCTTTGAACACCTGATTGCCGTCACTGTCCGACTGGAAGGTTTTATCCCGGCTTAAACTCTGCCAAGCAGGAAAGAAAGAGAAAAAAAGGGGAAGAAGAAACATTTATGTTCAATGTGGAGAAAACAATCCATATGCTAACATGGGTCAATAATAACGACAGCCTGCTGGCTTGGGGTCAGTGATAGAGTTACAGGTCTCGCTTCATTTTAAACTCATTGATCATGTACATGTTTTCATGCCAACTGGGGTAGCTGAACAGAAAAAGCCTTAATGTTGAGCACTTGCTAAGAATTTGTTTTGGTACATACACAATCACGCTCCGTCCAGCAGCCTCCATTAGATACCACGGGATTTAGCCCCGACTGTCTCCTGAATGGTCTGATCGATTAACTTAATGGCATTAATTAAGGAAGAGGCTGTAGGAGAAGTATGGTGGCCTGGACTAGACCATTGCTGACTCAAATCATTACATCACCTCTTTAAAGACTGGCAATAAGGAGCATCAATAATACATGACAGGAAGAGTTAAAGCCAAGAGGAGATCTCTGGCCATTCTGGAAGGAAACGCATGTCTTTCATATTCAGTTTTGCACATTAATACAGACAGACATCGCACTGGAACGGAAATAAAATCCATGTGATTAGGAGGAGGAAATAGTTGAGAGAGACCTTGTTATAATTCAAATAATATAGCTGTTCAGTTTGTAGTTCTGAAACCCAGAAGAGAATTGGCAATTTCAAGCCTTGAATTTCCTCTGGAATATCTAATGGGTTTTTAGAATAACAGCTTTTGATTTATGATTAAAAGGAGGTCTGTGGTTAAAATTACTTGAAGAGACTTACACAATGTGTTCAACAAAGTCAATTAAAAAACATAATACCTTAAACGTTGTACTTAAACATATTTGAGACCACTGTGTGCAATAAAACATAATAAATTATAAAAAACTACAATAGGGTTATGGTTAGGAACAAGGTTTAGGGTTATTTGTTATCAGGAGAATAATATAACGCTTGGTATTTTAATGTGACATGGTATAACAATAATATCTATGACAAGAGCTCTTTTCAGTCACTGCATTTTTTCCTCCTGATTATTTTCTTTTTCCCCCTTTGTATTCTGCTGTAACAGTATTAAAAAAGACAACATATACACATTTGTGTTCTGCACTCCTGATTTAATTTACAATACATCCCATGAATAAATCACTGGAATGCACAAAGATTCTCTCGTTTTTCTCCCCAAATCCTCACGTCTATTTCCAGGTTGTGTTTACTGGAATGTTTCTAAAGCAGGTAAATGCAATATTTACTGGCTGTCAAAATGACGGAAATCACTTTGAAATATTATCACTCAGTGTTCCAGTTAATGAACATTTTTGATAAAGGCAACTTATGTTACATAATACAGACATATCTTACTACAGTGATATTTAATACATATGTTAAAATTGCTGCAGAATCAAGCTTTTGGTGTTATTCATGGTCTGTTGTAGTAATTTGTTAATGCTTTTGCACGTTTAAATTTCCTTTTAAAAGTAAAAATGTCTTGGTTTAAGGGTGAGTAAAATAATGTCATCTCATTGTACCCAGTTTTTTAAAATGCTTATTATTGCGTTCATAAAGCGAAGCTTTCGCTGATTGTTCACAGTTTAACAGAAGTTATTCCCATAAATTGCGCAAAGCGTCACTGGGCATAGGAAAAAGGTGGTTAATTATTAGGTGAATAATTATTATTATTGACTATCTGTAATGTGTTATATGTACGGAAAAAAAAAATATATTGATATCATGGCCATGAAATACCTAATTAATGTTTTATTCATTTATTTCCTGTTTTAGTTAAATCGTGGCCATGTTATACTGATTAATTAAATTTATGATTTAACTAAAACATAATATCCAGTTCCTCTTATATACACTGCCCGGCCAAAACAAAAGTCGGTGTTTGGATTCTAATAGGCAAATACTATGGATGGATCATTATTACAGTGATTATTATTTTTCTATATAAAATAATAATTTTATATAGAAAAACCGTTGCCAAACATATAACATGCTAGAAACATAATAATCACTGTAATAATGATCCATTCATAGGTCAAGCTGCCAGCTTTGTGTATTTGACACTTCTGCTTTTTCTCCAGTTCAAATAAATTATACTCAAATTTTTTTCATTTGGTGTTCCACAGAAGAAAGAAAGCCATTTGAGTTTGCAACAACATAGGGGTGAGTAAATGATGATAGGATTTTCATTTTGAAATGTTCCTTTAATCTAATGTTGATGGGGAAAATAAACTCTAAAAGCAAGTATAGCCACTACAATCAAGTGTTTTTATACAGCAGGGCTGTTCAGAGCATGAGTTTAAGTTAAACAGATGTCTTTCTGATACAAAGCCTTGACAGGATTAGATTTTAAAAACCTTCAGCAGTAACACTTTCTCTCTCTGTATTTTTCTCTTCGCATCTCCTTATTTTCCCTCTGTGTCTTTCGTCTTCAAGCAGGTAGGGAATTCTACGCTTTCTTGTCAGAGCGCCTTTTTCTATCTGAATATGACAAATTCAACCCTCGTTCAACACTAAAAGACAATCTGAGGAACAAGGGGAAAGAAAACTGAGCTGAGTAAGCACTTTCACCCCTTGTAATGGGGTGAAGAGGTCACTGAAACTGCTGGACTGAGGTATAAGGTCACAACTGCATAATAAATAATCATTTTTGACATGAAATCTAATACACCATAAAACCATAAGGCACATCTTCTAGCCCTGATGGGAGAATTTTTTGTTTTCCACAAATTTTAATTTGTTCAAAGGAAAACATCTAACCCAATCAGAACGAGAAGATTGAGGCTGATATTTTGGAATGAAGTAAGACTTCCAAGACTCCTAACACTTCTTATATCCCACCAATTAATCACACTGTGAAATCAACTTTAAGACAGTAGATCAAAATTATTAAGAATGTAAAAACCAGCTTTAGAAGTCAAAGAGATGAGTCTATCAATAAATAGCCTTTGAAAATCTTGAAAGGTTTTAGAGACATGAAAAAATAAATAAATCAGGAAACCCTGTAGACTTCTAAGGCTGGCTGAGACTCCAGATGCGAGGAACAAAATGAAAAACCGAGAGGCTGAAAAAGCACGTCATTACCAGCTCATTAATGCCTTGATTAAAGTTCAAGAATAATGACGAATGTATCTGGACAGATTGGGAATGAATCGCACACAGTTTCACCTCAGTTTAAAGATGTTTAGAAACACATGCAGAAATACATGCTTTCTCTCACACATACATTGGATTAAGACATGCATATAGAGCAAAAAAAAACAAAAAAACAACTTAAATATTGCCTCAAGAAGAAACATGTTTATTCATAAAAAATTCTGCCTCAAGCATCTCCTGTTAGATTTATGGCTTTTCAATATGAGCTCAGGAATACTTTAATTATCATATGGCGAGCACTATAAAATAAATATTTTCATTAAGTGCTGACTAGGAAAGGATGGGATCACATTGCCAAGTGTTGGTTCCTCCAAATGTTTCTTTCTTCCTTCTACTCTTATCATCTAAGGGAGTTTTTCAACTATTGATGTTCACAAGGTAAAAATCAAAGGATGTACAATATATTATATTGGTACCATATTGGTTCTTGGGTAGTATTATTTACTTTTTTTATTTGTCAGTATCGGCCGATATGGGATATTAATTGTGCATGCTCATTTCTGTTAAATGTAGTTTACAGCATTCTAAAAAAATATATACATTTTCATTTAGAACATTATAAATGTTGTGATACCTAAATTCAGCATTTAATGCATTTAAATTTGTTTTTTTTTAATTTTAAATTTTTTAGACAAAATAATTTAAATGTCAGCTATTTATCAGCTATTGGCCATAACAAAGAAAATAATGGCTTACTGGTATTGGCCAGTACTGTAATTTTAATATTGATACATCCCCACAAACAAGAGAAAGCCACAGTGTATTTACTTTTATGGTGCTTTTTGTCACTTTTGATGCTTGACAGCCCCTGGTCACCATTCACTTACATTACATGGAAAACAGCAGCATGAACATTCTGCTAAACTCCATTTATGTTCCACAAAAGAAAGTCATATAGGTTGGAACAACATGATGGGGAGAAAATGACAGAATTTTTTGAACTATCCCTTTCAAAAACAGTCATTTCCACAAACCACAAAATTCTCAATACCAATGTTCTCTGTAAGCAGATTTTTCTGCTGGTTGAGCTCATCCAGGTCCTCATATCCTCTCAAAGCCAAAAGCACCTGCTGGGAATAACCTACTTCTAACAATCGAACAAAAACTACATGGGCTTTAAGTGAAACTGACAATGGCCATGACACCTGCATACGTTTCATCTGAAATTCCCTTTAAAATGAGTCCTCTGGTGTAAAGGTGAAGTGAGGTGAGAATGTGAGGAAATACATTCGTTTCACATCCATTTTTGCCTTCCAGCACCGAGTGCTTTCTCTGACCTGGACCGAAACGGACAGCTCAACAGAAAAATAAATAACACTTAAAAAATCACTCACTTTAGTTCCCAGCAATGCTGAGGAGACATTTGAAGGATCAGGACAGAAGATCACAAATATCAGCATATAAATGTTTCACACCAGAAATCGAAATTGAATAAGTTTACTCTGAGGACTATGTAAAAGAAAAGAAATGGAGATTTGATGGAAAATGACTCAACACTATTTATATCTAATCGCTGCCAAGCAGGAGTCCAGTTAAAATAACTGTAATCTTCTCCATCTAATGCAGTGAAGATAAGACAGGGTGCATTATTGCTTATGAAACCACAACAGGCTGCTCGTCCATGTGCTATGGGCCAATTAAATGTCTCATAAACAACTTCACAACGGTGTCAAAAACTCTATTACAAAGGTCTCATTGGACATGCATTCAGAATAAACGCCAAAGATCAGGAAATGCCGGCGTTCAAAGTGCTTACCGTGCTGCAGAGAGACACCTGAAAAATATTGCCGTCACTGCCTCCACAGAATAGGAAATACTCGCAGGGGTCAAAGGTCACTGACATGATGCCAACGTCAAAGAGGACGGAGAGGAGCATCTCCCCAGAGGATATTTCCCAAACCTATGACATGAGGAGAGAGAAAGACATCAGGTCAATAAAAATAAGGATGTCCAAGATGATTAAAACGACAATCTTTTTTTAAACACGAGGCAATTTTGAAGAATTTTTTATGTTCCTTTTAGACTTCTCAAAACAGACCTTGATTACGTTAGTGTATAAATCAGTCATATATATTGTTTTAATTTTAAACATTAGGTGAAAAGACTTTTTACAAATAACATTAATTTTTTAATCCTAAATATTGCTTTTTCTATGATGTTTACTATAAAAATGTCACAATTTATGATATGACGAAGCCAATGCTAGGGATACACTTTGCGAACTGTACAGCTCTATCATTGAGCAACAAACCAACAACCATGACTGCTTTTCACTGTATCTGGTAACTTCAACCATGCAAACGTAAACACTGTTTTGCTAAAGTTCTACGTTAACTTGTTAACAACATGTTAACACCACATTGGCCCTGGTTTTACACAACTGGGAAAACTGCATACAGGGTTGTCGAATGCCCCCACCTTGAGTACTCAAATCACATATCTGTTATGCTAATTCCAGCATAGAGACCACTTTTGAAATTTGCCAAACCGGTTCAAAAACAGATCACAGTATGGCCAGAGGATGCTACCTCAATGCCCCAGGACTGCTTTCAGGACACAGACTGAAACATTCAAAAAAGAGATTAACCTACAACAATCACACAAACCTGCAAGAATACACTGAAACAGTCATTGCCTACATTAAGAAGTGCACTAATGATGTGACAGTCACCAAGACCATCAACCGCACGTGCCAACCAGAAGCCATGACTGACAGCAGAGGTCTGTGGGATGCTGAAGACCCTGAGATTATGTATTTAGATCAGGAGATAAAGCATCCCTCAGAGACAATCTGTCCCATGGCATCAACAAGGAAAAACAGTTGTATGCAAAAAAATTAACAATCATTCAGACCATTACTGACTACAAGCCCCTGTCACAGGCCTGTGATGATGACACATCCCTCCCAGATGCACTCAACCATTTCTATGCACGGTTTGAAATGCAGAATTACATACTTGCACGGAAAAGACCATCACTGTCTGTCTTCATTCATATCTAGGATTAACCCATGCAAAGCTGGGAGTCCTAAAAACATACCTGGACATGTACTAAGAAACTGTGCCGAACAGCTGACAGATGTCCTAACAGACACCTTCAACACCTCACTGAGCCAGGCTGTCATCCTCACATGTCTCATCACCACCACCGGTACCAAAGAAGTCATCCATGACTACCTTCCCATAGCACTGAACCGGATCATGAAGTACTTTGGGAGGTTAGTCATGCATCACATCAAGTGCAGTCTCCCTAACAAACTCTACCTGCTCCAGGTTGCTTACCGTCCAAACCATTCTACGGACAATGTAATATCCTCCACAACAGGTCATCAATAACCTGAACTTGGTGGGCATCCACCCCTCAGCATCACTAAATCCCTTGAGGTGCACACCTTGACCACCTCTGTTGACAACCTACACACTACATCATTCTCCAAGCAGTGCCTCCACTTGCTCCACAGGCTGAAAAGAGCAAGTCTCCCTCCATCCATCCTCACCACACTCTGAAGGAGAACCCTTGAGAGACTGCTGACCAGCTGCATCACTGTCTGGTATGAAGACTGCAGCGCCACAATACTCTACAGTGGACAGTACATACTATAGTGCAAAGATCATTGGGATACCAATACTCTCTCTACTAAGTATGTATGCTAATGTCCCTATGTCCTTTTGTACTGTTTCGGTTTGCACTAAATGTTTCTTTTGTAGAGTCTGAACTACGTGTTGTTACAGAATATATGTATATGCTTATATGTTTAGTTAGATTACATCTTTTTTATATAGGTTGTGTGTGTATATATACACATGTAACAGTGTTCCTGTGAGGCACCACATTTACTAAAAGTAAGTAGAACGTGGACCATAAGACTTCTACGCAACCTTCTGAAGTCTTAAGTTTTATGGTAGAAATGGTCCACAAATTTAAGAATGCAATTAAAATCTTGACCTTTGTGAGAGTTCATGAGAGAAATTGCGATATCTGATCTGTGAACGAACTGTTCTTTTGCATCAGATCTTCCAATTTGATTCAGATGGATAAAAAAAACTTAAATCACTACGTTTTTGATGTTTGCATGAATCAATCTAGAAACGAATCATGAGAGAGGCAGACAGAGAAAAGAATAAAGAGACACAGATAAGAGTGAATACAAAAGACAAAGACTTAACCATCACTCTGTGTATGTCAGGATTGTGCTTCCCTCAGGATGATATAATCCACAAAGATCTCCATCTCTCCAACATCTACACCTTTCTGTTCCAACTTCCAGCGTAATGGCAACACTTTTGCCAAAAAGTCTGATGGTCTCTAATTGGTTCAGGGGTAATGCAGTGTTATCGTCTCAGAGAAAGTGCTGAAGTGGACATTAGACAGCTCAGAACTGGAAAGCTCAAGTTCTCTGCAGTGAGTTTGCTGAGCCAACAACACAAACTTTTAGTCCAAGTGAAAGGTCTATTCTTGCAGAGCTAGAGAACAACCATTATTCTCTAATTTACAGCTACTTTTTAAAGGATCTTCAATCAATGGAAATATAAAATGAAAGTGGAAGTTTTCTACTTAGTGAGCAAAAACATACTGTGTGTGAGCTTGTACAGTGAGAATTTAACAGAGGAGCTCCGACACCCTTTCCTGCACTAGTCTAGCTTGATTGATGTCCCATCATAAAAAAGACAAACTGACCGTGAAATAATTTTGGCTGAAAAGGATCAATGCCCATGACCCTGTCATAAAATGTCAAGTGCGAAAGGAAACTGCCCATTATCGGATAGTCACTTTTACTGACTGAGAAAAGACATGCGGAACAGTATAATTATAAATCTATATTACAATAATTGTAATAATTCTAAAAAATTTTTTTACATTTAATATTACACTTAAAATAATTGTATTATATTGATTATAATTTTATAAATATGATTATAGAATTATAGATGTATACTTATGTATAATTATTAGAATTATAGAATTGAAAAATAGCAAGTTTGTGAATTTAAATGAATGCTA
>RJVU01035287.1:936570-948792 GCA_003731715.1 Anabarilius grahami
ATATATAAAATATATATAAATACATAAATAAAAATTATATTATTTTTATTGTATTATTTTATATAAAAATTAAGACAGACATACACACACACACATATATATATGACAAACTTCATTTAACTAAACCAAACTACATTTACTAAACCTAAAAACAAAGCCATTTATAAATATAGAAAAAAAAATCTACTACAAATGACAATAGCAAAACTAATATATAATAATAATGAAAATAGTGAAATAATAATGAAATAATAGAAAAATAAAAAGTTTATTAAAATTTTTCAAAACACCAAGTAGGATGACTACTATTAATCAGCCTACTGGTATGGTTATCGTCCAATGTTGATTTTCTAAATGGTCAAATATCAGCCAGTTAATACAGGTCCTTCTCAAAAAATTAGCATATTGTGATAAACACATTATTTTCCATAATGTAATGATAAAAATTAAACTTTCATATATTTTAGATTCATTGCACACCAACTGAAATATTTCAGGTCTTTTATTGTTTTAATACTGATGATTTTGGCATACAGCTCATGAAAACCCAAAATTCAATCTCAAAAAATTAGCATATTTCATCCGACCAATAAAAGAAAAGTGTTTTTAATACAAAAAAGTCAACCTTCAAATAATTATGTTCAGTTATGCACTCAATACTTGGTCGGGAATCCTTCTGCAGAAATGACTGCTTCAATGCGGCGTGGCATGGAGGCAATCAGCCTGTGGCACTGCTGAGGTGTTATGGAGGCCCAGGATGCTTCGATAGCGGCCTTAAGCTCATCCAGAGTGTTGGGTCTTGCGTCTCTCAACTTTCTCTTCACAATATCCCACAGATTCTCTATGGGGTTCAGGTCAGGAGAGTTGGCAGGCCAATTGAGCACAGTAATACCATGGTCAGTAAACCATTTACCAGTGGTTTTGGCACTGTGAGCAGGTGCCAGGTCGCGCTGAAAGTCGAAATCTTCATCTCCATAAAGCTTTTCAGCAGATGGAAGCATGAAGTGCTCCAAAATCTCCTGATAGCTAGCTGCATTGACCCTGCCCTTGATAAAACACAGTGGACCAACACCAGCAGCTGACATGGCACCCCAGACCATCACTGACTGTGGGAACTTGACACTGGACTTCAGGCATTTTGGCATTTCCTTCTCCCCAGTCTTCCTCCAGACTCTGGCACCTTGATTTCCGAATGACTTTGGACCACTGAGCAACAGTCCAGTGCTGCTTCTCTGTAGCCCAGGTCAGGCGCTTCTGCCGCTGTTTCTGGTTCAAAAGTGGCTTGACCTGGGGAATGCGGCACCTGTAGCCCATTTCCTGCACACGCCTGTGCACGGTGGCTCTGGATGTTTCTACTCCAGACTCAGTCCACTGCTTCCGCAGGTCCCCCAAGGTCTGGAATCGGTCCTTCTCCACAATCTTCCTCAGGGTCCGGTCACCTCTTCTCGTTGTGCAGCGTTTTTTGCCACACTTTTTCCTTCCCACAGACTTCCCACTGAGGTGCCTTGATACAGCACTCTGGGAACAGCCTATTCGTTCAGAAATTTCTTTCTGTGTCTTACCCTCTCGCTTGAGGGTGTCAATGATGGCCTTCTGGACAGCAGTCAGGTCGGCAGTCTTACCCATGATTGCGGTTTTGAGTAATGAACCAGGCTGGGAGTTTTTAAAAGCCTCAGGAATCTTTTGCAGGTGTTTAGAGTTAATTAGTTGATTCAGATGATTAGGTTAATAGCTCGTTTAGAGAACCTTTTCATGATATGCTAATTTTTTGAGATAGGAATTTTGGGTTTTCATGAGCTGTATGCCAAAATCATCAGTATTAAAACAATAAAAGACCTGAAATATTTCAGTTGGTGTGCAATGAATCTAAAATATATGAAAGTTTAATTTTTATCATTACATTATGGAAAATAATGAACTTTATCACAATATGCTAATTTTTTGAGAAGGACCTGTATGCCCAGCCAGTATATCAGTCTATGACTTGCACCAGAGATAATTCAAATTTTGAAAACTGAATGAGCCCTTATGAGAAACCATAGGCATAAAAGATTACTTCTAAACATGCAGAGCAAAGGTCATGTAATGTTCAACAAAATTAACAGCCCACAATAAATCAGGCTGTCCAATGCTCTGGTCAAAGGTCATGCGGTGCATCTGGGTGGGCAGTTCCTGCCTGAACTCTGTTCTAGTTTGTCAAACCATGCAGATGTCAGACGTTTTTAACCACATCATTAAACACCCAAAAGTGATCGGTCTGCCTTTGACACAGACACCTCTCCATCCTTCTTGTGCTAACAAGTCCAGCTCTTTGTGCGACGTGACCTCCCAGAATCCCCTCACGGCAATGACAGAGAGAATAATTCATCTATGGTGAGTGACAGGCTGTAATCCACTGTAGCTCATGCTATTGACCTCAGATGACTAATGAACAACAGTGGGACGGATTAAACATCAAAATGATCAACTTGACTGATGGCGACCACTTTGTCTAAAGGGGACAGAACACAAATGGTAGGGAGTGACTGGAACCAACAAATATCATGATTACAGTTCAGAAAAAAGAAGAAAAAAAAAAGTGCAGTTTGAGAAGCAGCATTATAGTACACTCCTGGGCAAAAAAAAGGGCCAAGCCCAAAACGTCTAAACACTAAGCTTTTTATTGTCTTAAAGGATTAGTTCACTTTAAAATTAAAAGCTTTACTCAACCTCAAGCCATCTTAGGTCTATACGACTTTCTTCTTTCTGATGAACACAATCAGAGTTATATTAATAAATATCCTGACACATCCAAGCTTTATATTGGCAGTGAATGGGACCAATAGAGTATGTAGAGCAGGGTTCCTCAAAAGGCGGCCCACGGGCCGGAGAGAAAAAATGTTTGGCTCGTGCTCGAAGAGTGTTGTCAAGGTAACGTCAGCATAAGAACATCGCTGGTGCGCGGAGCAAAATGACCATTCTCAGTTCATTCCTATGAAAATGTTACTAATTGTTTGAATAAAACAAACTACTCAGAGAAAAAGAATCAGAATATTTATGATTCCCTTAAAAAAAAAAACAGCAATAAAAACAACAACAACTATAATAATAATATTTATTATAATTATAATAGTAATAACAGAACAAACATTGTGGTCATAACATTGTGGTCAGTGGCCCTTGGCTATGTATTGTTGGCAGAATTTGGCCCTTGGTGAAAACTAATTGAGGAACCCTGATGTAGAGTATGAAGCTGAAGAAAGTGCATCCATCCATCATAAATGAACTCCACACGGCTCCGGGGGGTTAATTAAGGCACTTCTGAAGCGAAGTGACACATTTGTGTAAGAAAAATATCCATATTGAACTGAACAGCTTGAACTGCAAGATGTGTTACACTTTCTTCGTAAGTTGAATAAGGAAGGCAGATATTTTACTTTATAACTATATATGGATATTTTTCCTTACACAAACGCATCGCTTCGCTTCAGTAGGCCTTTATTATATGCATTCGTCCTCATGGTTGGTTTGCAGTGATCGACCCAAAGGACACATACTTTCATGTCTCAATTCTCCCTTGACACAGGCCGTTTCTATGCTTTGCGTTCAAGTGTCGAGCATATCAGTACAGAGTCCTAGCCTTCGGTCGTCCCTGTCGTGGCTCATGCTGGCTCAGTTGCGTGCTCAGTTGTGCGAACACAGGGACCTGGTACTTCAGCACCTCAGCCTCTGGGGCTTCGGGTCAACTGAGAAAAGAACAAACTCTCCCGTGCAGAGGATCTCTTTCCATTTGAGGAAGGATCTGCTTTCTCAGAGACAAGGCACCCTTTGGCACCAGACCTCTGGCAGACCTCTGGAACCTCCACGTGTGGCCTCTGTGGGACGCGGAGGTCTTAGGTGATCTACTTCCACTGGTGGTAGACACCATCACTTCAGAGAGCGCACTCTTCAATGTGCGCCTATGCTTTGAAGTGGAACCTGTTGGTCGAGTGGTGTTCTTCTCTCCAAAAAGACCCCCTTTTCTGCAGGAAGGGTCGGAATTAAGGCTGCCTCCCTCTTGGGATCTCTCTTCGGTCCTCATGGCCTCACAAGCAGAACCCTTCAAACCTCTGCAGTCAGCTGATCTCAAAATCCTCCCTCTGCACTGGCTTCAGTCAAGAGGGTGTGGGAACCTGCAGGCACACACCTTTCAAGCCCACACGCCTTTTAAGGATCAGGTGGTGAACCTGCAAGCGTCAGGTGGTGAACCAGCCCTTGCTCTGCCTCGTTCACAAGTTTGCTCTTTTATGCGGACAGAACGTGAAGCTTCAGGACCTTAGACAAGCTCTTTGTTTGCCATTGTGGACAGCAAAAGGGGAAGGCTGTCTCAAAACAAAGGCTCTCCCACTGGATAGTGGATGCAATTCTCTTGACTTACCAAGCTCAAGGGCAGCCGTGCCCTCTGGGAGTGAGGGCTCACTCTAAGAGGAGTGTAGCATCCTCCTGGACGTTGGCTCAGGGCGCATCCTTAGCAGACATCTGTGGAGCTGTAGGCTGGGCGACACCTAACATGTTTGTGAGATTTTACAATCTCCGTGTAGAGCCTGTGTCCTCCAGGCCCAGCACTTGTGAGTATGCCCAAAGTCAACCCCTGCGTTAGGCTAGTTGCAGATGTGTTGTATTCTTCTACGGTAAGGCTTCCCTTACTGCAAGCCTGTGTCTTCCCCTGGCAGAGCTGCTCTGCCAACTCTGCCTGGTATAGATTCACCCTAACTAGGAGTCTACCACAGAGACCTTTCCATATGTAGTACTGCCCTAATTGGACAGTCCATGTGTGTAATTTTCACATGATACCTCCTACATGCAGGATGTGGATTCCGTAGCATCCCTTTCGGGAGTACACTTTCCCAGTGTTATCCAGAATGTCTCATTGTATGGAACAGCAGTGCTAGACACTTCTCTGTCCAAGCCCTTTCCTTCATCCACCTCAGCAGGTGCAGAGGGATTGGGTGGCTTATGCAGGGCACTGGAAGGCGGCCCGTTTCTTAAGGGAACGAGGGTTATATATGTAACAGAGACGTTTCCCAAAGTCATTTGAAAGTTCACCCAATGGAAACTGGATCTCAGGGGTTGTGGGTGGCTATAGTGGGTAGGGACGATGTGTCAAGACCAATCGGACACTGTTTTACACTGACCATGCTTGGACTGGTTTGATTGCTCAGATTGACAGGTCTTGATTTACCATGCACCATAGAATAAAAGCGCACAGCTGAAACAGCGCTGGAAGATCATCACTCATCAACCAGGATCTTAAGGCTGGCCCACACTAAAAGATTTTTAAAATCTTACCAGATTTTCAAAATGTGAGACCACAACCATGACAATAAAAATAATCATAGATTTAACAGTTCTGTTCCTGTTCTGTTCCTTGCCGTGTGTGGAGTGCTGCGATGTAACCAAGACAGCACACCACACACTAACAGATTACATTCACAAACAACCAGATTCCCGACTGTGAACATGGGAAATCAAACAAAATCTCTTACAGTCAAGCGTGACTTTAGAGTAAACAAACATGGCGGAGAATGGGCAAGAAGAAATGGTGATAATAGTGTTTGGACTGCTTTTTACAGACGATTCGAGGGAAAAAAAGAAAAAGGTTTGGATGAAGTTGTGTTTTCCTTCCGTCTTCCATCAGCTCATTTTCTGATTTGGTATCATTCCATTCCACGTGACAATCTACAGAGTGCATGAGTGTTTGCCTTTAGGGCACATCAGGATTTGATTGTAAATATTCAACACGTTGGATATTTACAATTTGAGATAGGTGTGGCCCCGACCTTCTTCGGAGCAGATTCAATCTCTCTTAACACTTCACACGACAGGAAAATCTGATAAAATAATCTGTAGAAGCATGAAGATAATCAAGACTTTACCTTGGACTGTCAGAAGGGGAAATGAGGGCCTAAATTGATTATCTTGTAGTGTGTAGATGCCTTAATTATTAATTTATTCTTTGTTCTTTTACTGTGGAGTTTATTTACAAGTAAGTAGTACTTATGTTCAGTAAAATCACTTTTAAAATCAATTTTTTGGACACTTGGATAGTTATGTTTCAAAATAAACAGCTAGCCTACCTAATCCATTGCATGGCTTGAAGACATTAATACACTTTGAATTCGTAACTATGCCGTGCTCGCTTCATTTTTCCTCGTGTGACTGATGTATGTGTTTTGCGCATGAGCCGCACGCACCTCAAAACTACTCACTCTAATGATGACCTTGCTTAATCGACCATCAGTAAGTTTTAATCGATTAAATTATTATTGACAATTAAAATGATCGTCAATTAATCATTAGCACCCCTAGTCTTAACCATAAATTATTGGTCAGGAAATTAGCAAAATATTTGAAGAACGGCTTGCTTCCCTCAATTGAAAAGATGTTATCTAAAGAGGAATGATCAGACATTATTTTTCAACAAGACGATGCCCAAATTGCAAAAACAACCAAGAAGTGGTTTGAGAACAAGTCCATCAGGCTCATGGTTTGGCCTGGTCAGAATACAGATTTGAATCCTATAGTGAATATTTGGTCTCAAATTAAAGTCAAACGAACTGGGAGACATTTTTCAACTACTTATAAACGTCAACATTGAGTGGAACAACACTGACTCTTCTTCCTGTAAAAAGCTGTCTGCAAGTTTACCCACACAGCATAAACATTTTAAGAAAACAAAGGGGAAGGTTCTTTCAAGTAACTTAATCTATAGTATTTGTGCAATTCTTGCTAATTTCCTGACCAGTGATTTGTGGTCAAAATGGTTAAGACAAATAAAAGACCATAAATATTTAGCATTTTCTGGCTTGGCCAAATTACATATATAATTTTTTTTTTCTTCTTGTGCACAGGAGTGTATATATTTTGTCATTGATAAGTGACGTCTGTGCATCTCCACTCTTGAAAAGCACCACTTTCCACTGAAATGGGTTCAATTAAAAAGTTCCCACACTTGAAGGAACTCCCATAAAGAAACAAAAAGCCCACTTACTAGTTGACACATTAAAAGAAATGTCCTTTAAATTCTGTCATGACTGCATTTTCAGTGCTATTTCCTAAACTTTTCATATAGCTTATTCATTTCACATACCTTTAGGCAGTATTTATTTCTATATAAAATGTAATATACTGCAATGACTCACTCAATCCACTGTCCATAATACTGAAGATGAAGTCCATTCAAGGCCAGCAGATCTGTAGCTTGAAGAGCTGACTGAAATCAGTTTCTGACCTCATATAAACCTATATAAAATTCATAAACAGACTTGGTTGAAACGGTGAAAGAAGCCAGGGCAGGACTCAGACATTTGACTTGAAAGCAAAACGATTTTGACATTGAACCCGATCAACAAGCTTCACCCCATTTCTTTCTTACAGCAGACAGAAATATAGGCTAGTGATTTCCGGTTGTTGTGCAAACAAGTACTGCAGAAGGAGACACAGAAATTATAGTTGTTATAGCTTTGAAAAATCCACTAGTTAATTTTCCAATAGCACCATTTTCTAATTTTGTTTTCAATTTAAATTTAAGTCAATTTAATTGGAAATAAAAGGGGTATTTTTAATTTTACCTTTGTCTTGAAAAAGTGCATTAGGCCTACTACTTTCAGTTTTTATTTTATAAATAATTATTTTATTTTATGTTAACCATAAAAACATTTGACGTACATGTGTATATAGTGTAAGCAGTTTCATACAAAATCAAAGCAATGACAATAATGAAAGCCAAGTTGGTGCAAGACCACTTCAAGTGCAAATGAAACTATCTCAAAATCGAATGAAGGACTACTGGATTTGAACACTTTCCAGGGAGATTTTGGCTGCATTTCAATCTAATTTAAAAGGGATCTTCAGAGCTCTTTGGTTCAGTTAACAGAAAGGTTTCCATGTCATCCAGTTAAGTGCTGGATGGGGAAGCATACGGACAGGATTATGTGCAGATATGATGAAGTTCATGTTTGGAGTACTCTCAGCACCTTGCCTTGTGTTGTATTTGCAATGCTCATCAACTCTCAGAGGCCTGGTGTGGACTCACCCAGATCATCTCACACACTCATGCACTGATTCAACACTGAACTGATTTCAGCTGAATAATGACTGTTTACCACTGTCTTTAATAGAGCTGCTTTACAGCAGAACTAAATTCTGTTTGCATCATTGAATCATTATTCACCCGTTTGTCACTGTAAAGCTGCTTTGAAACAATCTATTGTATAAAGCGCTATAAAAATAAAAGTGACTTGACTACTGTACAACATGGAAAGTAATTGTAAAAACATGAATAGATTCTTCATTAACAATGTTGCATAGGTTCAAAATAATGTCACTTACATTAAACAGACAACATAAAACCAAACTATGGTCTTCCCTATAAGATTCTGATATTTCATTATTTAATGTAATGGCTGATAAGTGGCCTAGTGGCCAATGAACCAATGAATGGCCAATATTATAATCCTCTACTTTTTCAGACTAAAAGCTAAAATTACATAGCTTTTTGCTTCACTTAAATTTTGAAAATCACTTAATTATAATGCATATAATATATAGTATCCAGTGAGATTTTTGTATGCACAAGGAGTCTGACAACAGCGGGCATGCTCCACACGGAGATCTGATCTCACCATCGTCAAATCCATCTGGGATTACATGAAGAAACAGAAAAAACCAAGACAGGTTAAATCCAGAGTAACTGCAGCAATGTCTCCAAGACACTTCAAAAACCTACCTCCGAAGCTACAGTACTATGAAAAGTTTTAGGCACTAAAAATGCTGTAAAGTGAGGTTGCTCTCAAAAATAATGTCATAAAATTTTATTAATCAGTTAACTTCTGTTAACTAAATCAAATCAATATTTAGTGTGACCACCCTTTGCATTTAAAACAGCTTTTTTCCTAGGTACACTTGCACAGTTTTTTTTAGGTAGCTTTGCGGGTATATTTCTTCAAGCGTCTTGGAGATGTCGCCGCAGTTCTTCTGGATTTAGACTGTCACAGTTTTTTTCTGTTTCTTCATGTAATCACAGACTCTATGATGGTGAGATCAGATCTCTGTGTGGAGCATGCGAGCTATGGTCAGACTCCTTGTGCATACAGAAATCTCGCTGAATTATTACAATTGAAGGCAAAAGTAATGACTGGAAATATAAACTGACATTTCCTGCTGACACACTACAGCAAAATATATAAATGACTGGCTTAATGAGGAGAACTGGCCCCCCGACTAAGCCTGGTTTCTCCCAAGGTTTTTTTTTTCTCCATTTTAACACCTATTTGCCACCTGATGTCACCTGTTGGAGTTTGGGTTCCTTTGGCTTGCTTAGTTGGGGACACTTGACATTTGATATTCAACAGTGCTTTGCATCTGCCTGCATTGACACCATTTTCTTTAAGAGCTGCTGTGAAAACACTAACATGCCTAAGACTTTTGCACAGTATACTGTATATTATATATATAATGTTACGGTAACAATTTAAGGTTCTCTCTTTAAGTTAGTGCTAGGGATTAAATCTTCTAAATCTTAAAAACAATAAAATATGCAATATTGGTTGATATGATTTAAATAAATGCAGATATCAGCCGATAACTGACACATATCGACCATCCCTTGTTTTTTATCCTCCAAAACTCCAAATGTTTGGAATATTCCTTGCATAAAAACTAAAATTAGAGGAAAACATCTTAATCAGATAAAAATTATCTTTTTTTTTATAATAAACTACTGTTCTAAAGTTTGGGTCTTTAAGATCTTTTGATGTAAGATCTTTTAATTTTGGACCCCTTGAACCTGTGACCGCATAGCAGTTGAATTCTTTCAAGTTGTTTGGTAACTGCTGACAGTTCACAATTAGACTAATGAACTACATTACTTGGCAGAAGAAATGTTTATTGTGATTTATTATTTATAGATGTTGGGGGTATTACGTGCCTTTTTGGATGTGTACACATCCAGCTGTCTAAAATAAGACAGCGGCTGACGAATATGCATCAATGTCAAAATACCGTCAAATGAACCCCCTGCTGTCTGCCACAAGTGATTGGAGGCATGTGGCAGCAGAGCCGTCTGTGAGTCAATAAATATCAGCCTTAAACCAGCCATGAAAATACCTGCATAGAAAGCCCATGACACAATCATCATTCAAACAGCCGAGAGCAGAACGTGTCACAGCCTCGGCCCAATTAAACAGTGTGAGCCGCATGCCCACGGACACCACAAACAAATTTTTAAAATCGCTGACTCCATAGGTATGGGGGTTGATTGATTTTGATATAGATAGGTCCCTGACCCTGACAGGAGCCACAGTGTTCAAATGGCTTTCAACAGCGTGAGACGAGGCTGATTATATGGGAGCCATGAGCATGTTTTGTCAGGACATTCATTCCTACAACCATCTCGGGGCGTTTGCGGAAACTTCCACATTCTGCAGCCGTGATGGCGTGGCAGTCACGGTCCAGAGAAAGAGAGGGGTGAGTCACCCTGAGGTAAACTCCCCTTTATTACCACAGCCACCCACACCTCGTTCTCCCATATCTTCTCACTAGCTCTGCAATGACAGCAACCGGTCCTGCAAAAGCCCCATGGGGGATTGTAGGTAATGAGAGAGTGCACTCAGTGTAACACTGAACCCCGGTGTACCACAGGCACACCTCCAGCTTAAACAAAGGCTAAGCAGCCAGTCGTTCATGACAGATCCTCAGAGCATGTAGTCTGTAGATCAGTCATGCCTGTGGCTTCTTTATAATGGGCTTGATTATTGGCATAATCCTGTCAAAGCAATGTCAATGACAACCAAAATCGTACCAGAATATCATTAGATGTGAAAAATAGACCAGCTTTGAGAGCTGAAGTGTTACTCAGGTTTAAAGCATGAAAGATCAAATAACTCCTCCACTTCTTCACAGTTTATCAATATAAAGGACTGGAAATTATATTCATCGCTGAGGTTCAATGATCACACAGGAAACACTCAAAGCAAGTCCACAGGGCGATCTCTGGCTGACCTTGGAGGGATGCTGTTGCTGCTACATCCTTTGATATTTTGATGCTTGAGGTTTGGAGTTTCTCATCTTTGAGTTTTATCTAAAAGTGCAGTTTATACTCTGGATTTAATCACTTTCTGTGAGGGTTCCATCCATGTATGATTATTTTATAAGTTAGAGTGATTAATTGGTTGATTGAGTTCATATTGTGCATATTCAATTAAATAATTATATAAAAATATATATATATTTATTTATTCATTCTCACACACACACACACACACATTCATAATTTTGGGATCAGTAAGATTTTTTTATGTTTTTAAAAGAAGTCTCTTATGCTCATCAAGACTTTATTTATTTGATTAAAAATACACAAAAAAAACTGAAAAAAATAAATAAAATAATAATATTGTGAAATATTATTACAATTTAAAATAATTGTTTTCTATTTGAAACTATTTTAAAATGCAATTTATTCTTGTGTTGGCAAAGCTGAATTTTCAGCATCATTACTCAAGTCTTCAGTGTCACATGATCCTTCAGAAATCATTCTAATATGCTGATTTGCCGCTCAAGAAACATTTTATGTGTACAATTGTACAAAATATTTGTGCAATGTTTTTTTTTCAGGATTCTTTGGTAAATAGAAAGTTCAAAAGAACAGCATTTATTTTAAATATAATCTTTTGTAACATTATAAATGTCTTTACTGTCACTTTTGATCAATTTAATGCATCCTGGCTGAAAAAAAAATATTAATTTCTTTCATTTCTTTTCAAAAAAATAAACAATTTAAATACTTACTGACCCCAAACTTTTGAACGGTAGTCTATAATGTTACAAAAGCTTTGTATTTCAGATAAATGCTGTTCTTTTGAACTTTCTATTCATCAAGGAATCCTGAAAAAAAAGTACACAACTGTTTTCAACATTGATAATAATAAGAAATGTTTCTTGAGCAGCAAATCAGCATATTAGAATGATTTCTGAAGGATGTGACACTGAAGACTGGACTAATGATGCTGAAAATTCAGCTTTGCAGTCACAGGAATAAATTACTTTGTAAAATATATTAAAATAGAAAACAGTTATTTTAAATTGTAATAATATTTCACAATATTACTGTTTTTACTGTATTTTTAATTAAATAATGCAGCCTTGGTGAGCAGATGAAACTTCTTTTAAAAACATAAAAAATCTTACCAATCCCAAACATTTGAA
>RJVU01035287.1:954381-995848 GCA_003731715.1 Anabarilius grahami
GATTCACATACAAAACTGGGGATATTTATTAGCATATATAAAATTATATTTTAAGATTTATAGATTTCATGTTTTAATTAAAAATACAATATAATTTATATATTTTTTTTAAATCAGTCAGCAATGTTAATTAAAGGGGTGGTTGATCAGCTATTTTCAAAGGCTTGATTGTGTTTGTGGGGTGCACTGTAATGTGTTCATGCTTTGTTTTAAAAAACGCATTATTTTTCGCATATTTTACCTTTATTCTACACCGCTGTTTCCCTTCTTTTTATACGTTGTCTGGAAACTTCACACCCCTTACCATTATGGGTAGTTGCTTGTGCTCCAGTGTATTGTAAACAATGGCGTCAAAATTGCCTTATCAACATAAGCCTGAATCAGAACCTGTGCAAGCACGGCTCTTACAGGATGTCTCAGAATGGTATGTTTTTTTGTTTGTAGTTG
The DNA here is from genome assembly GCA_003731715.1 of Anabarilius grahami. NCBI lineage: Eukaryota > Metazoa > Chordata > Actinopteri > Cypriniformes > Xenocyprididae > Anabarilius > Anabarilius grahami. The sequence goes on from RJVU01035287.1 coordinate 954,829, forward strand.
TCTCATGCTTTTTAGATACGCTGTTATTTGTAAATACTACTGCTGTTTATGTTAGCTTTTTAAAATAGGGTTTTATCCATAAAGCTTTAGTACAGCATAATACATGATTGCGTTGTAGCATTTTTGTAGAATAATCATTTGAATAAGTGTTTGTCTATTAACAAATTTTAGTGTACTCACGCACTATTTTTATAAAAAAAACAAAAAAAAACAACCTGAATGGATATTAAATCAGAAGACCACAGAAACAAAGCTTCATACACACACAAAAAAAAAAAAAACATGTATTTCATATAATCGTTCTAACAAATGATACTACATTCCTCGAAGGGATTATTTGATTACAGACTGCAGATCTATAGTGATCGCTACTATATAGCACCGTTAGTTTTGTCTTTATAGAACGAGTGTAGCCAAATATCTGTCGCCAGAATTATGAGCCCATTACGAAGACTAATAATGGCTTTACTACAGTAAAGAACCATGTTTAGTGTGCATGTAGCCAAATGAATGCGAGTAAACACTACATAAAAGCTCTAATCAAAAAATAATTTACAATGATCACATAAACACCAACAAACAACTTATTTGCCAATTTATTTCCTCTCTGAGTTATTGCATGTCAAATATGAAATATAAGTAAAATGTCCCTTGAGCAAACTTTTATTTTGTCTTTATCAGCAGTTTAAGCGAATTTCATTTTTTATTTAAAAATGTAAAAAAAATATTTCAGATACCAACCTTTTGACTCTCCTTGCAAGAGATTTGAAGTTATTAGTCATTAGTTTTGTTCATGTCACTCAGAAAACAAAAAAAATTAAAAATGTAACTTTTGATTTCTTCATGCGATCACCACAAAATTCGATCCAGATACAGTTCACATATAGAGGAACATCACCAAAAAAAGAATGAACACTACCTTATTTCCTTCATGAGATATTCCATTTTAAATTAGAAAGATATGTAAAAAAAATTATTTTTTCCCACTTTTTGCTGTTTATTTGCAGTTTCTCAGCATGAGAATATCCACATTTTTTTTTTTTTTTAATTTAAGAAGTTTCCTTACGATACTTACGAAATGATACCAGCCTTTTGACTCTTACTATAGTTTTGGAGTTACGAGCCTTTACTTTTTTGTGTGTAACTCAGAAAAAACACCTCTGAAAATACCCTCAGGGCTTAAGGGGTTAATTGATAATCTGCCCATGTAATCATAATTTTGCGTAAATAAATAAATAAATAAATAAAAATAAAATATTGGTGCTGTTTTTACTGCCTCTAGTGTTCATTTCAGCTGTAAATTGCAGTGACTTATATGTACGTATTTTGAGTAAGTAAAGGCACGCTTCTCCAATGAGCCTGTGTTGTTGTTTTTTTCAATAATGATTTTAGCTTCTATCTGGTCAAATGATTAGCTTAAAGAAAAAGATGATTGATTGAATAAGAGAAATGGAGAGAAGAGAATGAGATCCAGATGGAAACACAAGAACAGATAAAGTGATATGAGACAGAATTGAACCCCATTCTGTCAGCACCACTGCGTGACGCAGCACCGCTGGGTAAACTCAGGGGCCGACCTGTCTTAAAGAACATCTGTGATACACATCTGTGTTTTTATGTGTGAGAGAGTGTGGATCATTTTTGATCTGTAGTGAATTTAACATTTGCATTAATCGAGTTTCATATTCCAGAGTGAGCGTTAATGTCTCTCCTTCTATCCACAGCTCACTTCCGCTGTTTTCATGCGAGTTATAATAGTAGTCTAAAGCTCAAAGTATATGTCGCGCACTGTCTGCGTGATGTCATTTTTTGTCCTCATCAGGAGGGCCCATGGACGTCCGCACACGTCCGCGCACACCGTCCTCATGCAGCCCAATTTTTGTGTCCCCGTGGGCGATTCACATAAATCACCGCATGTGCGGGTGACTTGAGCGCTTGAAAACAAAGTCCACAAAGTCCATGAGTCTTTCCACATTCACAGCCAAAGGAGTATACTTTGAAAGAATTGCGCTCTCAACTGTACACAAGACTGAGCGGAACGCGGAAAATTAAGTATCCCTTAAAGCAGTGTTTCTCAACCGGGTTCCAAGGAGGTCACAGCAGGACTTAAAATTATTTTATTATATTAAAAAACATCTAACCTCATTCAATCTAAATGGATCCAAATTTAAATATTTTTATTAAAGGGGGCCTATTAGGCAAAATTCACTTTTGCATGGTGTTTGAACATAAATGTTTCTCGGCAGTGTGACGTCACAAATGCTTAGACTCCGCCCATGACTGCTGACAGACTCTGCCCTATTAGCATAGACCCCGCCCTGAGTGAGCTGTACACAGTCCGCCATGTTTATCTCCTCGCCAGAGCATTTAACAGCAGCATTCAAGTAAAAAATTCATTCATTCAAGCTGCAAAGTCATTCAGTCAAGAGCAGTGAGTGATTTTCTGTTTTTATTTTGTTGTTTGATTCATATTAACAGCTTATATAACAGTAGGTATTGTACATTACGCTGCTTTCACTTTAATACATGGATCTAATATACACATGTGATTTATTTACTTGCTGTTTATGAACGTATGTGAACTTTATGTGTATTTGATATAACCTTGTGTGTATTTGACAGTTTAAAGCAATAAGATGTGAAAGAGAACTTAGTTTAATACTCACAGGACGCGCTGTCTACAAGCCAGCTTTCTGTGCGTGCTCTTCAGATGCGTGCACTCAGAAAACCATATGTCAGAAGTTTAGACTGATATGGCTTTAAAACACATTCAGATAATAAACTTTCATGATGATGAAGAACAGGAATGTCACGTGAGCATAACCGATATAGAGATGATAACCAAAACCAAACAGATCTTTTATTAGTTTTTGGCAGAGTATCTGACGAGCGAGCTGTAGGCTCCACCCTCTTCTGGAAAGTGGGGTGGGGAGCAGCAGCTCATTTGCATTTAAAGATACATGCACGAAAACAGCATGTTTTTCCTTCCACTCAAGAGTGGGCATTTACAACATGGTATAACAAATGATCTGTGGGTATTTTGAGCTGAAACCTCACAGACACATTCTGGGGACACCTGAACCTTATATTACATCTTGTAAAAAGGGGCATAATAGGTCCCCCCTTTAAAGAACAAAGAGTTCTTCAAATTTCTAACAAAAAGAATCTGGGTTAATATACATCAACACTCCCAGTTTAAAAAAAAATTGTCTAATGACCTAATGTCAGACCCTGGTCTCTACGTGTACTGTTTTACCAGAGAAAAAATCTATATATAAATCATAATGGGCACTGTGACTTAAGCAAGCAATACAGCACTAGCCTCGAGTACCTTATTGCTTTTATAAAACAGTTACCAAACAATAAAAATATTAAAGCCAAAAATATGTATCAATGCAACTTTCATGAAGTAAAAACTTTCAATAAAAGCCTTCCATACGGCAGAAAAAAATTGTCCCTGACTGTGAACAGCAACAGAAGTTACATTATTACGCCATTAGATGGCGGCAAAGACTGTCTTTATGAGTGTGTCAGTCAGTAGCAAAGACTTTTACATTGAAAAGACTGAATTGTTGTGAACACGGAACAAGATGCAACTGACAAATGCTGTCAGTCACAGGAAAACCCCTTAACTGTTAAAAGGACAAGACAATTTATACATTTTATATTATGAACATAGGACTGACCTGAAAGAAAATGCTAAATCTGAATGCAGGTAATAAACTCGCTCACTCATTCTCTTTCTCGCAATACTCTTCTACATAATACAGTAAGCTTTAATGAACAATATCAATTGAGAACATACAGTTTACGTTTCTAAGAGTGGTTGCTAAAATGCTAAATCTGAATGCTGGTAATAAACTCGCTCACTAGGGGTGTAAGAAAATATCGATACACATGAATATCACGATATTATTTTTGGCAAAACTGTATCGATTCTCAAAAATATTGATATTTATTTATTTACATCCAGTATTGGTGGGTTTGTGTTCGGGTTAAACCCAGGGGCGGCGCCAGCCGATTTTGCCGGGGCTTCAGCCCCGAATGTTTTGAATCAAGCCCCGAATCTTTCAGGTTTGAGGTTTCTTAACAGTGCTGTCAAAATATCATTTTTCTAAACATATCTCTCTATTAAAATATGTTAAACAGTTCAATACCGCTTTTCTACAGTACTATCCATACATACAGCGTTACCGGTGGCGCTTTCTCTCTCTTCTCTCCGACAGCGCGTTCACGCACACCGCAGATGTACAGAGACACGCCTCCTGTCACTCACTCAGAGCAGCGGCAGGCCTCGAGACTCTCTTTCGGTCCGGTTGAAGGGTTTTTGTTATGATATAACAGCTGATAATACAACTTTGGCACATTTGTCAGCTAAACGTTCATTCAGTGTTTCCCATTAATGACCCTGTGCCACCGTTTCATAATGAACCGAAAATTTAAAACATGTAAATGGTCTCTAACGTTGTACTTTGCCAACGAACTAAATTGAAACCGTGATATGGCTTTGTGCCTTTATAAAACAGCAAAATACAGTGATTAAGTATATATACAGTCTGTCTGCGCTGCTTCCAAAGTGCCCCAGATTGATGCATTTAACCTTAAAATGTACTAAATTTTCTTCCGGGGGAGCATGCCCCCGGACCCCCCTAGAGGAGGTACACCTAACACACTTTTACAAATTACAGTGCCAAATCATGTACATTTTATGAACTTTACTCAAGAATACTACAAAAAAGCTTTTTTCATGTCAGTAAAGCTGTTAACAGAAAATTAAAATGTCATTGGGAAAATATAGTTTTGGGCTAAGCCCCGAATGTTTACAATGTCTGGCTCCGCCCCTGGTTAAAGCACAGACTGTATAAAACCCAACCGCTAGATGTCAGCGTTATCTCAGAACGTAAAATGACGCATAGCCGGAGAAGCGCGAAGTGCATCAATAACGTTAGCATTAGCAAACCCAGCTCACAAGACAATAAAATTATTCCGCTCCCGCGGCATACAGAGCTGAAGTGTGGACTTATTTTGGCTTCAACTATAAAGAACCCACTAAGGAGATCAACAAGAGTCAGTTGTTTGCAAAATAGACCATGTTATATAATCCAAAACTCGGGAAACTCATTGAATCTGCCGATGCCATCCGCGCTCCTAATAGAGGCGTTCGATAGAATATGTAATATGTACTGCACGTTTTCCTCTCAGTAACAAAATAAACAAAACAAAAAATGACAGCGGTGACAGCATAAAGAAAGCATCTGATCATAGCGATGTGGATATGTTTGCAACAGCTCTGTTCAGCTCTTCAGTGAAGGCACGTTTATTTAAATAGATTAGACTGCTTTAAACCAAGCAGCTTTACAGTATTAAATATAAAACAAACAGACATTCAGTCATGAAGTGGACTGTGCACTAGTTGTTAAATACTTTAGAAATTAAAAACTGCTATACTGTGGACCTTTTAAAACATATACACAAAGAATCCTGAAGTCACTTTACTATTTTCCCTTAGATTGCACAAATAGTGATTGTGATATAAATGCAAATGATACTGTATTGATTAAATAAAATAAAGTTGTTTGTAAGGTTTTATGCACACACATGGTGTGTTCTTTATGACTGTTTTTTTCTAAAATTACATCCTTTTTCTAAAAAAAAAAGAAATATCGCAATATATCGGCTTTCTTACAGTATCGCAATATATCTCAATATATCGTATCGTAACTCCTGTATCGTGATACGTATCATATCGCCAGATTCTTGGCAATACACAGCCCTATCGCTCATGTGATCTCTTTCTCGCAATACTCTTCTACATAATACATTAAGCTTCAATGAACGATATCAATTGATAACATACAGTTTATGTTGCTAAGAGTGGTTGCTAAGGGTGTTGTGTAGTGATACACAGAACCGTTGGATGAAGCGGTCATAGCCTTGTTTTATCGTGAATAAAACACAGCTATTGACTAATCAGAATCAAGGACATGAACTAACCATTTTATAAAGGATAATATGCCAACACAAAGGCTATTATAACATCATAATGGACATTATGACACCATAAAGAACCTTGTGAGATGGTAGAGTAATGATCAGTTTTTATAATGCATTTTATATTTATTAGAAATAGATGCATTTTAATTTTTTCTTCAAAAATTAGCAACAAGCTAGAAATTGTATTTATGTAATTCTATATTTTTATTATAAAGTAAGAGTTCATAAAGACTCAAACTCAAATCCCTTTGCTAAATGATCTCACTGAATCAACTTTCTAAACTGAACGTTTTCTATAAAAAATATGTATACTTTGATATTTTGTGTAGAAGATATAGTTATCATTAAAAAAATTTAAGAAAATCATGATATAATTACATAGCCTATATGCTCTGTATAGCATATATTGTACAAGGACAAAATAAGCAAAAACATGATAATGAAAACAAAGATGTAAGATGCTCTGTGACTTTGGGTCGACATAACTTGTAAAAACTGAAAAAACAGGAAGAAGGTGACCACTGCAATCACTTTAAGCTCTCTCACATCTGTCGGTGAGCCCGTGTGCCCCATCACACTTTAGATTCCCCTCGTTCTTCACAGCGCTTCATTCTTCATGCTGCGCTGCACTTGCCGTTGTTCACTCAGCAGCAAGGTCACAGACAACACAAACGGCACGATTCAACTTACAGCAGAAACCTGAGTGCAGAACAGGGGCGACGTTTACGGGCAAACACAATTAAGATGGTGACAACACGGTCTTAAGGTATCAATAAGAGCCTTGACCAGAGTTGCTAAGAAAAAACATGAATGCCTCCGGCAAACAACAAAACGTGATCCAAATGAAGTCATGTAGATCCAAAGATGCATGTGCCAGCTGAACAACTGCCATTGAGTGGGAGAAGCTCTTTCCAGGTAATAGGGTCAATGATATTTAAAGGTGGGGTAAGCCATTTTCAAAAACGCAGTTGAACATTGTTGATATTTGAAATCAACCTAAACAAACACCTCCCTCTCTTCATTGCTCCGCTTCCAATACCAACCCTCCAATCCTAACCACCCTACTCCGAGTCTTAGACTCATAACCCTTCATTCCAGTAATATTCCTTTTGTATTGTGTCTCATCACTCTATCTTTAAATCTCCCTCTCGCTCGTTCTGTCTCCTCGACCATCATACGCCCCCTAAAGCTGATTGGTTACACGTTTGTTGTTGTGTCGGTCCGACTAACTTTCAAACAGCGTTTTTGAAATATCGCTTACCCCACCTTGAAGAGTGCAGTGTCCACAATAAAGAAAAAGAAAACACGTGTCCCAGGTTCTTATAAGTGGCCTATTCGTATTTGTGTTTTTCATAATTTGATAAAGATTTATGTCATTTTCAATGTTTTAAATGTAATGTCATGTGGTGTAACCGAGTTAAAAAGTAATAGCACCACATCTTAATCATTATTTTTTAAAGATTCAAAACATTTTTGCATAGTCCAGTATTAAATTTAGTATTATATTATTATAATAATAATAATAATATNATAATAATAATATTTATTACTATTTTGGATTAGCTTTTATTTTTATATTTTCAGTTTTCATTCTAATTTTAGTTTGGTTTTTTTGTTATATGCTTTTGTAATTTTTATTAGTTATTTTGGGTGTTTTTGTATTTCTGTTTAGCTTTAATTTATTTTTATTTGAGTTTTAATTTTTATTTTGTTTAGGTTTGTCATCTGATAACTGACTGGAAACTAATAGTTTTATTGGTAACACTTTACAATATACAATAAGATCTCAATTGTTAACATTGGGGCAGTCGTGGCCTAATGGATAGAGAGTCGGACTTATAACCCAAAGGTCATGGGTTCGAATCTCAGGTCCGGCAGGGATTGTCGGTGAGGGGAGTGAATGTCCAGCGCTCTCCCCACCCTCAATACCATGACTGAGGTGAGACCCTTGAGCAAGGCACTGTACCCCCAACTGCTCCCCGGGCGCCGCAACAATGGCTGCCCACTGCTCCGGGTGTGTGTTCACGGTGTGTGTGTGCACTGCTGTGTGTGTGCACTTGGATGGGTTAAATGCAGAGCACAAATTCCGAGTATGGGTCACCATACTTGGCCACATGTCACTTCACAATTAGTTAATGCATTAACTAACATGAACAATGAGAAATATATTCTCACAGCATTTATTAACCTTTCTTAAAGTTAGTTAAAAAGTGTTCATGTTCATGTTTGTACACAGTGCATTAATAGAACTTTTAATCTGTATTAGTAAATGCTGAGATAAACATGAACTAAGATTAATAAACACTATAGAAGTATTGTTCATTGTTAGTTCATGTTAACTAATGTAATTTAACAATGTTAACTTAGGAAAACTTATTTCCCATTTACATTACCGTTTTAGTTAGCAATAACATCACTGAATGGAATTTTACAACCTGAACTAACCTTTCCGTGTCATAAAAGTGTCGAATTATCTAATTAAAAGACATGACTTTGATTGATAAAAGATTATGCCAAACTACTTAAAGGGTTAGTTCACCAAAAAAAGAGAATTCTGTCATTTATTACTCACCCTCATGTTGTTCCACACCCGTAAGACCATCGTTCTTCTTCGGAACACAAATTAAGATATTTTTGATAAAATCCAATGGTTCAGTGAGGCCTCCATTGCCAGCAAGATAATAAAAGGTGGGGTATGTATTTTTTCATTAACGCTGTTGGACACCGTTGATATTTAAAAATCAAACCAAACAAACCCACCCCTCTCTTAATTGCTCCGCCTCCAAAACTCACCCTCCAATCCTAACCACCCTGCTCCGAGTCGGTCCCGAACCCCAGCCCGTCCGCTGCTGGCAGGCAAGGCGAGTGCATTGACAATGACGCCAAACACTGCATTCTCTAGCAGTCGTCAGTGTGCAGTGGTTTAACAGCACAAATCTCACTATAATGACCACTGTTACACACACAATGCAAAAGGGGATGTCTGTTTATCACTGCTGATGCGCAACAAAATGCTTCACGAAAAATAAAGCGCAGATGACGAATGAACGACAAGCACAAAAAATTAACATACACAAGAGTAAATACAAACAAGCATTTGTTGTTAGTCGCCAACAGCACAGCAGCTCCAGACAATCAAACCCAGTGTTACTCACATGTGAAGCGGAATCAAAGCAGCCTCCGTGTCTGTTTTCAGGCTTTCCCGCTTAGCTCTCTCCAGCGCTGGAAAGCTTGTCCAATATTAACGCTGGTTCTAAAGTGCTTGCCCAGTCATAAACATTCGTTCTAGTGATATTCTTTTGAACTGTTTTGTATTGTGTCTCATCATCTCTCTTTCTAGCTCGTTCTGTCTCCACAACCGTCATACCTAATGCTGAGTGGTAAAACATTTGTTGTTGGTGTTGGCCCGACTAACTTCCAAACAGTGTTATTGAAAAAAATACATACCCACCTTTAACACTTTCAGATGCCCAGAAAGCTACTAAAGACATATTTAAAACAGTTCATGTGACTACAGTGGTTCAACCTTAATGTTATGAAGGGACAAGAATACTTTTTGTGCACCAAAAAAAATAAATAACGACTTTATTCAACAATATCTAGTGATGGGAGATTTCAAAACACTGCTTCATGAAGCTTCGAAGCTTTACAAATCTTTTGTTTGGAATCAGTGGTTCAGAGCGTGTATCAAACTGCCAAAGTCACGCCCCCCAGTGGTGAGCCATTGAAATTTCGAAACACTTATGATGTAACAAGCTTTGTTTACTGGAATCACGTGACTTTGGCAGTTTGATACACGCTCTGTACCACTGATTCGAAACAAAAGATTCGTAAAGCTTCGAAGCTTCATGAAGCAGTGTTTTGAAATACAAAAAGTATTCTCGTCGCTTCATAGCATTAAGGTTGAACCACTGTAGTCACATGAACTGTTTTAAATATGTATTTAGTAGCTTTTTAGATGCCATCACACTGCATTTTAGAGTTTATACCCCTTTAAAATAAGTGAATTTTAATTGAAAACATGCTCATCATAGAAATGGTATATTCAGGTCACTGTGTGTATGGATTGCATATTTACTGTATGTTGGAAAAAATCAGTATTAAGTCATTGTTCAAAAACATTAAGCATTTGTGAGCACTAAAATGTCATCTAGAAGGCAGCTCACTAGGCGAAACAAAGCGTGGTGAACTCACACGTCTGTATGTGATTTTTGAAGTCGAGACCTCTCAGCAGCATGTGAGGGTCAGGGAATGTTGATTATCGAGATGGCTGAGAGGTTATTCTGTCGAGCGATACAGAATAATAGATGCACGTCATCTCCTTTCAAAACTTGGAGACAGACGCTGAATTATTCATCCTGGTTTGATGGCTGTGAGGATCTCTCCTGCCGCCTTCTTTCATATATTACAGCCCATGGGCCTGGTTTACCTTAGCTAATGCCATCAAACAAACATGACGTGCTCTGGACTTTCATTTAGGATTCCTATGTCTCTCACTGAGAGAAATCGCTGGTCTTCTCCTTCAACCTTCAGTTCAAAACCAGCAGTTACGTCAGTAAAAAAACAGCAGAGAGCCTAAAGATGCAAGTCTTCAAAAATATCACAAGTTTGGGAATCCCTCATAATTGATAATGCTCAGAGAGCTTTGAGGTGAATGTCTTTGCTTATTAATCTCACCTCTACAGCTTCAAAAGTATGTTTTTTTTCAGATCGATAACAATAACAGCACAGCATAATAGAGATGGACAGATCCGCTGAACATAAACAGCTTGGAAGATGAACTGCCACAACATATCTGGCAGAAGTGAAAATAAACACCTGAGATTATAGGAAGGAGAGCTGCAGGTTTTGGCTGTTTGAAAGTAATTTTTCACATGTTTTATATCATAATTACTCTGGTTGAGATGTTCTTAAAGCCATTTTGAAACAAAGTGGAGATGTATGGTTGTTTATCTAGATTTCTATCACCATCTGCACCTGTTGTAATACATTGAAAACACTCACGGTGCCATCTACTGGCTGTAAAGTGGAAGTAACCCTGAGATACTGAGGATATATCCGGGTAAAGAAAAACGGAACATGTAAAGGTCATATTTAAAAAATTTATAAAAAAAATAAATAAAAAAAAGTGAAAATGGCTTATTTTTGATGTTTTTTTTTTGTTTGTTTTTTGCATTGTGTTATTTTTGTTTCGGTAAGACGAATTGGTAACACTTTACAAAAAGGTTAATTTGTTAACATTAAAGGGGACCTACTGTGCAAAAGTTTGGACATAAATGTGTACTGGCAGTGTGTGTACACATCCATCCTATAGGGCCAGTTGTTCAAAAGTAATCTGATTGGATTTCGGCAATCGGATTGGATTAAATCTTGAAAATGGGTTGTTCAAAAGAAAAAAATTATTCTGAAATCAGATTAGATCACAAAATCCAATCTTGGTTTTGATCTGGATAAAATCATCAGTTTGTGTTTTTAGTAAGATTGGGATTCCTTTGATCCCAAAAATCTGGAATATACAGATCCCATCAAGAACAAAAATGTAATAAAACTTGAAAACTGATCAAAAAATACAACATTTATATAATGTAATATACATACACACACATATTTATTTATTTTGCTCTTGATTAGTTAACTTTTAAAGTAATAAATTAGAAGTAGACATTAGGCTACATAATTAGCCTTTTGGTAACCTACTGTAAAGTAAAAAAGAGATTTTGGTGCAATAAAATAATCCCCAAACAGCTGTAAATATCAAGCAAAAATATTATATTTCAAAGTGTTTTTTAATCATTGTTTGTAAACTACATTGGCACAATCATCACAAAGAGATGAACAAGTCAAAAGTTCTTTGTGAGCGAACAAAGTTTCTCAGGTGAACGATGCACAGAACCTTTCTGAGAGAACGCAAAATATTCCTTCTATCACCATGTCCCTTTGGGGGCTCCGCAGAGCACTAGTAATCCAGATTTGGTCATCTGAAAAAGTCTGTCTGGATCAGGGTGATCCAATCCAATTTTGCTTTGAAAAACCAGCAAAAAAGTAAGATGGATTACCTGATCATGGATAGCAAAACATGGGATTTCCAAATCCAGATCATTCTGATCCAGATTAAACTTTTTGAACAACTGGCCCATGGTGATAAAAATCCAACCACTCCTTTTTTTTAATCCCCATAAATCATAAGCAGTGTCTCAGAACAAGCCGTTTCCAGATCCCTGGCAGTGTGAGGCCACAAAAGCCACAGGCCCCGCCCACGAATGTTGACAGACACTGAAGTTTGAACCTAGAACCGCACTATCTGCATACTATTGCTGCACTAACGAGAATAACTCCCAAGCGTTTTAGGTGTTCTGTAGCTGGATGGATTCATCCACATAGTTCTCTTCATTTACTCCCTAAATCTGAGCTGCTGATTCATTTTAATTGCTCCTGCAGTATGACCATTTTTTAAGTAAAAATATCAATTTTCTAAAAGAATATGAGGTCATGAAAACCGCATGCATAATTACAAAATAATTAGTTTTTTATTTTATAAATATTAAAGATGGAATATAGCATGTCACACTGCAGGACAGAATTCATTTAAAAAGTGAAATTCAAAGTATGACAAGAAGCCATTAAAATAAACCAGCAGGGTAAATACACCTTAGCTGAAATCATTCATCTTCTCATTCATCTCACTCATTATCTGATTAACAGTAGGGAATGGGAAGACATGGCTCATGTGCTAACAGTGGTATTCCATTCAATTTTACAGACTAACCTGACCCGACTTACAAACTGAATTACATTCAAATCGCACACACATGTTAGGTTTTCATGTTTTATGGGGACACTCCATAACATTTTTTTTTTACTGTATATTGTACTATATACTGTATATTTTACTGTATACGATCTGTATTCTATCCCCTAACCCTAAAACTTTCTGCATTTTTTAATTTTCAAAAAGCATTGTGATTTATAAGCTGTGTGAAGAAAATAATGTGAACACCCATTATCATAGGGGTTCATATAATTTGTATAGGCTACAGTAAAAAAACAAAACAAAAAAAAAAACATTGCAATTGTCTTTTATTTATCACTTCATTGTCAATTTATAAGTTAACTTTGTTTTCCCATTTATTGACTGACAGCTCTCCTGTCCAATGTTGAAAGAAATCAGTAGTAAGTGCAGTTGTGTGCGCTGTGTAAACATGATGGTTATTCTAGACTAGTTATAGACTAAATGTGAGCGTATATTTACTCATTTACTACTTTTCCTGCATCCTATTCTGTATTCCAGAATGGCAGCACAGCTGAAAGGTTTCCTTGTTTAAACTGCGCCCTCTACTGTACAGATGTGAATTTACATTTCCTTCAGCCTGAGGCTTATTAATTTAACTTTTGGCATGAAAGGGCCTTTACATTTGTCAAAAATATAACTTTTTTTGTTGTTATTTTTGTTGTAATAGAACTTTTGTTTTGTTCTTTTGTTGTTCCCAGATGAGAAAAAATGATGCAAAAGTAACATAACACATTACTTTCCATAAAAAAAATAACACAATTAGTTACTTGTTTAGGGAGTAACGCAATATTGTAATGCATTACTTTTAAAAGTTACTTTCCCCCAACACTTATATATATATATATATATATAAAGACTGTTGTTCTTAAAACACCAAACAATTAAATGTAAAATTCACAATCTATCAAACTCTAAAATCAGGAACAGAAGAGTATCTCCTGACTATCAGAGATACAAAGCAGAGACAGATCCTGACCATCGAGAGGGGCAGACAGGAAGGTTACCCAGACAGGAAAGAGTGTCTGCTCACTGTACGACAGGTAAGGTCGAACAGAGATGCACTTCCTCCTCACTGCCACAAACTTAAAATAACAAGAGACATCTACATGGTCAAATACACAAACATCACAAACAACTTTAGAGCGATGACAGAACATGAACAAATATAAATAATACTAGGGAGATGCATGTGGACATGGCACAGCCTGAGAGACAGCGGGTGACGTGTATTAGTGTGTATGTCTATATGAATGTATTGAAGGATCTAAGGGTTTTCAATAACAACCCATGCATTTTATTTAAATTTATTTTAGTATTGTATTATTTTCTTTGTTTTAATATAAATTTCATAATCCTTTATAATCATTAGTCATTTATGTAGTTGGCATTTGATTTATCATTTATTTGAATTATTATTTGATTTACATTTATCATTTAATCATTTTAGTATTATTATCAATTTGTCATTTTATGTTTTTATGTTTTATTTTTATTTTTTTACTTATTGCCCTGCTTTTGGAATGCTTGCTATTGTTGTTTAATCTTATGATTGTGTGTTTTGAAGGGATATTTGTCTTCATGAGCAGGAGATAAGAGGATGTCTCCATTTCAAGCTTTTTAACGTCACATGACAATGTTGTGAAGCAGTAATTTTCCATTGTTTTTCCCTTGGTATAATAACACTTTTTATTATATTGAATTTAATTGAATTGAATTGCACTGAGACATCCAGACGAAGCCAGAGTAATTGAGTAGTAACATTGAGTAGTAGCTTTGAAACATACACAACTAAGATTATTCAATAAACTCTGCTCTTTTTATTATCGTCACTTCGTCTCCTGCTTCTGTTCTTCCCTGGCTTTCTCACTCAACTCTCAGGCTGATAGAAGACATATCTTCTTATATATTTCTGACACGAAGATCCATCCAAACTAACATTTTGGCACAAGTATGTAAAAATATTATTGGTCTGCTGGTTTCCACCTGTTCACAAATGTTCTATCGTGCTATATTGTTTAATTTAAGTTTAAAGGCACACTATGTAACTTTTGGCCCTCTAGTGGTTAAAAAACCAAACTGCATGCATTTCGCTGTAGAACATTTTTTTTTGGTTGTGCTTCGGCTCTGCGTGACTGTGCAGATGAATTTGAATAACTAAAAAAAAAAAGAGAAAGATTATCCTACTGCTCATAAAACATTCACTACTAGTCTTAAGAGATAGTTTAGACCAGTTTAGATGGAAAGGATCTCAAGCTGACTAACTGAAGACGTTACTATAGCTATACCTATTAATAGACACGGTACTTTGAAAAAAAAAAATCAGCACAGCACTACAACAACCCATAATGAAATGACCATTCACAATAGATAACGCTATACAATGAACACTGTTCAATACAATTGCTTAATCATCTGTTGAGTAATAAAAACGCAACAGAATTTTACAACATTTCAAATCCCTCAGTTCTCGCCATCTCCAATAATCCATATCGGTGTTGGTTCTTGTTTTATAACGAGATCTGCCATGTTCTCTTTTGGCCAGCACTCTCCAATGTTCGTGATTTTTTTAAATGTGTGCAGGGCTCCAGACTAACATTTGAGAGCAGTGGCGCAGGTGACATTAAGTTCTACAGAAGGTGGCGCTGTTTTTTTTTTTTTAATCATAAAGGTAGTTTAATCATATTACTATTGTTTTGCATTAATAAGTGCAATTACTAATAATATTACGTTTATTCATTGGAAATTTGACAGTGAAGCACTGAGCTTGAATTGAGATGCAGATAAAATTAACTTATTAAAAGTAATGTGCAAAAACATTTTTATAGGGAAAAATGTAAATATTCTACTCTTAAATGTACCATACTGAACTGACTGACAACTTAAATGATTATAAAAGGAGCACTCTTTACTTGCTTTGTGTAATTCAGTCACAGTTTGAAGAAGTTTTTGTTTTTCATGAGACTTTTCCTACTTTTCCATATATTAGGGAGTCAATAAGTGCTTCTCTGCCACCAAAAGTTTTGTTTGCCTAGAAGTGTTATTTTTCTTTCATCTTTAAACTTTTAGCTTTACAATTTATCACATTAAAAATAACATTCAATTTGGATAATATTTAGAGCTTTTAAGTGCTGGAAAAAGTGTTAAGCACTTTAAATAGTCCTTGAAAATTGCTTGAATTTCACTCTCAAAAGTTTGCGTGAACCCTGAAATTGCATTCGAGTATTTCTGCCACAATACCATAGTTTCAGTAAGCGTTACTACATTAAATCCATGTAGATTTGTGGACTGAGGAGCCTTAACTTGTTCGTGGCACAGTGTTTCTCCTGGTTTCCACGTCAGCGCTCTTTGATCTGATATGGTCTAAAGCAGAGAATTATGCGCTGCAGCTGAATTTGAATGCTTCCCACTAGATCTCGTAGCAATGTTATTAATTTTGCGGCGAATTCAAGCGCTTTCTCACTGGATCCAGCGGTGTGTTGTAAGCAGTGTCACATGATCAAAATCTTTTATTGTTCAGTGCTGATAAACGTGCTGCACAGCTCAAACGAGTAGCGCTTTTTCGTTTTCCGTTTGATGCTTCTCATATGAAACAGAAATGGCAGCTCTTATCAGTTGTGCAACAAAATTAACTAACAAAATGTAGCCGCTCTGGCAGAAAAAAGGTCGCAAAATGCAACCATTTAATCGTGGTCTGGAGCCCTAGTGTGACTCTCCGGAGGTTGGAGATATAGCGCACTCCATGGCAACTTTTTCGCTCATTTTGACAACTAACCTATGGCACTCCCCCCACCATACACACATCAAAGTAGCCAGAGCAACTTTTCTCTATTTACAGAAATGATGAGACACGCTGCATGTGTAACTGATAACTGAGGAAACCTCTGTAGATTTGGTGTCACTTACTTAGGTCAAGTCATCACTCATACCTACAATTTATATAGTAAACAAAAGAGAATTAGTTAAGCATTTCACGCACCTGGAGAGATTCCATATGAGAGCCAGATTGTCTTTCCCTCCTGACACAAAATGACTGCTGTCATCAGTGAAACGGATGCAGCTCAGGTCCTGATAGTGTCGACTCAAAATAGCCAGCAAATATCCTGTTGACACCTATTAGAAAGTATTAAATGTTGAAGTTGATGATAAAATACGACTCCGGTCCCAGCTTAATATGCAGACTGTAAGTCACTTGTCACAAGAGTTAATGACAAAAAAGTGTGTCCATAATGAAGATTAAGAAAAATCTAGTTTAAAAGACCATTTTTAAAAATGTGCAAAGTTCATAGAAATGAACTCTGTCTCTCTGCAAAAAATTATGCCATTTTTAACAGAAATTTTATTTGAATTACTTTAATTACAAATCTCATATGGCTTAACCAACCATCAAGTAAAAAGTCCATATTTTGTGCATACACATCTTATTCATAATTTCCAAAAAGGTTTTTAAAGGTGCCGTAGAATGTGTTTTCAAAAGATGTAATATAAGTCTAAGGTGTCCCCTGAATGTGTCTGTGAAGTTTCAGCTCAAAATACCCCATAGATTTTTGTTTATTCATTTTTTTAACTGCCTATTTTGGGGCATCATTAAATATGAGCCGATTTAGGCTGCGGCCCCTTTAAATTCTCGTGCTCTCCGCCCCCGGAGCTTGCGCTTGCCTTAAACAGCATAAACAAAGTTCACACAGCTAATATAACCCTCAAAATGAATCTTTACAAAGTGTTCGTCATGCAGCATGTCTAATCGCGTAAGTATGGTATTTATTTGGATGTTTACATTTGATTCTGAATGAGTTTGATGGTGCTCCGTGGCTAAAGCTAACATTACACACTGTTGGAGAGATTTATAAAGAATGAAGTTGTGTTTATGAATTATACAGACTGCAAGTGTTTAAAAAAATGAAAATAGCGACCGCTCTTGTCTCCGTGAATATAGTAAGAAAAGATGGAAACTTTAACCACATTTAACAGTACATTAGCAACATGCTAATGAAACATTTAGAAAGACAATTTACAAATCTCACTAAAAATATCATATCATCATGGATCATGTCAGTTATTATTGCTCCATCTGCCATTTTTCGCTGTTGTCCTTGCTTGCTTACCTGCATAAAGTCTGTTGATTCGGCTGTGCAGCTCCAGACGTTAATACTGCCTTGTCTAATGCCTTAAACATGAGCTGGTATATGCAAATATTGGGGGCGTACATATTAATGATCCCGACTGTTACGTAACAGTTGGTGTTATGATGAGATTCGCCTGTTCTTCTGAGGTCTTTTAAACAAATGAGATTTATATAAGAAGGAGGAAACAATGGTGTTTGAGACTCACTGTATGTCATTTCCATGTACTGAACTCTTGTTATTCAACAATGCCAAGGTAAATTACATTTTTAATTCTAGGGCACCTTTTAAATATATATTTTTTTTTAAGGTAAATGTTTGTTTTTTTTCACAAATATTGTTAATTTATAAATATTATTACGGTTTGGGGAGTCACACCATATGACACTTTACAACCTGAACTAACATGTCTTGAAATATTTGATATTTTAAAAGACCTAGTGACATTGACACACAATCACAGTCATTCTTTCTTTTATTATGATATCAGGACAGTTGCACCACCCTGACATTTGTTCATTCATGCCCCCAAAAATATTTTGTGAATTTTAAGCGATAGAAAAGCATGAATTTTCAATGCATTTTTTAATAAATAAACTGAATGAGAATCATGTCGAAACAGAGTGAAATGGTGTAATATTCTTTGATAACCAAAACAAATCTCCTCACCTCCCACATGTATATAGCTTCAGCAATGCCGGCCAGTACATAGAGACCATTAGGAGATGCACAGAGACACGTAACTATCCCAGGACACACAATCTTCTGCTGGAGCTGGTCCTGAAAGGTAGTGATGTGCAGAATCAAAAAGTTATTCAGAGCAAAAAAGCTTTGTTTGGGACATTTAGAACAGCTGTTGCAATATGTTCAATATGAAATTAACAAGCAATGACTATTGACCATCATAGTTTGTCAAAGATTCAAAGTCACAGCCTTTGAAAATAACTATATTTCAGGTTTATTATGTGTTTTTGTTACAAATATCACATATTTTGTAATAAAGAGCAAGTTTTAGTTTTTAAAAAGTACAAAGGCTTTCCTGTAATTTAAAATAATAAGCTCAGAAAATGCATGTTGGTGTATCAAAACAGTCAATGTTTGTGATGATTTTATTAATTCATATTTTTCCTATCCATATTATTAATTTATTATTTGTTCCTTATTAATTTTATCTTTGAATTCAAGTATTCAGATATTCATACTTCATATATTAACCTCCATCAAATATTATTTATTACTATTTACTCATTATTGTTTGATTGATATTCATATGCAGTATTCTCCAGGATGTGTTGTACTCACGTTCATATATGTCTTTATAATTTTACATTTTCACTTAATACATTTGTTATCCCTTTTTCAAATTTTGGTCTCTGACATAATCATAGATGTTTGCCTGAACTTCACTGCATCACATGTACAATACTTATACAAAAAAATGTAACGTTTTTTTTAAATTATAATTAAATAAAACGAGATTAGGCTACTTTTGGCCGTGATTGGGCTAATTTTAATTAGCAATTGGTCTGCTTTTGTTGTGCACACCTGGCAACCCTGTATCACACTCGAGTCTCCGCTGTCACGGCTTGACATGTCAGCTGTCCATTAATACATAAAGCTCTTTTTAAAATTACACTGAAGACTTGTTATGAATAATTCTGCTTTTATTACTTATTTGTTGAGTATAATACCAGTGGTGTTTATTTTCAGTAACATGCTGCAGCTCTACCCACCTTTCTCTGGATCTCCCACACGTTTATGAAGTTCTTGGAGAGTTGAGCTCCTAATATGTATTCTCCGTTCAAGACTGATAAAGACCTGGAGGAGGTGTTACCCCCGCGATAGGACAAGAACTCTGCCCCGGAATGAGGGTCGAAAACAGCACAGTTAAACAGCTGTCCCGCTGAATCTGAGGACAGAACTATCTCTGCGGGCGCCGACATGTTGGATAGACAAAGCGCGATTATTTTGGAAGGCGACGAGGGGCGGGTTTGTGAGACGTCATTTCCGATGAAGTAAGAGACTCTTGGGTATTGCTGTTTTATCAAAGTTCTAAAAGTCGTGAGCTTTATTTACAGTCTATGGCCGTGAGTGAAAGGGGATTTTTGCTGTTGTCTGACTCAAGTGTAAAGTATTTACGTATTTTTATTCTGAGTTTATGATAAGTTTTTGAAAAGGATTTGTGTGTTAAGGAAAATGAAGTGTGTTTACAAAACAGTTTTTTTTTTGTTGCGATCGTTGTTTTTTACATCCGTTATTAGACAGGGCAACGCGGAACAGAAATGTAACTAGGGATGAGTACCGAAACCCGGTACCCGGGGCTAAATTATGAAAGACCGGTGTATCGATAAGCTCTGACGTTAACGGTTCTGGAGAAATTATGAAGAAAATACACGTACATTTATTATTGTTTGCAAGGTAACTGACATTATCTTGCAAATTCTATCTCGCCAGAGTCGCCAGCTGAGTCTGTATGCAATAATATTAGGACATTTGTCTATGGTGCATTTTTGCTTTCGCAATCCAGAAGAGAGGAGCTACAGCGCGCGCAGCCGCTCACATGAAAGCCCTGTTTAATGGTGACGATGGAGGAGAGAACTAAACAACTAAACGTCTGCTTACACTTTAGGCCTGTGATATTAAGCTAATTTTATTTTTGATTTCGATTTTGGCTTCCAAGGATCAGACAGAAGATAGCTGAGGTAAAAATATTTAAAACTAGTTTCGTCTAGCACACCTTCATTCTCTTCACAGCTGTGCGCACTCGTTCCTCCCCAGGGGCGGCGCCAGCCGATTTTGCCGGGGCTTCAGCCCCGAATGTTTTGAGTCAAGCCCCGAATCTTTCAGGTTTGAGGTTTCTTAACAGTGCTGTCAAAATATCATTTTTCTAAACATATCTCTCTATTAAAATATGTTAAACAGTTCAATACCGCTTTTCTACAGTACTATCCATACATACAGCGTTACCGGTAGCGTTTTCTCTCTCTTCTCTCCGACAGCGCGTTCACGCACACCGCAGATGTACAGAGCCACGCCCCCTGTCACTCACTTAGAGCAGCGGCAGGCCTCGAGACTCTCTTTCGGTCCGGTTGAAGGGTTTTTGTTATGATATAACAGCTGATAATACAACTTTGGCACATTTGTCAGCTAAACGTTCATTCAGTGTTTCCCATTAATGACCCGGTGCCACCGTTTCATAATGAACCGAAAATTTAAAACATGTAAATGGTCTCTAACGTTGTATTTTGCCAACGAACTAAATTGAAACCGTGATATGGCTTTGTGCCTTTATACAACAGCAAAATACAGTGATTAAGTATATATACAGTCTGTCTGCGCTGCTTCCAAAGTGCCCCAGATTAATGCATTTAACCTTAAAATGTACTAAATTTTCTTCCGGGGGAGCATGCCCCCGGACCCCCCTAGAGGAGGTACACCTAACAAACTTTTACAAATTACAGTGCCAAATCATGTACATTTTATGAACTTTACTCAAGAATACTAGAAAAAAGCTTCTTTCATGTCAGTAAAGCTGTTAACAGAAAATTAAAATGTCATTGGGAAATATATAGATTTGGGCTAAGCCCCGAATGTTTACAATGTCTGGCTCCGCCCCTGTTCCTCCCTAAACCCAAACTTAACGTCAGAATCAGCACAATCGATGATTGTTGTAAAATACAGTCTTTACTGTTGCTAAATTGCAGTAAATGTTTGATAATTATTATCAACGGTTTAAAACGTTGAAAGCACAATAATCCGCGCAAGAGACGCTGTTCCTCAGGCTGAATTGTGTGCGCGCTCCAAAACGGATCGCAAATTGACAAACAAATTACACGTTGGGCTTCAGGGGCACGTCCAAGCGATCAAATACACACAAAAATGTGTTAAAATGACCGGATTGAAGCGTGTTTAACTACTTAAACGCAGTTTATATCGTAAGTGTACATGAACAGAGAAAATCCGATGTGTGTTAATATCTATTGCCTTAAAGTGACAGCAGTCACCTTCTGACGATTATGCCATCAATGTTAATCTAACAACAAAATGCAAAGAGAAAATCACTTAAAGCTCTTCATTTGAATATAGTTAGCTTTAATTGGCATTAAGCTATTAATTTATACTGTGAAAACCATGCAGTGTTATTTTACATTTGGTTACTTTACTTTACACAGGGGCGTAGGAGCCATTATCTAAGTTTTGTCCCCCTCACTATTTCCCAATGTCAGATTTGCATTGCCTGCCTATCTCTGCCGATTTCAGAGTCTCCAAATTAATCCATTCTGCAACTTTTAAAAGCATAATACAATTTTTAAAAACGAAATTATAGGCTTAAGTGCAGGTTCCGAAAGTTGGTCGTTTTGTCGCTATGGTTGGCGGTGCGCTCAAAGTCTGTCAGTTGTGCAGTTACCCAAAATCTCCTGAATGAAGTTAAAACCCATCATGTCACTGGATGAAATAAAATCGACCAAAGATACAGGAGGCCGCCTTATAAACGAGTGTGTGGAGGATATTGTCATTTCGCCGTAAGGTTTTGATGGCGTCATTTATTTATAAGGAGGGCAACGCTCCAGTCCAAAAGGTGGCGCTAATGCACCTAAAACGGTTTATTTTATGTATGCTTCGGCAGCCGGTGTTTATTTCTTGTATGTTTAAATGAAACCAACCGTAACATAGTAGGAAAGAAAAACGTGGAAGTAAAAATACTGAAATAAATACTAATCAGTGATAACATATTTTTGATGGTTTTGTGTGCATTTTGGCGGTTTTTGAACAGTTTTTGGGCTGGAATTCATCAGCTGGATCTGCCAAACAGATTTGGACGGTTGATGTTAACGTTACAGGCTGGAATACACTACACGATTTTTGCCCCGATTTTTCCCCCGATTTACAGTCTGAACCAGTTGACGCTAGTTGACAAAAGTCAGAGCCAGTCTGCAGATTTGAGCCGACAGATTCCATGGAAAATCGATTTTTTGCTTCAGATTTTGATTCCATCCAGTCGGAGGATATCAAACATGTTTGATATTTTGAGCCGATTTTAGAACACATATCAGTGTACTATATGTGTTGTTGCTAATAAATACAGTACACGGTACCCAAGCAATGCAAATCAAGGGTGCGAAGTCACAAAGATCGAGAAAAAAATAATTGGACTACTGTCTGTATAAGATCGGGTAATAATTTAAACTTACCGTCTTTCACCTCACGAATCACAAGCTTGGCGATTGACGAGTAATCATGTTGTGATGGTTGAGACACTATAATATACCGCTTACAGCCGCTAGATGGAGCCGCGCCCGCGAGTTCGCGCATAACATACATGAACTAAATGAGAAAATGCAGAATCTGCCGTTTGTTTAGTAATTGTTTGCGGCAGTTTCGTCACACAGTCGGGTCATACAGCTCACGTCGCTCCCAAGTTGAAAAACACGGAAGTACTTTCTTATTTACAGAAAAAAATCACTGAAGAATAAGTGGAGCTCCATCATGATAGAAAAATTGCTTGAGTAAGTACTGTACTGTTAGCTTTGCCTTGAGAATGTTAGCAAACCACATTCTGTGGTAAATCCGGATTCATTATATGTTAATATTCATCATCACTATATGAATTTACTTTATCCTGGATATGTTATGCCATGTCTAGCCACGCCTGCTGTCACTCACTCCGAGCAGCGGCAGGCCTCGAGACTCTCGTTTGGTCCGGTTGAAGGGTTTTTTAACAATCAAAATTAATGCTCAAGAATTTATCTTATTAATTACTACAAAAGTAGACTATTGTAATTTCCCTATACTGTTCTGTAAAGTAACGTTTGTGTAAAATAATGTTTGTGTACTGTTGTGTAAAGTATTTATTTATTTTAAAATTTATTTTAGAGTGCATTTGTAACAATATGTGGATATAACTGTCATGAATAATTATATAGGCCTATATAATTATTATATATTATATATTATATTATTATTTTTATATTATTGTAATAATTGTTTGGCATCCTAAAACACAATGTAGACTGAGACAATATCACAACTGAAACGATGTTTGAACCATCTTTCATGTCCAGGTACAATGCTGTTTCTTTGGTCAATTTGCATACTGTACATCTTAATTTTGAGCTCTCAAAGTGCACCAGATTGATGCATTTAACCTTAAAATGTACAAAATTTTCTTATGGGGGGGCATGCCCCCAGACCCCCCTAGAGGAGGTACACCCAACAAATTCCAGTGGGAATTAATGTACATTTTATGAGCTTTACTCAACAATACTACAAAAAAAACTCCTTTCAGGACAGTAAAGCTGTTAATAGAAAATTAAAATGTCATTGGGCAAAATATTTGGGCTAAGCCCCGAATGTTCATAACGTCTGGCTCCGCCCCTGCATATATATATATATANTTAACTACTAGTGGTCTGCACCATTATTTTAAAGTGAAAAACATGTTTTTCACTTTAAAATAATGGTGCAGACCACTAGTAGTTAATCTCAACATCGTCATAAAATGCATCGCTAATTAATCAAGTACCTAGTCGTTTTCTTCAAGAACTACTAGTGATCAGGACCATTATTTTAAAGTGAAAAACATGTTTATTATAGTGTGACATTTGTGTCAATAATCTTCAACCACAGGTGACTTCACGTGGTGGGAGGGGGGCCCCCAAATCAAATGCTGCTTAGGGCCCCCAAGAGGCTCGGGCCGGCACTGAGAGTAGTAATACCGTTAAAACCTTAACGAGACCCAGTGCAGAAAATGATACGACAACAATAAGGTCTAAATGCAACTGGCCCCTCTAACAGTACAACTGGCCCCAGCTTGGCCCCCCCCCAGTTGAAATGGTCTAGAACCGCCACTGGTGCTACAAATGAAATGAGAATGTAAAAATGGCACTAAAGCCACTTTACTAAAGCGCCACTTTACTAAAAGCCACCCACGTCGAATTAATGATGATCTTGTTTCATAGTATCTCCGTCTTGCATGTTCATGTTGTTTGTTTTATGCAATCTTTTGAACAATGAACATACAAATAACATATCAATTTCATCAAATCAAATACTATGATAAACAAATAGGCCCATAATAAAAATAAAAGAAGAGAAAGCAGTAAGCAATTTATGTCTAAACAAGTACAAAATACGTCTATAAACAAGTACAGAGAGTTACAAATTATTCAAAGAATAGATTTAAGGCTTCATCAAAATATAATTTACAGGGTTTTTTTTTTCACTTTGTTATTTCTTGTTTTTTTTTAACGTGTAAAAGTAGTGACTCATTTTTATTTTAAAATGAGTAAAATTTTAGTTCACTCCTGTCCCAGTTTTTTTCACTCTCATTTACATTTGCGGATAATGAATTTTCCATATATAATGAGTAAATTCACAATATACCAAATTTTAAAGTTGCCAGTATTATCATAAAAAAATAAAACATTCTTTTCTTTGAGTTGTAATTCATTGTTAGTACTATTTTAATAACAACAAAAAAAGCAAGATCACACCAAATAGTTGTGTGTAAATACAATCATGAAATAAATGGACAATACTCTCTATTTTACAGAAAACATAGTCAACATCTTTTCAAAACTTTGCAATTGCCTGATAAACAATGACAAGACAATCTTAAATGATACCTCTTTTATTAGTGATACAAAATTGTCTGGAGATTTTAAAGGTTTCTTTTCAATTTACATCTTGAAATTGTCATTTCCAAAATCCAATAGCTAAAGGAACAGTGGAAATTTGGCAAATTGAGATAATTATTATTTCATTTTTTTGTCTTTTAAATGTATACCTTCCAGTTTAAGACTAAGATCTAAGTTTGGTTTTTCATCTAATTTCCTAGTAATTTCATAAGTTCTGAGGGAATGGCATTGATTACCATCATATACTCCTTGACAGGTATATGAAATAAAATGTTCCTAAAAATTCTGAATAAGTAGGGCCCAGTCCATATGTACAAGGGTATTTTTATACTAAACAGAGTTTCTCCTCCCTTGTAAAAAATGAAAACACACGAAAACACAAAAACATGCTATGAACCACATTCCCAAACCAACAGGTGGCGATATAACCCTAACCATAAAGCCATGTTGGCCAATCAGAAGTCTGGAAAAAAAGGTTATTACCAGTTCCGACGTCACAAACCAAAATCTCCGGTTTCACCATCTACACGCATCTACACGACAACACTGTTTTCTGTTTGTCCCCCTAGCCCTGAATCCACTGTGGTTGGTTCTATTTGTTTTTCAGGGCATAAATCCAATTACAAAATCAGGTCGTTATTTTTGGACCTTGTTACTTCTATTCCTTCCTCCATTTCTTATTGGAATAACCTTTTTGATGATATTAAGTGGTCATATGTTTGGTCACTCCCTCAGAAATTCTGCCTAACAAATAAAGTTAAAGAAATATCCTATAAAATTATTTAAAGATTTTATCCAGTTAAGTACTTTTTACAGAAATTTAGAAGAGACATTGATACATCCTGCTCTTTTTGTGAAGCCTTCTTTTATTTATTGGAAAGTTTTATATCCATAAATGTAAATATATGAAAAGTAAACCCTTAACTTTTTCCAACAAGAATTGAAGATAAATACAATTTCAACTTCTGTTAACAAGAAAGCATTGAAAACATCCAGAATTTGTGCCATGTTTAATATTCTTCCTTAATATATTTGTTTCTTTATTTATTTGCCCTCTTTTCTTTTTTTCTCTTATTCTCTTCTTCTCTCTTCTCTAATTTTTAGGATTATTAGTTTCTTACTTATTTCTTCTGTTTACGATTGAACCATAATTTCTTTTTTATTTGAAATATTGTTTATATTTTTTGTATGTACCGACTTGTTCTGTTTGTTAATATTGCAATAAAAAATAAAAATAAAAAAAAGGACACGACAACACTGTAACTGGAGTTTCTAAAAATCTTCACCCATGGTGTTTTCAAAAAAGTTTGGTTTCTTTTTTTTTCTTTTCTTCTCCTTTTTTTTAAGTTCAGTTTCTGTGACCGGATACTGTGTTTGCATGCATACACAGTATGTCTATGTTTGCAGCATAGAAAAAGCTGCGGTTTTGAAAATACCCGTTTTTGTGTGGACAGGGCCTAAATGACCATTACTATTAAAAAGTTGTGAAACCAAAATATTTTTTTTCTAAACATGAACTAAAAAGAGAGATTTATTATGGTGTTATTTATTATTCCAAATTATGCATTTGTGAGGGGAGAAATTGTGTTTTATAAACAATCATCCACAATAGCAGTGCCTGTTTATGAAAACTGGAAAGTTTTATGAGAAGCTTGTTAATTAATATTAAAATTACAATTAAGGAGAAATTAAATACCACCTACTTTTCCAAAAATAATATTAGTGATGTAATACCATAATTTATCTTTGGAACGAATATAGTTTTGTATCTTAACTTTAAATATAGTATTAGATATTTCATTTAGCCC
Organism: Anabarilius grahami; assembly: GCA_003731715.1. NCBI lineage: Eukaryota > Metazoa > Chordata > Actinopteri > Cypriniformes > Xenocyprididae > Anabarilius > Anabarilius grahami. Next base: position 982,178 of record RJVU01035287.1, read on the forward strand.
ACCTGTAACACATATACTGTTGTCTAAGTTTCACTTTCATGGACTTTTAGTTTGTTTTGTTCAGTATCCTGTCTCCGTTATTCTAGTTCCCGCCAGTCTTTATGCTCTTCCCAGGTGAAAAAAAAAGTAAATTTCATGTAGGGTGAATTAAGGGTGATTGGGACATAAGGTCAAATGGGACAGTATAACTATATAGAATTTATTTTCTCACCTGATGAGTGAAAATAAAAACTTTGTTTGCTGAGCCCTTGCTGTGAGACCGCATAATTAAAATGGGATGCCCTCATTGGTCTAACATCATGTAGGTGGGTGGGGCATGCATCAAACGGGAAGTTGACCGTGAAGTGCAAATGACATAAGCTTTTGGTAGTTTTAATAATAAGGTCCTAAATTTGTCATAGCTACTATATTGTACAAACTTTTGATAAAAACATGAATATGATGCACTACTGCTGCAAAATCAGTAAAAAAAATGTTAATATCATGTTTCTATTTTCAAAATTAGGTTGTTTTTATTTTGTCCAATCCACACAAACACAATTTGGGTGGATGGGACAGTATAATCTTGGGTGATTGGGACAGTGCTTAAAGGCTTTGCTAATTAAGAAAATGATTAGCATTGCAATAGAGAACCATGCTCTATACGCTTTAAATCAGTGTTCCCAACCATGTGCAAGCCCTAATCAACCACTAAAATATTCATGAACTAGCTAGATTTTACTAAAGTAAAACCAAATTCTGAAAATATAAACATTATAGTCAGGGCTGGGTAGGTTACTTTTAAAATTTATTTCACTACAAATTACAAAATACGTGCTTTAAAAAGTAATTTGTAACGTATTTCATTAGATTACCCAAGTTTTGTAACTTAATCTAAATACTTTAGAATACTTTGGAATACTAATGAGTATGTAACACACAAAAAAAAGGTTTTCTGAGAATTCTGAGATATAAACTCACAATTTCCCAGAAAATGTCCGAATTGTAAGAAAAGAAGTCAGAATTGTGAGATTTCTTGCAATTGCGAGAAAAAAGTCAGAATTGCACGTTTTTAATCACGCAATTCTGACCTTATAACTTGCATTTACGAGTTTATATCTCCCAATTCTGACTTTATAAAATGCAGCTGAGTTTAAATCTTGCAATTCTGAGAAAAAAGTTCAGAACTGTAAGATGCAAACTCACAATTGCAAAGAAAAAAGTCAGAATTGTGAGATAAAAAGTTTTTACAGTTACAAGGGACTCACAAATAACTATTGCAAAACATGAAAACAGTCGTGTGTTATCAGGTAATGACAGGACAGTTAAGATTCAAGGGTATATACATTTTTGAATGGGGCAATTTTTATAAATTCTGTCATTTTTTCTTGTGGAATATATGTAAACATATTTTATGTGAAATATCTTATTCAGGACAGTACTAAATAAAAATAACTTGCGATTATTATGATCCCTCTTATTTTGTTAAAATTATTAAAATGTTGCATATTCTGCAATGGGAATGAAACTTATGAGCAGAACTGTAGCTGATGCTTTTGCAGACTGTCAGAGTCAGACAATCACAGTTGCTTTTTACATTAATTACCCATCTCAGTTTACATTAATTTTTAAATGAAATTCAAAGTAATCACATTAGTAATCTAAAATACTTTTCAATTGTAACTGTAATTGTAATTGTACCACCCATTTAAAATGTAACTAATGAAATACAGTTACTCAAATTTTGTATTTTAAAATACGTAACTAGGTTACATGTATTTCGTTACTCCCCAACCCTGATTATAGTTAAATTATTTTTGTAAATTTTTTTTACTGATTGCAGTAATAATTTTACTGTTGCAGTAATAAAAGGTTTGTGCAGGTTAAATGTGTTCGTCAAATAGTTAATTGGTGATGGGCCCACCCAACATCTCATCCAAATGTTACCAAAAAAAAAAAAAAGTTTTTGGATCAGTTTACTTTTCTTTTTTTTCTTTTTTTATTAATTTTGGACCTATAGCATTTTTTATTTATTTATTTTATTACTTGTTTACTTGATTTTTAAATGTTTTCAATGACTTTTGGACTTCAAGCCTTCTTTTGTAGATGAATTTATGAACTGAGAAATAAAGTTGAACAAACATAAACATGGACTCTTAATGATGATGAACAGAAAAGGAAATATTGCATATAAAATTATATCAAAGTATGAACTAACATGTGCAATACAGTAAATATGCTTACACTACCCTAAATCAATGGAAAGATGCTGTCTCAATCACAAAAACGTTGTGTCCCAATCACCCAAATGTTACCAAAAAAAATTTGTTTTGCTCAGTTCACAGAAAAGTGTATGTCACACATCCTTTCTCTATAATATTGCTTCCTCCTCAAATGGATAGTTAACATATTCAGTATTACAGAAATGCATCATGTATTGAGCTGATGTTTTTCATTTATGACAAGAAACCTTGCACAAGGCGAAAATTCAAAAACTGTCCCAATCACCCTTAATTCACCCAATTTAAAGTGCTCTATTTTCAAGCACTAATTTTATACTTAATATACTAATAATTCTTCTTTAGTACTACACTATGGGTTCAAATGTACTATAAGTAGTATCTAAATAATTTTTTAAAAATACAGATGTCCTTTAGGTAAATAAAAAACGTCCTTTGACAGCTCTTTGGTCTTGCCCATGGTGGTGGAGAGGTTTGAATGGAAGATACAGATTCTTTGGACGGAACGAGCTGACATTAGGAGTACTTTTTTAAAGTGACGGGACTAATCTGTGTTTGACATGGGTACATAAACAGTCTGTTTCAGAGCCTGAAACGCCAAATGCGTGTGAGTTGGCAACCCTGCTGCAGGAAGTGGTATAGGACTGTGCAAGCTTTGTGAGTGTTGATGAAAGCTACTGTATCTATTGCATCTATGCTTTGATCAACCTACTGAATATGATCCGGATGTAGTGTTTGATAAGAACACGATTTTCTCAGCTTTTTGCTCAAAATGTAGCTTTTTTTTATTTATTTATTAAACTTACCTATATTACCTATAAACTGATTTGTTTTGTTTTGTTTTGTTTAAAAGTAGAGACACATTTCGATGTATTGCATGTTCAGATATTCATTCAACAAAAATGTTGGCAGGGAAAGAGTAATAATAGTCGATTTGCAAATATATGTTAAAGTAATTTAGTATCATTATTGACTAAAGTTATAGGCCTCCAATTCTCTACATTAAGTATATCTTTACCCGGCTTAGGAATCAGTGTAATCAATTCCTGTAACAAAGTTGACAACATTAGTTTTTGTCAATATTTTCCAATATTTCTTAGAAGATTCACATTTGAAAGGGAAGGCAAAACACAGTGTAGCAGGCAAACAAAACTGCTTTTTCTCATGAAGTAAGATGAGCTTCCCCTGCTGCTCTCGTGTTGTGGTTTGTGGTGATGCAGTAGTCAGCACTTCATTCTGTCCTAGAAAGACACAGATTAACCCCTCATGTATCTAGTCTAGATGACTTCAAACACAATGACTGTTAATGTGAACTCTGGCTACAATGTTCATCTTGAACTGCCGGTGTATTTGCTATGTCTTAAGAGGGGCTGTGGCAACAGCTGGACGGTGACTAGGCAGGAGACATAGATGTATAAAATGCATTTCGCCCTACTGTATGTTTACAAGTGCCCTTCTCCCTTCAAAGTCCCCACTTCAAGGGCTCTGCCCTTCGGAGTGAGTAGGGCACAGAGATGCTCACTTTTGAATTTGCCCTGTAACTGACTGTCATAACACTTTGAACACTGGCCACTGACATCACTGCCATTATATGATAGGCTGAGGTGTCTTACATGATCTAAGTTAGCTGTTATGCTTTTTTCCAATGGTAAGAGCCACAGGTGCTCTCATCTCCCTATAATAAGATAATCTCTCGAGTGTATGGAATGGAACATAGTACGATCGAGAAAACGGGACATTTAAATACAATTATCTCAAGAAGTTATCTCTTATTGTGCATAAACAGTCAAAAATAATCAAAGTAATGTCAAAATGCTGGTCATGGTGAGTATTCACCTAAACACAGTCAGTTATGTTTTAAGTGAACGTAAACAGTTCAGAAAGAAAACGAATGTGTAACAGAATAATGGATCTGTGCGTCAGGTCTTAAAGTGACAGCACCCTAAAATTACTGCTCCAAATTATGAGATAATATAAAAAAATCTATATGGCACTTTTTCCCCATGGTATCGATGTCAAAATTGACATTGAAAATGCTGAATGGCTAGTAACTTTGGAAAACCAAGCCCTGCTTATCAGTGTACACTGTAGAACTATTAGGAATCTTTTTGGCATTGCAATGGTTGGAAGAAAATAATCAGAACCAAAATGTCGCCATAGTTTCTGACAGTTTATCCACATTGTCAAGTATTCAATCTGGGAAAACATGCAGACAAGACTTTATTTATCAATTACTTAATCTGCTTCTCATACTCCATGGTAGGGGGCTGGATGTCTCCTTTCTTTGGGTTCCTGTCCATGTAGGAGTGGAAGGAAATGAGACCAGATAAGTCATTCATCCAATGTTGAGCACTATGTTCTTGGGTCATATTATCATATGCTACCGTATGCTCGTGTCCCTGGTTTTAATTACAGGGGTGGAGAAGTTTGTACATCATTATTACTTTCTTCACACCAGGGAGGTATGTTCAGACTAAGCATGCGGTGACAAAGTTCCGATATTGATAAGATGATAACTTTTTTAAAGTTATGACCAATTAATGGCTAATATTAAAATTGCGCACTACTTTGTCTTAAGTTCTTGAAATAAAACACTTTTTTACAAAGTTAAAAAGGTACTAAAAAGGTATAATATACTTTTAAAGTACTAATATGTACCTTTAAGGTACTAATATAAACCATTTAGTGGTAAGCAAGGTACAAAGATCTACCTTTTCACTTTTGTACCTTAAGGTACTTCTCCAGTGACTTCTCCGTACCTTTTTTTTCTGACAGTGTAAGAGGGGAAAAAGTATATTTCAATGCTTTTGTGTTCGCTTGCAAAAGTTTTATTTTAGTTTTATTTTTACAATTTATTTTTACACTGTTAAAAATAAATGTAATAAAATTTACAGGTAATGGTCTGTATTTTTTTTACAGAATTTTCCTGTTTTGTCATTATATAATAAAATAACTGTTGTTTTACTGTAATTTAAATTTCTACTGTTAACTTTACATACAATTGCTTGTATTTTGGTATTACATCAAATTTCTGTTTTTTTAAAGGAAATTTTCTGTATTTTTACAGAGTAAGGTGTTATTTTACATAAAATGTTGAGTAATAATTTACAGATTTTTTTCCTGTATAAATAGAAAAAAGGAAACGAACATGATGATCATGATTTTAACAGTAAAAGACTGTAAAAATGCTACGGTAAAAAAAAAAGAAACAGAACAGTGAAGGAAATTTTAGGTCTAATTCTAATTGGGAAATAATCATTTTGGAACTATTTGCAAATAATATTTGCATTAATTTGCATAAAATATGTTGTTAGTCCCGAGATTATTCATGTTAGTGAATAAATGCATAAATGGTCTAGTGGTAGAAGTTTTGTTAACCGTGTCAAAGGTTCCAGGATCTAATCTGCCCTCGTATAGGTTTTTATATAAGATATTCATCAATGACTGTATATCGAGAGCAGGAACACGTTTGGTGCATTTTGTTTTGTGATTTCACTGAAAAGAATAGAGTCACCACAACGCCATTAAGCGACAGATTGATGTGCTTGTCTATGTGAAGACTGTGCACAAGCCAAAAGAGAATGTAAACCCCACCTACTTTGATTTGATTGGCCATCTCAAACGCTGTTAGACCGCTGAGGCAGACCAGACTAAAAATGTAACTTTTAAGCCTTTTTGTCATCCTGACAGAGTGCTGCGTGATAAAGTGCAGCAGAGCAGCGCAAGAATATGTTAGATTTAATGTTTTTGGAAGTGAAAAAGAACTAGTCATTGTTTAACTTAAAGGGATAGTTCACCCAAAAATGAAAATTTGATGTTTATCTGCTTACCCCCAGCGCATTCAAGATGTAGGTGACTTTGTTTCTTCAGTAGAACACAAATGATGATTTTTAGCTGCAACCGTTGCCGTCTGTCAGTCAAATAATGCGAGTGAATGGGAACTCTATCAATAAGAGTCGAAAAAACATGCATAGACAAATCCAAATTAAACCCTGCGGCTCGTGACGACACATTGATGTCCTAAGACACAAAACGATCTGTTTGTGTGAGAAACCGAACAGTATTTATATCATTTTTTACCTCTGAAACACCACAATGTCCAACTGCGTTCAGCACTCGGTTAGTGAGGTCTGATCGCGCTCTGACAACGGCAGTGATGTCTTGCGCTTATACTTCAATGAGTGCGAGACATTACTTCCTTTGTCAGAGCGCGATCAGACCTCACTAACACTAATCTTGCACAAACCGATCGTTTCGTGTCTTAGGACATCAATGTGTCGTCACGAGCCGCAGGGTTTAATTTGGATTTGTCTATGCATGTTTTTTCGACTCTTATTGATAGAGTTCCCATTCACTCGCATTATTTGACTGACAGACGGCAACGGTTGCAGCTAAAAATCATCATTTGTGTTCTACTGAAGAAACAAAGTCACCTACATCTTGAATGCGCTGGGGGTAAGCAGATAAACATCAAATTTTCATTTTTGGGTGAACTATCCCTTTAAAGTGAAAAAACATGAATTGACATTCCCAGAATTCCCTGCATTATACTTCACATTTGATGTATTTTCGTTGAAATAACTGTTTCTTCTTAGATTTTTAAAAAAATCAGTTATAGACATTAGGGTTTTGTTAAATTAATGTTTATTGCATTTTTAATGTCTTTGAAACACCAGTTGACTAGCACAATATTCATTTTGTTCATTTGTTAAAGCTGCAGTCCGTAAGTTTTGCCTCTTTGTTGCCATCTCTGTTTGAAAGCTTCAATTGCAGTTATTTGCGGAATTATCATCTTTACGTGGGTTGTGCCTCGGCACGACTCCTCAGCGTGGATTAATCTAATGTTTGCTGTCAGTAACCACATCGGTGTGGATACTGTACTTCAGAATCACAGATTCTACATCTGAAGTATGAACAAAATAAGTATTTTCACTGGAAAATGTCATCTGAACAAGTAACATGGCACTTTTGTTTTGACAAATTAGAAAAAAAGCAATAAATCGCGCTGCCAATGGTGATTAAATCTAACGATCGCTTAGCTCGGATCAAGTCAAACCATTGAAATTATTATTATTGTTATACTTTGTTCTCAAATTGTTAATGTTAACAACATCAGCACTGAGTGACTATGTGTATTTAGTGTGTATTAGATTTTTACCTGTAGATTTCAATTTCTGTAGCCACTCCGCAGTCCGAAGTCTTTTGCTTTTGACTATGGGTTAAATCTCCTGTTGTCACTGATGATTGTCATTTGGACCTTTCTGCATTGCAATCCACCATCAAAATAAGTTTAATTATTCCAGCTGCTGTGAGAAAAGGCTATAAATGATCCGCCACATGCAGCATCCTCACATGCTGTATTGCCTACTAGCTGGGACTCCTTCTGTAGCTAAAAAAAAGTAGCTAAAATCGAGTCCACTGATCTATATTAATTAAATATAGATCAGTAGGCGAGTCACGGAATCTAGATAAGTTTTGTCCAAGAAGTTGCTAGATTTGTCACTAGGCTTTTGAAAAAGTCTCAAAAGGGACGGTGAAGTCGTTAAATCTAGTGACAAAATCACTAAATTGGCAGCACTGAACAGACGTGACTGTTCAGTGCTGCCAATTCAAAGACACAAAGACTAATGGCTGTTCAAAGACGAACAGCTGCATGCTTGAATTTCCCGCCGAAACCAATTTTATTAAAATATTATTACAAGCTTACCGTTGTGAATCGGGCTAAGGTAAGGTGATAGTTTTGAACACTGGCTAGTTATGTACTTGCTAAAATTTATTTCGGATCATTTTTTACAAAAAAAAGTTAAGGACTGCAGCTTTAAACAAAAAGCAGTCTTGTACTGGAATGTGTTGTTTTTTAAATCATGCCGAGTGTTCGTTGCCGCTGTTATCAGGCTTGTGCACAGACTTATCTTTACACAGACGAGCGTTTCAATCTATCGCTTAACACCGTTGTGGACACTCTCTATTCATAACAGTTAAATCACAAAACAAAATGCATACAGACATGTCACTGCTCTTGATATATAATCACTGATGAACATCTTTGAATTTAATGGGAAAAAATACATTTATATGAGGGTGGATTAGAACCTAGAACCTATTAGAACCTTTGACACACTTAACAAAAGTTTTACCACTAGATCTAGGGCACACTATCGTTAAAGCAGATTTATTTAGCCTATTTATTCACTGACAAGAAGAATCTCGGGACAAACAATATATTGTATTATAGCAGATTTTAATTTTAAGGATGAAACTATAATGTTCAACATGACTTATATGTCAATAAATACAATTCAAAGTAGCCTACTAGTGTAACTGAACATTAATTATTGTACATATCTGAAATGTACACACACACACACACTAAGGTCCCACCCACTTTTTAAAACAAAAGTTATGCCACAGAGTGTATGTTATGCCGTACCTTAATAAATCGCCTTAACGTTTGTTCCTGCTCTTAAAGACTCCCTTTATTCTAAAAGAGCTTTCACAACAGTATAAATTTTTACCCTTTAAAAAAATGTTGTACAGTCATAGGATAAGAATGAAAAACAGTGCTCACAGCTGGGGGTGGGTTGCCCCCTCATGGTGGCATGTATAGCTTTCAGGAAAAAAGGTAAAGTTGTTCCATTTCTAATTTTATTGACAGTATGATACCAAGTTACCTCATAGTTTTATGGTTAAGTTTGGAGGTAGACTATTTTTTTGTTGTTGATTGATTATTTGTTTGAAAGTTGTGTGTCTCTCTCTTTTTTTCCCCCTCCCTCTCTAGTCAGTATGTTCTAGAAGCTCTTTCATCAGATTTTTGTTAAACAGGGTGACTTAGTGATGATTGAAAAGTTACTCACATTAAAGGCTGTCTTTTATCAAGTCACAATTAAAGAGTCAACATTGTAATTTTATTCAAAAATAGCTTTCAAAAAGTCATGAATTTTTCATTAAAAAAAAAAAAAACAGTGGTAAAACAGTGTGATCAAATTTCCAAATAGCTCTTTGGCATATTAGCCTGGTTACTTTAAACAAAAATAAATACAATTCTGAAACATCTAGACCGTAAAATCCATATATTTTTTGTAATAAAAAATAACTAAAGAAAAAAGTTACCACCAATGAAGTACAGCATACATTTGTTGAATAAGGTGAATAAATTGTCCATATGGTCAACCAATAATTTTTACGTGCCACCAAACATTTTTGCAACACAAATACCTTCATTGACTACATATTATCATGAATTTTGCATCATCACTTCGCATTCCAAATGTAGATTTAAATGTGCTTCAAGTCCAGGGTTACAAGTGCACCTGAGCAGTGTCCTCAGAACAGTGTTGCACCAAAACATGTCACCAAGTAATCCATCATCCAGCCTTCCTCTCGTCTCTGAGAATAAACCAGAGTCTCATTAACACACAGGATACTGATTCCTTATCAACACAGACACAACAGAGACTGTAATCAAGTTGAATATTCTGAATATGACTCATTTAAACTTACATGGTACCAAAAGCAGACTGATGCAAACAATCATGGCCAGTGTAACATGACTTGTGGTGATTCCTTGGACTCCGCTGTCATTGTGTTCAATATGAACATATTCATGTTCATGGTGGTCAATGTCTTTGCACTTTGCGCTGTGGTCAAATGACAAAAAAACATTTCAGCAACAAAATGTGGTAGTTTAATCTCATCAGCAACAATAAATGTGCTGTAATGCAAGACTTTTAAAGGGTATTTTCACACTGCATGCTTTATATTCTGATTTCGACATTTAACAAATGCTTTAATAAAACAATAACTTTTCCAAGAGTGATGTTAGAAGCAGTGGAAGAGATGCTGTATGACTTACAGTTGCTTCTGTAAATATTGCTTGGTGGTCTCGCAGGCCTGTGTCTGTCTTTCTGCGGCAGTTTGGAGCTGTTTGGCAGCGAGGCGAAAAGCCTCACAAGATGCCAACTCCTGGGCCTTCAGGGTCAAATTGTGCTCCAGGGCTTCAATCTGGTCTGAAATGATCATGGAAAAACTCTCTTCAGACATTAGGCTGCAACTCATAATGTTTTGTACTCTATTCTTTTGTGTAATGCCAATACTATGTAGCTCCTCACAATGTTAGCACTCCTCTTCAAACACTCCTCAAACAATATTCCAAACATTCTTTAAAAAAAAAATCCATTGGCTTAAGCCGGGCACACACTTAACGACTAGCTAAAACATTCTAAGACTGTGCTGAACATACAAGCGATTGTTTCCTGCGACTGAAGCCGATTTAAATACTTAAACATGGAATTTGAACACGACTGTAATCGCAGACTGAACGCGACTGGACGCATTTGAGCGCGATCAGTCATAAGTATCAATTTACATTCATAATCGGCCTTACAATCGTTAAGTGTGTGCCCGGCTTTATAAGGCAATGTCTAGGCACAGTGTAACTTATCAGTTTGTTTCTTAAAAGGGGCCTTGATGATGTCAGAGCACTATTTTGAGTCGTAGCTGGTAGCTGGCTGGTGTTGTTCGCTTGCTGCTTTGTCTCAAATTTGACACTGGTGTTAAATTATGGCCTTGGTGTGAAACGTTTTTTTAGACATCACACCTATCCTGTTTTGTGAAAAGTTTTTCCAAAGCCAACTAACTTTTTCCAGATAACCTCTTGATCAAGCATGTAAAAGGGATTAGCAAGGCGATTTTAATCAGTGCAGTCCCTCTCACTTTTGTATTCCCTGTTATTTTCATATCTCATGCATTCAGGAGTTGTTTCCTGCAGTTGTTTAGTGGGCCAGGAAATCCTTTGCAAATTAAACAATATTCTGGACTTGAAATTCTTAATATAAATTTTGATAAACAGGACTGTTCCCTGCTGAGAAAACAACCTTAGATGGTTTTCTGGTCAAATATGTAACGGTCCAGTTTGGTTTGAGTTGATCGTAGCTAACTTCTAAGTCGGTTTATGATGTTCTTAACTAGTTTAAGACTGGTCTGGTTGTAAATAGTTCCCACCCTGGTCAAGCTAGTCTAGATGTTGTCCGAGTCAGGTTTAAGCAGGGGCTTTAGCTGGTTTAACTGGGCGGCCAGCTGGTCTCCTATTCTGACCAGCTGAAAACCACCCAACAGATCAGTCTGGGAAACATGTTAAGGCCAGCAAACTAGCTTAGGCTGGATTAAGCTGGGTTTTCAGAGGGGTTATACCAAAATAATGATAGAAGGAGCAGCAAAATCCCTGAAATGTTGTTATCCTGACACAATTGTAGAATACATGTACACTACCATTCAAATGTTTGGGGCCAGTAATTTTTTTGTTTGTTTGTTTGAAAGAAATTTAAAAAAATTTATTCAGCAAGGGTGCATTTAATTGATTAATCGTGACATTATAGACTTTTACGTTTTCACAACAACAACAAAAAAAAATATTTTAAATAAATTTTGTTCTTTTAAACGTTTCATTCATCAAAAATTCTGGGGAAAAAAAATGCATCATGGTTTCCAGCACAACTTTTTTCATTATAATTTCATTGGTAATGATAAGAAATGTTTCTTCAGCACCAAATCAGCATATTAGAATGATCTAGACAGCAGTAATGGCTATTTTCCACCACAGTAATAAATTACATTTTAAAATATATTTAAATAGAGTGAAAGTACTTTAAAATAAAGTTATAGTTACTTTAAATTGTAACAATATTTCAAAATATTATTTTTTACTCTATAAGAGACTTCTATCATAAACATCTTTAAAAATATTACTGACCCCAAACCTTTGAACAGCAGTGTAATCTTTACTTATATTGACCTTGACAAAGTTTTCTGTGAACATAATACTTAAATGCACATTTGAAGTATATATAAAAAGTAATCTAACCAAAAATAGAAGGGTTTTTATAGGAATGGGACCGCTAGTTTGCTCTCTTCATGTTATTATAACTGCCACTGTAGATAATTCCATCTCACAAACAAGTCCTGCCTATTTGTTGTCTCTTCCGAGTTTCTATGGTTACATGGGAAAATGCTTCTAAGAATATCGTCAGAGGGAGAGAGCGCTCCTTTCATGGCTTCTCTGATGAGAGGAAAAACTCTGATGTGAATTTTCCTACCTTTCTGCAGACTGATTTCTGTAGTGAGGTTTCCCTCGATGAGTTTGTATTCCTCAATCTTGCTCTCCAAAATTGTGATGTTTTCAGTCAGAATGGCCTGTGGAGAAACAGAAGGTTAATTAAACATTATTAAACATAATTAAACACAAGTTCATAACCAGGGTGAGGTTCGGCTGTGGATGTTCGCACTAAGACATTAAGGTGTGGCTGTCAGATCTCACGGGCGTGTGAGTGAACGCCACCACCTCCAGAGGTCAAAAAAGGCATTTGACATAAACATGGCCACAAAAAAAATGAAGACAGAACCTCTTTTAATACAATATAACGCCCTTAAATAAAAGAAAAATATTTTGGCAGGAACATCATAACCCCAGAGACAATGTGTACATTATCAGGAAAGTTTTTCCAGGAAGAGCTGTGACTGATATCCTGCCCCCTCATTGGACAAGAGCTGCGTTTAATGTTCAGATCATTTGATTTGGGAGATATTTGCATAACTGTTCTGATTTAACTCAACCTAACCTGTTCACAACTTCCTGTTAAGGGCTCTTTATGTAAAACAAAGCCAGTTTCATGTCTGAGTTTCATAAAATGTTCAAAAATGAAACTTAAAGGCGTGTTTTTTTTTTCAGAGTAAAACATATCCGTTCTCCACAATCTGTTATTTTACTGAGGTTGAGACTAGAAAAAAACAAACAAAGAAGATGAACTCACATTTTCTTGCAGGCTGTCATTCAAAGACAAATTCAGAATCTTTATTTGCTCCTTGTTCTGTTCGATTTGCTTCTGTAGGGTAGTCTGGTTCCTCCATCCCTGTCCCACCAGATCCTCGAGGGCTCTTCGGTCTTTGGTCCACGTGACTTTTGCCCCTTCATGCCTCTCCGTTAGGGCTTGCATTTCCTTGCGACACTGACTGGCTCCTTTCATATCAGGTGAAGTGGCCCATACCACAATAATAATAAGCGAGATGATCGACCACAGGGCCAGGCAGGCGATCACAATGTTACGAGTAGTCTGAGAAGATTTGGAGTTTGCCATCCTGACACGGTCACTTTCAGGTTGGAGATGTTGGTGAGTCCAGCGAGAGACTCTCTTCTAAGTGAAATGAAACTTTTAAAGCCTGGGTTTCCCCTCTAAGCGAAGCTCAGGAAAGGGGAGTGGCTCTGCTCCTGATGTTGGGACCTGCCGTCCAGTTCCTCAGCACTTCAAACACACAGCTTGCTGCAACGTGACATCAGCTAGAGGTTATCCTCGCCGTTACTGAGAAAACCAGAAGTCACCTCCCTCCTGTTTTTAGTGAAAGAGTGTGTTTCAGTTTCCATTCCTCGGTTCTGGGGAGTGTTTTGGCAGCGTTCCCGGCT
>RJVU01035287.1:995870-1015433 GCA_003731715.1 Anabarilius grahami
AAAAAAAAAAAAAAAAAAAAAAACATTTTTAAGAGGCTCGGTGCAGGAGCAACTCAGTGTTTCCTGAACTTTTGCCAAGCATGGAGTGTCCATTCCCCTTCTAGTCACACAAACACATACAGCAGCTTTTCGGAGTTAGAACTGATCTTATGAAATCATCTATTTTTCACTATAGAGATAATATCTGTAGCTTATTTCCTCTTTATAAAGATATAGATACTGGTATATAGATATTGAATCTTCATAGACTGCACTTAAAAGCTCAAGAGTCATGCTCATTAAACAGCAGCAGTTCTGAGCAGTGCGTGCTGGTTTGAGTTAGAACAGACCTTCGAAATTCTGCTGCTCAATGTTTCCTGCGAGTGATGAGTCATCTGTTGGGGGGTGATTACATTATGCTGAAGGGTTGCGGCTGTTTCCATGGGCCACGGCCCCCCTTGTATTGAATTCCTGTGTTTGAATTATGAACTTTTGCAAGATTCTAGTGCATTTTGAAATAGATTTTGTCAGACTTGGGAAGATTAATAGCATTTGGTGGTTTTGCTTCTGGTGGTGGAAGATTATTTATTGTGTCGTGTCATCCATCCATCCATTTTCCAAAATGCTTGTTCTATGGAGGGTCGTGGTAATTTCTGATTTAATTTAATTGAAATGGAAAAAAAGTAAACATTTTATAATTGACAAAAAATAAAGTATTAACCGTAATGCCTACTGTATCATATTTAAAGCTGCAGTCCGTAACTATCTTTGGTTAAAAAATTATCCGAAATAAATTTTTGAGCAAGTACATAACCAGCCAGTGTTCAAAACGATCTCCTTAACTTGGCCTTAACTTCACAACGGTTAGCTTAATAATGTTTTCTAATTCGAGTGGTACTGTTTACATAAAGAAAGAGCCCCAGCTAGTAGGCTATATCACATGTAAGGATGCTGCAGGTGACAATCACCATGCCGGGGGGGCATGGTGATTAAATTTAATGATCGCTTAGCTCGGATCACGTCAAACTGCAAATTATTATTTTTGTTATACTTTCTCAAATTGTTAATGTTAACAACATCAGCATTGTGTGACTATGTGTAGGCTATTTAGTGTGTATTAGTTACCTATAGATCTAATCTCTAACATAATTTTTTGTCATACCATACAATCCGCCATCAAAATGATAAGTTTAATTATTGCAGCTGCTGTGAGAAAAGGCTATAAATGATCCTCCTCACATGCAATGTTGTGTACTAGCTGAGACTTGTTCTTTATGTATACAGACGTGACGCAATGATATGCTCGAATTTCCAACGGAAACCCACCAGTACCACCCGAATTATAAAACATTATTACAAGCTTACCTTTGTGAATCGGGCTAAGGTAGGGAGATATGCTCAAATAGATTTTGGATAATTTTTAACCAAAAAAAGTTACGGACAGCAGCTTTAAGTAACTAGGAAAGTACAATTTACAACAAAATACCTGACTTAATTTTTCAAACAATTGACTCAGATATAACTTTGTTTTCCAATTTCCCATTTACTGACACCTCTTCTATCCCTATGTTGAGAGAAATTTAAGTGCAGAGGTGTGCGCTGTGTGAACATGATGGTTATTTTAGTTCAAGATGCATTTACTCATTTCATTTCAATTCAGTATTCCTCAAAATTAATAAAAACAGTGAAATGCAAACTCAGAATATTACACAAACCTTAAATAATTAAATATCCTTCATGTATTTAATCATTATTAACCAATGTCTTTGCTGCTGACCTATGATCCAATAATCACTTTAGATAAACATTACATTTTGCTGAAGTAAGAGTGTTGAACTTCCCCTGAACTTCCCCTTCCCCCTTGCTTATTCATTTCACTTATGAGAAAGTTCGGAGCCCCGCACATGACACGCAGGAAAAAAAGTTAATTGTGCACATGATTTACTAATTCGTTCCCTCGATTTATAAGTCGTGTGCATGATTTAGCAAATCGAGGGAACAAATTAGTAAATCGTGTGCACGATTTAGCCTACTATTGTGCGGGGCTCTGTATGAAAGGGCCTTTACATATGCCATAAATATAACTTCTTTTTTTGTTTTGTTTTTTGTTATTAAAAACAAACAAGCAAGCCCAGGTGAGAAAAAGTAATGTAACATGACTCATTACTTTAGCTACATAAAAAGTAACTATGTAATGTAATCAGTTACTTTTTAGGGAGTAATGCAATATTGTAACGCATTATTTTTAAAAGTAACTTTTCCCAAAACTGATTATGTACATGATTAAAACATTTGATGAAACAAAATATTCCAAGGCACTTAAATGGTTAAATTAATAAGCCTTTAATACGCTGGGCTAATTCATTAAAACATTAAAAAGTTTGATCAACTAGTTTTGGCTAAAGCCTTCTTCAGGATGCACATCCATTGTTCACTCAAGCATTCTTTAACTATTAGCAAATAGTGAGTCATCAAAACAACTGGTTAACCTGGGGGAGGGTTCACGGTACAAATCAGAATTTGAAATTGAGCCTTGAGTATTCAAAGTCTGAAATGAATTTCATATTTTTAAAAATTACTAATGGTAATGGTGATTTACTTGCTTAAATTTTCCGGAAATTAACGGATTGTAATACCATTAAGAGCTAATGGTTTTCATCCACCTTGGTTGATTAAAAATGTTCCTTATGGGCAGTTTCAAAGAATGAAATTCAAAAATGCATTCGTGATTCAGAAAGGGATTATGAAATTCAGTTGCAGGATATGATTAATAGATTTCGACAGAGGGGGTAGCCTATAATTTCGAAATCAAAATTATTAACAATATCTGTGTGGCGACCAGGGCGGGCGAGAGCCGTGAGGGAACGGCGCGAGGCCGGTGGCGCGAGAGCTAATGAGCTTCACCTGGGAGGCGCACCGGCCTTGAGTCTCTCTCGGAGGAGCTCCGGAAGCATAAAAGGAGGAGCGACGACAGTGAAGGACGAGAGAGGACCAGGCCTGGACTTTATTTTATGTTTTATTATGTTTGTGTGGCCGGCAGACGTCCGCGAGGGTCTGCCGGCATTACTTTCGTTTTGTTTATTTTGAATTAAAGTTACGTTGAATGTTCGCCGGTTCCCGCCTCCTTCTTCCCGTAGGCTATATACAAACTGTGTTAGCCTACACTCTGTAATAATAATTTTGTTATAACATTGTAAAAACAAAAACATTAACTGATGTGTGTTATTAATTCTTATGTAATTTGCAGGTTGGAATGTGAATGTGGACATTTTTATATACAGTCAATCAAAAAGGAAATTGAGATTAAGAGTGGCTGAAAATAAATATATTCTTCCAATATATATTTGTTCTATAGACTTATTGTATCCTATGCCAAGGCATTATAATGAGGTGGTGAAAAAAGAAATATGAAGTTCGCACACTGAAAATAACTGCCCCAATAAATTATTTATTCAATGCAACTTTTCAACCAACAGGTCTTCATCAGGCACAATATGTGGAATACAATCAACTCTTTATAGACAACAGGTGTTCAGCTTAATCAAACTGACTCAAGAAACAGGTGACACATAATATAGCTGTGACCCAAAAAAAAAAAAATATTCAAACGAAAAAAAAAATGCACAAATAAAAAAAATACATACAGAAAATACACAAATATTCAAACGAACAATAAATAAATAAAAAATAAAGTGCACAAATATACAAAAATAAAAAAGAACCTCGTAAGAGTAAATAGACAAAGTCGAGAGAAAGCATTTGATACATCTAAAGGTCATATCAAAAATATAACACAGCAGATGAATAAATAAATTCCTATAAAAAAGGTTTAATATCAAAAACCATTGAGAGGAGGTGATTATGAGAAGAAGTTGTTACAAAGAGAATGCTTTTGGATTTACACACTAAATACTTTGTCACTATCAGGGTTGAATGAGGATTTTGATATTATAGGGGAGTTATTTATTCATCTGATGTTTTTAACAATTAAAATCTTGTTATACTTTTGATATGACCTTTAGATGTATCAAATGGAATACCAAAAAATTTTTTAGCCAAAAAAGCATAACGGCTAATGCTAACGCTCCACCTCTGGCGGTATGCAGGGAAGGAGACCAGAGGCTGTTATTTGAATAGATGTCAATGGATGATAGGCTTCACTATGCTGATTATTAGTGCTAATTTACATTTCTATTTACATTTCATTTCTATTTAAACCTTTTATTGAGACATAACTGCATGTATAGGCTGATTGTGTGTGTGTGTGTGTGTGTGTGTGTGTGTGTGTGTGTGCGTGTATGTGTAGAAACTGTACATTATTTGAATTGTTGGTTGATCTGACTGTGCACTATTGTGGACCGCGCAATAATACGATTTGTCCAATAAGCGGAATGTGTAATGAGTGGATTGTGTAATAATGTGAATCGTGCAATGTGAGTAGTGTGCAACGTGAGGTGTGAGCAATAATGTGGATCGTGCAATATGAGGAAATTTCTTTTATTTTTTTTTATATGAAATGTATTTGTTTATGTGTTGGCCCTTCGTGACCCCAGCCTCCGAGACAACGGATGGAAATTAGCCTTAAGCTACAATCCGGTGTGTTTACATTCATGTACTATCATGTCTGTCCATTAACACACACTGTCCCTATCAAATTAATTAATTAATTAATTAAACAGCTTTTGTGGGGAAATAGCTAATCATTTAATTAATCGACAGCCTGTTTGCTAATCTTTAGCATGTTTTACACTAAACAATACTTTCATTGGGAACTATCTACACTAAATGTAGATTTTAGCTTGATAAAAAAAAAAATTTTCAAGAGAAGGCAGACTAGGGAATGTTGTGACTGATGTCACTGCCATTACACGATAGGCTGAGAGGTGCCACACATGAGTAAGTTAGCCGTTACGCTTTCTCCAATGGTAAGAGATACTGACCCTCTCATCTCCCTATTATGTACAATCTCTGGCGACCCATTCTTTCACAAATGTTTGTAGAAGCATTCTGCATTCCTAGGTGCTTGATTTTATACACCTGTGGCCATAGAAGTGATTGGAACACCTGAATTCAATGATACTTTTGGCTATATATATATATATATATACACTATATTACAGTATATAAACACGTGTGTTGTTGTTGTTTTAGTATTAGAAGTTACTATGTTGTCTTTTGTCTAGGAGTGCCACTCCCCCAGGTTAAGCAACTGTTTTGATGATGCACTAATTGCTATAGCCTCATCGGCACGACAGCCAGTGGCACAGATCCTCAACAAACCTGTCTCCATATCGGCGTGATGAACCAGATCTTCAACCAGATGGAACTGGATTAAATATGGATCCGGTCATAATAGTAAAAAGCGCTAAAGAAATAAAGGTGACTTGACTTGAAAAAAAAACAAACAAAAAAAAACCTCTAACAGAGATCTCATTGATTTACGTCATACTTTTTGCCCATTTAAATATCTGCAAATGCACCACATTGCATATTTTTGCTAAGTTTGGTTCTCTATATATTTTTTCCCCTCCTCGATTCTAATGTATTAAATATGATACAGAAAAACACATACGCATTTTTTTTAGGTTTTGTCTAAAGGTTCAATAAACTGTTCCATTTCAAAAAGTTCTATTTATATTTATATTTCATATGTCAGGCTTTACAGGGTTAATATATCGAATGTTGGCAGTCTCTTAACACCCAACATGCTTTCCACATTACTCTTGTTCTTTGTTTGCCCTGAAAATTTGCATGTGTACATTGACAATGTCAAGATCTACCCCATGCAGTAAACCCAGCCAGCAATAACAAAGCACTCTGACAAGCATTTTGCATCAGTGCTCTGACTCACTCACTAACCTAATGAATTTGAACTCCAGAGGAGCTCTAAATTCCATTTGTGACTATATTCTGGGCAGAAAATATCAGGTTCAGAATCCAGATTGAGAAACCAAGAGTGAGTTTTATGTACACATATTCTTATTTAATGTTCTGTTAATGATTATTAACTGCACAACTGAGAAGATGAGAAATACAACAACAAGTGCTTTATTCACAGTAAGACAGAGAAGGCAGAATTCATAAATATTTAACTGAACTGCAATAAAGCTAAAGTAAGCCGGATCTAAAATGTTGTGAATGATCCAGGTTTAATAACATTTGATCTAAATGACGACTGATGATGGTTGATATGTTAACGGCAACAAGGTCATGCTTGTTTACAGTTGAGAGAGACGCACACCTTTGTGTGTGTGTGTGTGTGTGTGATAAGGTAAACCCTACGTTATGGGGACAAAATGTCCCCACAAAGATGGCAATATCCGAAATCCTTGTCAATGTAGGGACATTTTTGGTCCCCATGAGGAAAAGTATAGTATATAAAGTATAAATCATACTAAATGATGTTTTTTGAAAATGTAAAAATGCCGAACGTTTTCTGTGATGGGTAGGTTTAGGGTTAGGGGATATAATATACAGTTTGTACAGTATAAAAATCATTTTGTCTCTGGTATGTCCCCATAAAACATGGGAAGCCAACAATCATGGACAGACTCTTGTAGAAATCCAAACAAACACAAAATATAATAAGAAAATCACATTGTACAATTTAAGATTCATTGTCAGTTTTAGGCCAGGGTGTCCAGAGGTGCATGTCCTGATATTGCTGAGTTAGATGCGTTCCAGGGTCAACATATTTTGTTGATCCTGGAACAACATTCTAGTCTGAAAATTTAGTCTTAACCCTATTCCTACCCCTAAACCTAACCCTACCCCAAAAATCAGAGGGAAATGATAGATGAATAACACTGATGTAGAAGCACCAGTTCATGATTTTAAGCCTAAACTTGACATAATCTGTAAACTTGTCCGTCAAATCTGATTGGTTGAATTGAATGTTGTTCCAGGATCAACAAAAATGTTGACCCAGGAATATCAGCAATATCAGGTTATGCGTCCAGAGGTACGGTTATCAGTTTCATTCAAGAATTTTCATTTTGGTGCATCACAGGACAACTGAAGTCAGGTATCCATAATGTTAAATTATTTCATAATTACAAAATATTGTGCTGTTTTGTTTAAGGTGAAATATAACTTGACAGAAAGGCAACTCACATTCGTCACAGAATTCTCTGTTAAACCACAGGTCAGATCAAATGATGTTTTATTAACAAATTTCGGGAGGAGCAGGTTCAGATAATTAACCTATAGAACAAGTGGAAAGCATTCAGCGAATCAATTCAACCAACAACAAGAGGTATATATACTGCAGACTTACCTCTGTTCGTTGACAGTTTATCAGCATCCCTCCACCACCCCATCTCCTCACTTATAGTCCTATCTATTATTATCACATCAGGGGGAGTACTCTGGGTTCGGGCCAAAATGTTGAGCTCGGAGCCCTCCCCCCGGGCAGCATGCCAAATACGCATAACTTTATTTAATTATATGGATATGTGAACTAGTGAAACAGTGTCGACGTGGAAACTGTTTGATCTGATATCTGTGGTTTAACATAGAATTCTGCGATGAATAACATCGCTGTGAAATCTTGAGAGAAGCATTTACAAACATAGACAGACTGCGATGAATAATGCTTCTCACAAGATTTCACAGCGATGTTATTAATTCTGCGGTGAATTCAAGAGCTTTCTTTCAAGCCATGTGCAATCTGGAAACCATGAGAGACATTGTGCCACTAACACTAACAGAAATAACTTGTGACAGAAATGGTCAAATTTTTTTGAGTGCTTTTAAGTCTCAAATGTTTTTGCTCTGTTTGTGCCGTAACAATTTTCATTTGTGCTTCTTTGGTTTTTTAGATATTAAAAGAATATTAATAGGTCATTTTGAGGTCCCCCCGCCCCCCCCAACACACACACTCACACACACACACACATGCTCCAAATTCACCCCAAACAGTCGTAATCGTTTGTGCTGGTTTGTTCCATTAAAAGTTTTGTTTGTGCTGCTTCCGATTTTAAAATATTAGACATTGAATTATAGGTGATGACGTCACTCAGCCCCCCACATGCTCCAAATTCACCCCAAATAGTCTTGTTTGTTTGTGCTTCGTTTGTGCTGGTTTGTGCCGGTAAAAGTTTTGTTTGTGCTGCTTTGGTTTTTAAAATATTAAAAGAAAAATGTTTAGGTCATTCTGAGGTCACTCAGCCCCCCACATGCTCCAAATTCACCCAAAATAGTCTCTTTTGTTTGTGCTTTGTTTGTGCCGGTGACATTTTTTGTTTGTGCTGCTTCGGTTTTTAAAATATTAGACATTGAATTATAGGCAATGACGTCACCAGACCTCCACATGCTCCCAATTGACTCCAAATTGGCTCAATCATTTGTGCTTTGTTTGTGCTGGTTTGTGCCGGTGAAATTTTCTTTGTGCTGCTTCACTCCGCTCATGCATGCTCACTCAATATCCTTGTCATGCTATCAGCTGTCCGGATCAGCAGAACCTTCTTAGCCTATAATCTTGCTGCTTGTCGTTTCAAACGTGATTATCTATCTGTCTTAGTTCATGCTGTGAGCGCTGCTCCTCCTTTATAGTTTTCACAGCTTTCTTATTAGAAAATTATTTGAAGAATCAGAAATTATATAGGCTATTTTAAGTCTTCAAGTAAAAGGTTAAAGAAATGTTTACTCTTAGCCTACTAACTTTACACTTGTGTATATAAAATATTTAGCCAAAAACGAAATAAGATTGAATAAATTAAAAAAACATCCGACTCTTTTCTCTCATAATATGTAAAACCAAGAATAACAGTTTCATATTTCAAAGAAATATGAAATCATAACGGAAAATACTCCCGGTACACAAATCAACGTTGTTGAAAGGTTTATACAGAGCCGATCCTCCCTATACGCAAGGTACGCAAGTTGCGTAGGGCCCCCGAACCACCAGGGGGCCCACTTGCTCATCAGTATATAAAATAATGTGAATATTTCTTTATAACATGCAAATATATGTGTGGTGTCTACTAAACATTGGCGGAGTCATATTTTATTAACGATTTATATTTATTCAATTAAAGGGGAAGTTCACCCAAAAATGAAAATCCTGTCATTTATTACTTACCCTCATGCCGTTCCACACCCGTAAGACATTCGTTCATCTTCGGAACACAAATTAAGATATTTTAGTTGAAATCCGATGGCTCCGTGAGGCCTTCATAGGGAGCAATGACACTTCCTCTCTCAAGATCCATAAAGGTACTATAAACACATCTAAATCAGTTCATGCGAGTACAGTGGTTCAATAATAATATTATAAAGCGACGAGAATATTTTTGAAGCGCCAAAAAAACTAAATAACGACTTATTTAGTGATGGCTGATTCTAAGACAATGCTTCAGGAAGCATCGGAGCACAAATGAATCAGTGTATCGAATCTGCTGTTCGGAGCGCCAAAGTCGCGTGATTTCAGCCGTTGGCAGTTTGACACGCGATCTGAATCATGATTCGATACACTGATTCATTTGTGCTCCGATGCTTCCTGAAGCAGTGTTTTGAAATCGGCCATCACTAAATAAGTCGTTATTTTGTTTTTTTGGCTCGCCAAAAATATTCTCGTCGCTTTATAATATTAATATTGAACCACTGTACTCACATGAACTGATTTAAATATGGACCTTTATGGATCTTGAGAGAGGAAATGTCATTGCTCCCTATGAAGGCCTCATGGAGCCATTGGATTTCAACTAAAATATCTTAATTTGTGTTCTGAAGATGAACGAAGGTCTTACGGGTTTGGAACGGCATGAGGGTAAGTAATAAATGACAGAATTTTCATTTTTGGGTGAACTAACCCTTTAAATATATTTATTCAACTCGGACATCAAGCAGTGTGGGAGATATGCCTAATAACAGGCGTCTTTACATGGCTATGGCTGCAAAACGAAACTTCTGGAACAGATTAAAAGGGCCAAGAACGAAGAAAGTATGTATTTTTGAAATATTTTAATTTCTTATTTAGTCATGTAACCGAAATGATTGGGTTTGTCCATATTCGACCCAAAATTTGTGTTTAAACAACCTAGCATATTTAATTATTGTTGTTGTTTATCATACTGTAATTCGTTAGTAAATCGCGCATTTAGAAAGCCGATTCGACTGTGTGTTATAGCTTTTCTGACAGCTAGATGATGCCAGAGCATTACTACTATCAACAAACATTTATTTAGCTGTCAGCGAAAATGTGGTTTTAATTTTACTTAAAGGGGTGGTTCAGTGTTTTTTTTCTAGGCTTGATTGTGTTTTGGGGGCACAGTTTAACATGTCTTAATGCTTCGTTTTTTTGAAAACGCTCTATTTTTCATATATTTTTCCTTTATTCTACACCTCTGTTTCCACTGTCATATGAACGGCTCGTTTGACTTCCTGCTTCTATGAAGCCACTCCCTCTGAAATACGCAATGTGCTCAGATTGGTTAGCAGGTTGGTAGCTGGCCCAGTGTATCGTGATTCGCTGAAGCGTCCGGAAACACCACGCCCCTTACCATCCGTAGTTAGTGCTTCAGAGGAAATGTAAATAATAGCGTCTATATTGCTATATCAAATTGAGCCGAATTAGACCCAGACGAAGAGGAAAAAGCAGAACCTCTGCAATCACGGCTTTTAAAGGACATTTATGAATGGTATTTCATTTTTTATTTGTGTCAAAGTGTTTAGATATGCTGTCACTGCTGTTTGTTAGCTTTCAATATACAGTTTTATCCTGATTAAAGCTTTACTGTAGCCAAATACATGACTGAGTAGTCGCATTTTTGTAAAGGTAGCGTTTAAAGGTGCTAAAGAGGATGTTTTGTTTTATAAATGTTTGCAATATTACTTGAAACTGTCTTAACTACCTGATAAAAGGCTATTTATTAGGTGCACTGAAAGGAATAATATTAATATACATCATCTGTGCACGAGGTAGGGCCTTAAAAACATCAGCCAATCGTTTACGTGATCATCGTGTAAACGATTGGCCCTCTGGCTTGTCAATCACTGCCATGACGTTCCTTGTGAGAGACGTGCGCGGCTGCGCGCTCCAGTAACTTTCCACATTCCACAGGCGCAGCATTCAAAGTTTTTGTCAGGAGACAGGAGTAACAACTGCAGATTATGAGTTACCTGCGGTGAGTCCGACATAATGAATCCACTAACACGACACAGCGAATGCCGGTGGTAAACACTCATGTTCCAGTACTCGTGCACGAGTTTTGGGAGGCGTTCCCTCGAAATGAGCTGTGAAGGAGGGGGGTTGTTCTTACGCATGCGCTCATTTAAAAAACTCACTAACAGTCTTTGGTTTCTCAGTAGACGAAAAGATCCTCTGTATCACCTTTAATTTATAGCATGAACAACTGTTTGTCTATGAACATAGACGTTTGTTGGTGTTTGTTGCACTAGAACTTAGCTAACTGGCTAGCAAAAACGAGTTGCTCTTTGTATATGTCCTTGATGCATTAAAAATAGCAACAGAACTATAACATTACATTTAAAAGACATAACAAATAAAATGTACTTACAGTTTGAAGCCAATAAACAGCAGCTTCTGCTTTTAAAGTGGGAACTGCTTCATCTTTCAGTAAAAGCCTTTGTGCAAATCCAGCATTGAACTCGTGTAGATTCTGGAAGCTGTCTTCAGCGCCGCATCCAGTGTACAAAAAAATCACTGATTATAATGGGTTCTATATCTTTTGACGCGTCGTGTCGCGCAGCTCGCGTTCGGTGTACACAACTCTTCCGCTTCCATTATACTGTGCCACATGGCCTCGCCCACTTTGTTGCGTGTTCCCGGGGGCAGTGTTTATGTTAATAGCAAGGGTTTATGATGTCACCAACCCGGGAAGAAGCTCGTTGTAGTCCAAACCGGCTGTTTTTGTAGGCATTAAACTGCCATAACTTTAAATGACAATATCTCCGTTTGCATTGAACTTTCAGCGCTGTAACTTTGCAGATACTGTTTATGCTCAAGCAGCAACATTACACACTAACTAAAGTTAAAAAAGTGAAATCGCATGTAACCACCCCTTTAATTGTTTTTACTGCCAATTTAACGTGCAATAATAAAGATTATGGAAATTTTGGAGGGTTTAAGAATGCACTCACTGACAGGGGCCCCTTCACAAAGTTTTGCTTAGGGCCCCCAGAAGTGTAGGATCGGCACTTGGTTTATATTAAAATGTATGTTTCTTGAATGATAATTGATCATGATTACATAATTAATTGATGATAATTCTTTATTTATTTATTTTTATTTTTTCGTTTTGGTTTTGTAAAGAAATAATGAAATAACAATATTGTATGTTTTATTGGGGTCCGTGTACCTGGTAGGCTAATTTGATTTTCTACTTAAATGGTTAGTTTACCCAAAAATGAAAATAATGCCATTTATTACTCACCCTAATGTCATTCTACACCTATAAGACGTTCGTTCATCTTCAGAACACAAATTAAGATATTTTGAAGAAATATGAAATCCGATGGAGGCCTCTATTGCCAGCAATGTCACCAAACCTCTCAAGATCCAGAAAAGTACTCAAAACATGTTTAAAACAGTTCATGTGAGTACAGTGGTTCTACCGTAATATTATAAAGCGACAAGAATACTTTTTGTGTGCCAAAAAAATGACTTTTCAACAATATCTAGTGATGGGCGATTTCAAAACACTGCTTCAAATCTTTTGTTTCGAATCAGCAGTTTGACACGCAATCTGAATCACTGATATATATCTTAAAATATGTTGGTGCCATGGTTTTGTCTCAAGATGCAGACAAGTAATGTTTTTAAGGAATATTTTTAAAAGGTACTTAAATGCCCTAATTGAACTAAGGCCTTATCATGGCTTCACTAAGCCCTGTCTGTAAAACTGCCCCATTATGTTTTAGATATTTTACATAAGTTTGTCTATGTTTCTTTTTAAGTAGAAAATCTAAATAAACAAACTGAATTTGAAATCACTTTGCTCTTACTATTTGTAAATGTATAGGCTTTGGTATATAATATATGAGTGGGCTTATGCTCGTATGCGATTTGCATTTGCAGCCGTTCAATTTCATTCAATTTCATTCAATTCGATGCAATCAATGTCTAATATTTTAAAAACCGAAGCAGCACAAACAAAACTTTTACCGGCACAAACCAGCACAAACGAAGCACAAACCATTGACTCCATTTTGGCTGAATTTGGAGAATGTGGGGGGCTGAGTGAGGTCATAGCCTATAATTCAAAGTCTAATATTTTAAAATCGGAAGCAGCACAAACGAAGCACAAAGATTGAGACTATTTCAGGTGAATTTGGAGCATGTGGGGGAGCTGGGTTACCTCAGAATGACCTATAAAGATATTTTTTAATATCTAAAAAAACCAAAGCAGCATAAACTAAATTTATTTGCGGCACAAACGGAGCACAAATGATTGAGACTATTTTGCCGACGTTTTGCATTGGGTGGGGTGCCAACTTCACGAAGGTCTTTTACCTGCTTCACACAACTTTTCCCAGCACTTCAAAGCTTTAAAGCTGCTGTCCGTAACTTGGTTAAAAATGATCCAAAATCAATTTTTGAGCAAGTAGCCTTCATAACCAACCAGTGTTCAAAACTGTCTCCTTACCTTAGCCCGATTCACAACGTTAAGCTTGTAATAATGTTTTATAATAAAATCGGTACTGGTGGGTTTCCGCAGGAAATTTGAGCATGCATTCATTCGTCTTTGCGTCATTACGCACGTCTGTAAACAGAAAGGAGGAGTCCCAGATAGTAGGCTATATGTGAGGATGCTACTGGTAGCGGATCATATATAGCCTTTTCTTACAGCAGCTGGAATAATTAAATTTATCATTTTGATGGCGGATTGTAATCCGGAGTGGCTACAGAAATCAAAATCTACAAGGTAACGCTAATACACAGTAAATACACATAGTCATGCAATGCTGATGTTGTTAACATTAACAATTTGAGAAAAAAAGTATAACGATAATAATCAGTGCTATTTATGTTTTTTTCTCAGCTGGTCAGAACAAAAGTGGCAGATTTGTTACTTAATCCTTCAGATGACATTTTCCGGTGATAATTCTTATTTTGGTCATACTTCAGACATAGAATCTGTGATTCTGAAGTACAGTATCCACACCGGTGTGGTGACTGACAGCAAACGTTAGATTTATCCTTGCTGAGGAGTCGTGCCAATCCACAACCCATGTAAAAATGATAATTCCGCAAATAACTGCAATTCCAGGTTTCAAACAGAGATGGCGACAAAGAGGCAAAACTTACAGACTGCAGCTTTAAATATTGCCCAATTTGAATGTTATTTTTAATGTGAAGTCCAAAACATTATTTCATCCTTCATAGTTTGTCCCCATTTGTAAAACTAAAAGTTTCAGGATGAGGGAAAGCAAACACTTATTTAGAAATAGAAAAGACAATAAATTACCACTGTAGTAGATTCTGCAGAGGAGCACTTATTGGCTTATTAGCCATTTCCACACCCTAGTATATATTTTTAATATTTATTAAATATAGCAATAAAATAAAAGTTAAAATTATCTGCATCTCAACTCAAGCTCAGTGCTTTTCTGTCAGCCCTCACAGTGCTGCCAAATCAGGGGCTGGTGCCACCTTAGAACTTAATGGCACCGTTGCTGCTGCCCTCAAATGTTTGTCTGGAGCCCTGCAATGGTTCTCAAGGTCGGAAAAGTAATAACGATGTTAAAAGAATGTTGTCTATTGTATATTTTCACTGCAAAACAACAAGAAATGCTGTAAATATTGCCACAAATTTTGAGAAAAGCCGCCACAAATTCAGTCATTTTAGGCCGCAAAAATCAGAAAAATGTCCCGCAAAATCCTGGAAGGACTGATAGACATTCAAAAGCAACTGTTGAAATCACAAGTTTAGTCGCATTATAAAAACCATGACAATGTTCTTTTTCATATTTATGTTATTAAATATTGTTTATTTTATACCAAAATATAGTTGATTGGATGCACAGCCTTTAAAGTCTAAAAGTAAAAGATACAGTACTGCATAAGAAGTGTTTATCATCACTTTTAAAACTTAATAAGCCTATTTGTTTCCCCTTCAAACTATGCATGATTGTATTGCCTTATTTTTAATTGCATGTATAATTTTGGGGTCATGATCCCCTAGTTGAGAACCACTGCATTGGCTGAAGTTTTATGGCTCTGTTTTAAGTTTAATTTGCACAGAGAGATTCACATCTAACGCAAATAAAGCATAGGCAGATATTGACATGTGCGCTGAAACCTCCCTTCAGCGGGTTCATTTCTCCAGAGAGACTTGTGACTTTAAGGACCGAACTCATCATCTCATCAGGAAGTGGCATCATAGTCATACAGACAGCCAAATTTCAACAGCACTCGGCTAAGTTCACTTATATAGATAATAAAACAATGGATCTTCAAACAAGCTGCAACATAAAGCTGTTTTCAATTCTGTGTCTTGCACTGCACTGTAAGTGTTTCAAAAACATATCTTCTCCTTATATATTTAGTTTGTTATTTGATGTTTAAATAAACTTAAACATATTGCTTATTTATTTTTATATGTTTTTTGTTCATTATAATGTTAATGAGTTTATTTGAAAAAATATTGAGAACATTCATGATCACTTCATTTACACTTTGACTAAACATTTCACTGTGCATGTAATTTCAGGCTTTTTCTGGAAGACTTCATTGAACGTCTCTGTGCCACAGGGTCAAAATGTCACACTGAGCTGCCCACTGATGCCCAAAAGCAGCAATGGTGTTTTGAGCTGGTACAAACAGACTCCTGGGCAGGGGCCACAGTTGATCCTCTCCTATAATGTGACTGACACTTCAGAGGTGCGCTATGGCACGGAACTGGACCAGAGCAGATATGCGATCTTAACCAGGGAAGGGTTAAAGCTCCGTCATCTCTTACAAATCTTCACAACTTTGCGAAATGACACTGGCACTTATTATTGCGGGTTTTCAGACAAAAACCTGATGCAATTGAATGCAAATGCTTGAATGCTGTATTACATATTCTCCCTGTTTCGCAGACCAGGCTTGAAACTAAAATGTATGTTTGAGCTGTTTTAACTGAATGCAAATTGCACTGACATTTCTTAAAATATGTTGGTGCCATTGTTTTGTCTCAAGATGCAGACAAGTAATGTTTTTAAGGAATATTTTTAAAAGGTACTTAAATGCCCTAATTGAACTTCACTAAGCCCTGTCTGTAAAACCGGCCCATTATGTTTTGGATATTTTACATATCTTAAATGCATATCTGTGCAAATGAACTTTACAGTATTTATGGGAAAATAAACATGCATTTTTTTACACTATATCAGGCTTTCTATTTTCCATCTTGAAAGCTGTCTTTTTAATGTTCAAATATTTCTGGCTTGCATTGAAAAACCTGCAAACTTTGTTCTAATTGGATTAGTTTGTTCCCAGGAGATGTGTGCAGAAGTGCTGCTGTGTTGTGATAGAATGTGCATCTGTCTCTGCCAGTAAACCAACGGCTCTTTCCTGTTTTTGTGTCCCTCTTAACTGAATAACAGTCAAATATGTTTTTAACACACAGCTACTCTATGCTGATTGATAATAATGAAACACAATATTCTTGTATCAGGTTTACCATGCAAACATTTTAATAAAACACAATAGCAAGTGTGTACTATATCTTTTTGCACTTCAAAAAAGAAAAGGTCCACTGATCCTCACACATGTGGCACGATCGATGAAATATAAATGATTCAGTGTGATTTTCAAAAGTGTAAGATATGATTGCATAAAATAAAACAGCATAAAATAAAATACAGCCTGCCCGTAATGGCTATTATTGTTAACTAAAATAAATTTATAATATTCCAGCGAGTTGTTAAAGGATTAGTTCACTTCTGAATGAAAATGTACTGATAATTTACTCACCCCCATGTCATCTAAGATGTTCATGTCTTTCTTTCTTCAGTAGAAAAGAAATTAAGGTTTTTGAGAAAAACATTCCAGGATTTAGTTAGTGGACTTCAGTGGTGCTCACAAAATGCAGTTTCAATGCAGCTTCAAAGGGCTCTACGCGATCCCAGACGAGTAATAAGGGTCTCATCTAGCGAAACGATCGGTCATTATCTAAAAAAAAAAATTATATACTTTTATAACCACAAATGCTCATCTTGCACTGCTACGCGATCCGCACGCATGACGTAATCACGTTACAAAGGTCATGCGTGACGTAGGCGGAACTACCGATCCAGTGTCTACAAAGCGAACGCGCAAAGATTAAGCCAAACGCCCTTTACACAAAAGAAAAGGTAAAACAACGATATCGGACGATTTTGAAATTGGAGGAGAAAATTAGATAAAGTTTTTCACCTACGTCACACGTGACCTTTCAACGTGATACGTGGCGCAACGCAGAGCAGTGCAAGACAAGCATTTGTGGATAAAAAGTATATACATTTTATTTTATTTTTTTTAAATGACTGATCGTTTCGCTAAACAAGACCCTTATTCCTCGTCTGGGATCGTGTAGAGCCCTTTGAAGCTGCATTGAAACTGCAATTTGGACCTTCCACCTGGTGAACCCCACTGAAGTCCACTATATACTATAAGAATCCTGGAATGTTTTCCTCAAAAAAATCTCTTTTCGACTGAAGAAAGAAAGAAATGAACATCTTGGATGACATGGGGGTGAGTAAATTATCAGGAAATTTTCATTCAGAAGTGAACTAATCCTTTAAGGCAACAACATAACTAAATACTATATAAAAATAAAATGCAATAATATGAATAATTCAAATAATTCCCTGAAACCCAATTCATTTATCCTGTGAAGGATTGAGCAGTGTAATGGTTGATTGTTTTTAAATGGACCATCTGCACGAGGCATTTGAGCACATGGGACGTTCTTCCCTTAACCGTCAACCTCTGTGTCAACCTTATAAGAGCCAACACTGAAACAAATCAAGCTTCACTAGCTCTGGCGGGAAATTACATTGCAGCAGCACACAACAAATATAATATATAAAGAAACAAATGAAACAGAACAGAAATGAATTTGAATGTAAAGGCACCGGGTGTGATTATCATTATTATCAATCTTCTTCTGTTACGGTGAGATTTTAAAGACAAAATCAATTAAATCATTCAGTGTCTTGATCGTGTGGCTCATAGCAGCTTTTCTATTACAGCGTTGCCTCAGACGAGAAGGACGGAATGAACCAGATGTTTAGCAGAGGACTTCGACTTGTTGTGGAGGGTAAGAGGTGCTTTCAGCTATTACATATCCTAGAAAGTAGAATGCCTTATGGCTGGTTCACACAGAACGAGTTTTTGCTTTGAAAAACGTGAGATGCGGGCAGTGGAAAGGGGAAAACAGCAAGGTTGACAGAAACTTTTTTTTTCAGGAAAACCAATGTAATATATTTTTGTTCAATAATATTTTTTAATTATTATTTAGAATTTTGAGGGAATTTTAGGATACTATGCATTATTTATAAAATTATTATTAGCTATTTTTCCCCATNACTATTAGCTTTTTTTCCCCATTTGAGTAATACTTACTCAAAAAAGAATTGATTAAAATTTTAATCCATTTTTAAATCATTTTTTTTTTAATTAAAGCAATATTCCATGTTAAAACAGAGACTAGACATTTAAAATCCAAATTTTGAAGGTAGATTAGTGCCATTTAGTGCCATCTGGTGGGAGTAAAACTTATGTAATGCCATAGTGTAACCACTAGGTTTGTATTTATACTTGGACATTCTCAAAGACTACTTTTTGTCAAGGTTTAGATTTTTATTTTATTTTATTTTATTTTTTATTTTTGAAATGTTGATTTGAAGAGTCAAGTGAAGAGTCAAATGATGAGTTTTTGCATTAATTTTACTACGGTCAAACCTGAACACAGAGAAGGACATTTTGTTACACATAACATCAAAATTCAATAAAAAATTAACAAAAATGAACAGGTATGCTTAATCACAGCTTTATCAATCTTGGTCTAATCTTTTGTCTTTTGGCTCAATTTTACCATATTGTTACAGCCATTTGTACTCTTGTGTAACCTGTTCCTTGCTGTTCTTTTTTTTTTTACTGCATTGTGGCTGAATTATTGATTTTATTTCACACATTTGCAATAACTTACATTAGTTCATATATACAGTTGCAAGAAAAAGTACGTGAACCACTTGCAGAATCTGTGAAAATGTTAATAATTTTAACAAAATAAGAGAGATTATACAAAATGCATGTTATTTTTTATTTAGTACTGTCCTGAGTAAGATATTTTACATAAAAGATGTTTACATATAATCCATAAAACAAAAAAATAGCTGAATTTATTAAAATGAAAAAGTTTGGGAACCCTTGATTCTTAATACTGTGTGTCATTACCTGGATGATCTATGGCAGTTTTTTTTGTTGTGTGATGGTTGTTCATTAGTCCCTTGTTTGTTCTGAGCAGTTAAACTGAACTCTGTTCTTCAGAAAAAATCTCCAGGTCCCAAAAATTCTTCAGTTTTCCACCATCTTTTGCATATTTGAACCCTTTCCAGCAGTGACTGAATGATTTTGAGATCCATCTTTTCACA
>RJVU01035287.1:1021160-1065218 GCA_003731715.1 Anabarilius grahami
CCAGGCCGCTATTTACATGTCTGCACTGTGGAAGAGAAACCGGTCTGAACCAGTGCATACCGACTCGCAGGGCCTTTCCAGAAGACTGTTCACTCTCTCTCTCTGTCATTGATTCAAATGTAGGACCTCATGAACTTCCCTCAAGCACTCTGGTGACATTCTGTCTCCTGGAAGGGTCTATGGAACAGATTACTGGGAAGTGTAAGAGGACCCCCATTTAATCCCAGCTGACCGAGGGGTTGCAGAGTCCAGGTGTCTTTTCACGTTGTGTAATATAACGTGTCATGGGGCTGTCACAGCATGGTCATGTCTCACAAACATTTCTGAGATTGCATGACTCAGAATTTGCAGTGATGTCAGGAAAGGAAGAAATATATTTTAAATTGATATTTTATTGTCACCAACTATATGCTGCTTACATGAGACAGGGATAGAATACACTTGTGCTGTCCAAGACACTGGTGATGTCCAAATTGAGAATGAATCACTGTTTTGAATCAGTTCCTTTTAATGATTTGGTCAAATTGATTTGCTTTAATGAAGCTTTTGTAACAAGTGCTGTATTTTTGGGAAGTATTAAACTTGGTCTGACCATTTCTTCTTATGAACATGAAAAAATGTTGAATATGTATATTTTTCCTAAAATAAAATAAATGATAAAAAGTAATACAATAATAAGAAAAACTATACAGAGTATATATAAAAAGTAAAAATAACAATGTATTAAATTTTTTCTAGAAATTATAGCCCAGTTTATATACAAATGTCAAAATCATCTGACATAAAACAATACAAATTTTCCTTCTAATAAAATTTTCTATATAATCCCAAAATCTATGTACAATGGACTGTAATAACTTGTAAGGGATCTGTCTGAGTTTAGTTTTTGCACAAATTAAGATATTTTTGTTGAAATCCGATGGCTCAGTGAGGCCTCTATTGCCAGCAATGTCTCCGAACTTCTCAATATACTTAAAGGTACTCAAAACATATTTAAAACAGTTCATATGAGTACAATTGTTCTACCTTAATATTATAAAGCGATGAGAATACTTTTTGTGCACCAAAAAAACTAAATAACGACTTTTCAACAATATCTAGTGATGGCCGATTTCAAAACACTGCATCGAAGCTTTACGAATCTTTTTTTTCAAATCAGTTGTTCGGGTCGCGTATATAAACTGCCAAACTGCTGAAATCACGTGACTTTGGCACTCCGAACCACTGATTCGAAACAAAAAATTCGTAAAGCTTCGAAGCATGTTTTGAAATCGGCCATCACTAGATATTGTTGAAAAGTTGTGTTTTTTGGAGTTTTTGTGGCGCACAAAATGTATTCCCGTTGCTTTATGATATTAAGGTTGAACCACTGTAATCACATGGACTGTTTTAAATATGTTTTGAGTACCTTTCTGGATCTTGAGTGGTTTGGTGACATTGCTGGCAATAGAGGCCTCACTGAGCCATCGGATTTCATCAAAAATATCTTAATTTGTGTTCCGAAGATGAACTTACGGGTGTAGAACGACATGAGGGTTAGTAATAAATGACATACTTTTTATTTTTGGGTGAACTAACCCTTTAAAAATGGGAAACTTTTTATGGCCGTTCATTTACTCAACAACAGCGTTTTGGGGCCCTATAATGTCCCTTATGAAAAGAAAATATACTGTATTTCCCTATATATAAATGATCAATATATTAAATGATTTAATGGTATATTTGAAAATAATTATATATTGTGTTAATATATTACAATATATTGAATAATACATAAGGAATTTTGATGAATATTACATGTAATGCTATTTTTGTCTTCATTTCTAAATATTGTCTTCATTTCTAAATATATGTATCAATATATAGCCATACATGGTCAATGAATATATTGCAATATATTGGAAAATACTGTTTAAGCACTAGTTTCCCATATATGAAAATGTATTATGTAATTTTTCACATTATATTTTGCTGTATATTCCCATATATTTTTGTTCCATAAAGGATGATCGTCTCTGTGTAAACTAGAAAAACTTGAATTTGTGAAAACGGTGACGTCATGCGCATTGATGTTTTGAGTTCAAGAGAATTAAAGAAGATACTGCCTTTTATTTACGTGTTTGCAACGTAATTCATGACAGAGCAGTGTAAAACTGGTCTGACCACAAACAACGTTTCAGACAATCTGCATAACAATGTAAAACACAGTCATAAGAAGCAGTATTTAACTAAATTATTTCACTACAAAAATACCACATAAAATGCAGTGTAAAACTACTTGGTGATTCAGTTAAAATGATTCAGACTTCACCTACAGACTACAGCTCCCCACCGTAAATCAGCTTGGCCACATGAATCTACCTAATAGTCAAATAAAGGTTTAACAAGCAAATTTGTGTTTAATGCTTACTAGTATTAAATCAGACATCCTTTACATCCATCACATTTGAGCAAATAAAAGTGCTCTATACAGATTGCCTGTTATCTAAAGTTGTGTTTGGGGGGGTGGTCAGGACCTCTGACCTCCTTCAATAAGTCATCATAAGCACATCCATGTGCAGAGGTCATTTTTCAACCCAGTGTTCCTAGAGGTGCCATTCATTTGTGCTTCTTCTGTATGTCAAATGAATTAATTTATAGCCTTTGGCCATTTGGCAGAGCTGCTTTTTCATCAGGTTTAAAAGAATCAAAGACATCCAAAAGGTAAAGAAAAATGTGGTTTTGGTTTATTTAAAAAAAACAAAAAACACTTCCAAGTTTGACCAACTATTTTTCCATTACATGCTTTTGACTGCAATCATATTTTGTTTTCCTTTATTGCCACAAAACAAAACACACAACAAAAGCAAAACAAAACACACAACAAAACAAAAAAAATAACTGGAATTTGTTAGGACTTTGACCCAATCAACAGCCTGCATTTTCCCCAGAGACAATTTTTAGAAATGAGAATAATTTAAATGTTAGCAGAAATGTTAACCCACACTCAAGTTTTTAGGATAAACACCCTGTGTTCCCCTGAACAGCTGCACAGTGCTTCCTGCTGGGATTCTCTTTCACAAGCTCCTGTTTCCCCCAGCTGACACAATGCAAATACAAAGAGCTGCTGCAGCCACAGCCAGAATGCAGGCAGGGTCACAGGACAGACACGTCTGGAATATTGCCCTCGCTAACTGAAGAAAGATGCCCGTGTCCTGCTTACTGTGCCAGCTAGAAGCTTCTGGAATACTGTGGCACTGTGTGCACTAGTTTTCACATTTGCTGGGGTTTGTTGTTCTGTGATGCCATAAGGAACATTATTGCAAACAAAAACTATCCTTTACAAATATGTACCATGTGACAATAAAACTGTGGTAACTTGGTTTTAGCCGTTATTATGATCAAAACAAAATGACAGAAAGATTCTTAAATCTTCTTCTTACAGTGTTTAAAAATATCATATTCATTTATTATATTTTACTGCAGTAACTATAACTGACATTGTTATTTACAATGTTGCAATAATCTTTCTCCTTCACGAAGCAAGCATCAAATACTTCTCACTGTTGACTGTGCCTTAAGAGGACATTTTCACTCACTGTTCCCCGTATGTGATCCGGAAAGAAGAACATGGATGTTGCTCAAGGAGTGTCCCCGACATCCACGATGCGTGCATCTTCTGTCTGGGCCAAGCCCACACAGAGGCCACGTTGGATGGGTCTGACTGTCCCTTCTGTGAGCAGATGACAGATGACAAAGCTCTCTGTGCCAGGATTTCCGTGATCCTAAGCTGCGCACCGGCTGCCCCCTTGCCTTCACCCCTGTCACTGCTGAGCCACGGAGGGAAAGGCAGAGGCAGCCACATGAAGCAGACAGAAGATGCACGCATCGTGCATGTTGGGGACACTCCTTGAGCAACATCCATGTCTTCTTTACGAATCACATACGGGGAACTGTGAGTGAAAATGTCCTCTTAAGGCGTAGTCAACGGTGAGAAGTATTCGATGCATGCTCTGATGAACGCATGTCGACTCAGCTCCAGCATGCTCATTGTTCAAGGGGGGGCATCCGTGTCTTTTAGCGAGTCCAGCTTGCCCGTGAACTGGTCTCTTTTGGTGCAGCAGTGGATGATGCCAAAGATGACAACGTCATGTCGAGTGCAGCCTCCAAGTCAAGAAACTGGTCCACCTGCCTGGAGTCCAAGGCTTCTCACAGTAAAGTGTGTAAGCCTCCGGCTCCAGTGGTTGAGGAGCTGCTGAGGATCCTGACTGAGGTCGTTCAGGATCTAGACCTCGACTGGTCACCCCTTGAGCAACCAGCCAGAAATAGAATGGACATGTGGTTTCTGCAGTCGGGTCACCATGCTGCCACCCCCCAGAGACCCGCTCTATTCTTCCCTGAGGTCCATGATGAGATCTCGCAGTCTTCCCCCGAGACGAGCCAAGGGATTGCGTTTGCCCTCCTCTGTCGACGGAGCCGACCACTTGGGGTACACTAAGCCGCGGCCCATCTATGTCTGACTGCATATGGGTGGAAATCATCGCAATCACTTCCATCTAAGCCGTGTTGCACCACTGCTCACATCGCTGAAAAAGCATACATGGCGGCCATGCAGGCAGCCCCTGCAATCCTCGCTATGGCAGTTCTCCAGGTCTTTCAGGCTTTCAATGGCCCAGGAAGCGCAAGTATGAGTTTTCCCCAGTAAAGATCATGCCGCTGGTGCTGCAGAAGATCAGGGAGGAACAGGAGACTGTGCTTCTGGTTGCACCAAACTGGCCCAAACAACCATGGTTTCTGGAGCTAGAGGAGCTCCTTATGGCTCTTCCGTGGCTGATTCAGTTGTGGAAGGATCTGTTATCTCAGGCGAAAGGCACACCAGGTCGGAGCTATGTTGCCTGAATGTTTGGCAGGTTAGCGTGAGGTACAGGCACTTACTGTGAACTTCAAAATTCGTTCTGGCTGCCCTGCCGCCAACGCTGTACTGTGCATTCAGACCTCCGCCGGCGGGAGCGTCAAAATAACAGTCAACCAATCGGAATATAGAAGTCCTCCGCTTGAGAGAATTCCAGAGAATGCAGAGAACAAATTGCTTAGCGGGAGAAAATAATGATAAATGTCATTAGGCTTAAATATATAGTGCATACATATTTATATAGTAGCCTAATAATATATATTTATATAGTAAATGTATAGGCATACAACTATGCAATTTCAGACATAGTAGGCAAATAATGTCAGACACCTTGGTCCATGCATCATTTTTCTCATCTATGCCCCTGTACGCAAACAGGGACACACGTCGTATATTATTGGGAAACTCGCCACGGCAATTATCCACCTCTCCTCCATTTTGCTTGGGAACTAATGTTTGGTCGGAACCAAAGTTTACACTACTGCATTTTCTGGAATCCTCTCAAGCGGAGGACCTCTACATTCCGATTGGTTGCCATGTCATAGCTCATTACCATAAAGTTCACCTGACTTCAACTCTCCTTGACGCCCACACCGTCCAAGACTCGCCGCGCCGCTGCTCGCCGCCTGCTCATATTGAAAATTAATGACTTCCTGTCACTTTGACGCTCTCGCCAGCGGCGGTGTGAACGCACGGTAAGTGTTTCTCTGCAGGTTTTGGATACAGTATTGTAAGCAAGAGCTCCTTCGACTTGACGCCTGTATGCTCAGAAATGGAAGGTTTTCGTTTCATGGTGTAAAATGAGAAATGAGGATTCAGCCTGTTGTTCTGTGTCTGTCATTATATCATTTTTGCAAGACCGCTTGGATGCTGGACGCATACCAACTACTTTGAAAGTATACACCGATCAGGCAAAACATTATGACCACCTTCCTAATATAGTGATGGTCCCCCTTTTGCTGCCAATACAGCCCTGACCCGTCAAGGCATGGACTCCACTAGACCCCTGAAGGTGTGCTGAGGTATCTGGCACCAAGATGTTAGCAGCATATCCTTTAAGTTGCGAGGTGGGGCCTCTATGGATCGGACTTGTTTGTTCAGCACATCCCACAGATGCTCGATTGGATTGAGATCTGGGGAAATTGGTGGTCCCTATGCCTAGTCCAAGTTTTATGTGCTTATCTGGACAGGTCCAGTCACTTTAGGCTGTCTGAGCAGCTGTTTGTCTGTTTCGGAGGCTGCACTAAGGGGCTGCCGGTTTCAGAACAGCGGCTGTCCCATTGGATTGTAGAAGCGATTGCATTGGCATATGCTTCTAAGTATGAGACCTCTGTCCTTTTGGAGTTCACACTCACTCCACGAGGAGTGTGGCTTCTTCATGGGCTAGGGATAGAGGAACGTCGATTCAGGATATTTGTCTGGCGGCAGGTTGGTCTTTACAAAACACTTTTGCTAGATTTTTCAACCTTGAGGTTCCATCTTTTGCACCGCTTGTTCTGTCTGTGCATTGAGATGGCAGCCATTCTGGATCAGTTGTTCGTCCGCACCTGGCCATGCCCCCTTCGTGAGCAAGGTGGTTTGACCAGGTCTGGTGTGCTTTCGTATACTGAATATGCTGACTCAGTCAGCGTCAGAGCGTTATAGTCGATAGTTCCTATGCATGCGCTTGGGTTGTTTTTGATCGTAGAAAGTTGGTTGTTGAATACCTTACAACGATGGAATCCTTTCGTTTATTCACGTCAGTTATGACGCAATGTTGAGAGACTGACTCGAAAGGGAACATCTCTGGTTATTCTAGTAACCTTGATTCACTGAGAGGAGGGAAGGAGACATTGTGCACGCTGCTGTGTTGTAACTCCCAGAGCCTTATATGCTGTTCAAACATTCAAAAGATTCTGAATCAATGTCGGTGAGCACCGAGCTATTTAGTGGGGGGCTCTGCCCATAACTTGTGTGCTTGAGTGCTATTGGCCAGTTTTCCCTGCGTAATGCAATCAGCGCAATTCAGTATTTGAGGAAGGAGGAGGATAACCCCATAGAGTAGCTACGTAATGTATAGTTCCCTCCTCTCAGGGAACCGAGGTTACAAGAGAAACCAGAGACATTACCCCTTGTGTAGTCTCAGACTCAGACATCATGCCCACAAACCGTTGGCTGAACGTTTGATGCATATGACACACAAAATTGGAAACACTTCAAGAGTTTTGAAGTCGTCATCTGATCGGTTGAATTCTTCAGGATTTCTGGGAGATGTGTTTGTCGCATTCTTTAACCCTTTCGAGCGTGAGTTTAAAATATTCTAACTGTCCCCCCAGAGTGAGTTTTTTTGGCGACCGTTATTTTAGAACGTTTGCCCTTATTGTTTCCATGGCGACGCGTCTTGCGTGTCACGAGCGCTGAACGCAGCCACAATAACAGTGTATGACAGATGGATCGCTATTATTTAGTTTTTCCTTTTTTATTTAAAATATTCGCAAAATTGCTTACCATGTCATCAACTATATGATATTCCGATTCTCAAATATGTGTAAGTGAGTGTGTTTTGTCGTTTTAAACCCTTTATAAATGATCTTTATCTTGATCTATAATGCGAGATGGGCGCCGCAATCTTAGTTTGCGCTGCAGTTCACAGAGTCCTGTCAGTCGGATTTACAGCAGGTGAATTCATCAGTTTCTCCCAAAATATATGCAAGTAAGTGGCTGGTGAACTGGAAGAATAATAGAGTAAACTTTATAGTTACTTAGGCTAATTATGTGTGTCTGATATGAATAAATGTCGGCAAATTATATTTGAATTCACTGTTAATGCTGCTTCCACTGATGTCTGACATCAGTGTGTATTTTATAAAATCTAAATGCATTGTTTTAATGGTGTTTAAGCATATTTAAATGTCTGAAACCTTAAAAGAAACATTATGTGGCTGAAAACACTGCATAGCTGTGATATATGACAAGAGCTGTGAGCGTCCGTCTCACAGCCAAAGCGCGAAAACACAGTTTGAATCTGGCAGTTATGTGACGTCGCTGAACGTTCTAAATCCCATATGTGGGACCGTACGCCCAGGGGCACTGAAATAAAAATCCCATATGTGGGACCGTACCGCTCAAAGGGTTAAAACAAAGTCTGCCTGGAAACTAAGATGCTGTGATGCCAAACCCCCTTATGGAAGAAGCCAGCATTGTGTTTACAACTGTGACAATGAGGATCAACTAAACGCTGGATTTTCAAAAGTATGTGAAGTATGTACATTTCACAGCATAGACAGAGAGTCACAAGAGTGCATGCTCCTATTTCAGTGTTGTTAAGTTAGTGTATATTTTTGGCAAACAGTTTGTTTCATACATTCAGTTTAACAGCATTAAAGAGGATTTGTTATGAACTGTGTATATGCATTTTAAACACATAATGTTCTTCATCCATGCAATAAATGCATGAATGAGCATTGGTTTTATAGCATATTTAATGCAACAGCTCAGTTAAAGTTAATTGTATGACTTATTTTAGGGATGGGCAAAATTATTATTTATTTATTTATTTTTGCCAGTAAATTCTCATGTCATCATTCAGGTGTATACTGTTTTTGGCTTTTCCATGTAAATCTTTGACAGAGTAAATTAAGTATAATTGCAGTACTCTGTTGGTACTGGCTGTTTAAAAATACCCTAAGGACATATTATGAAATCCAGAGTCTGACGTGACTTTCAAAATGGGAAGGAAAGACTCAGGGGTCCAAATTGAGGACAGTATGGACCAGGCCAAGTTGCCCCCCATCAAGACTGTTACACGAAAGGACAAACAAGGTGTGAGCTGAGCCACCCTCGTCATCTCTGCCTTAAGCCCCTCACCCTGGAGCAAAGCCAAGCAAATGCGGAGCAAACCAGAGTAAGCCAGTACGACAGAGATCCCTATAACCTCCCACTCCTCCCAGACACCTACTACTCGAACCCCTCTGACCATTCCAGACACCCTAACACACTCATGGACACATGCTTGTTTTTTTTCTGGCATCTATTTCAGTCTCATTCTCTCTCTTTTTCTCTAATGTCATTTCTAGTTCTGAACATAAATATTACATGCTTTTCTTGCCGTTTCCTGTGCTTCCAAAGTTACAAGTTACACATAATTTAAGCTACTCTTTAAAAAAATTAAACAAAAAGCGCCTAACTACACTGACGCTATTTAAGGGGATAATATCTTTTAAAGTATATTAACCACAATATATTTATTAACGCAAAGCTCCATATATAACACTGGATATATTATATCCAAATTGTTCCCCATACACACAGTATACTCACATAAAGCGATACAAATGTCAACTGCCTGTTTTTTGATTTTGACGTAAAATATAACTATTATCATTCAGCTTTTTATATAAAGATGGATATATAAGTATGTCCAACTTTATCCGCACACATTACATAATATGTGTGTAAAGCAATATATACTATGTAGATTATCTCAGCTGCTTGATTGCATGTATCGTCACAAATTGTAAACTGTCACCCAACTCTAATCTGCTAAATGCACTTATAAGGTATGAAGATAGTATAAACATTAACATCATGATTTTCTATAAAGCTGCTTTGAAACAATGTGTATTGTAAACAGTCCTATAAATAAATTTAACTTGACTTGAATATATAAACCACATTAAATTTCATACATGCAAATTTACTCTAAATTCAATAACAACAAACAAACATTAAATTTCTACATCTGACATAACAACAGTGAACAGTAGTATTTAAGTATAAAAGTTGATATAAAATACATCGCAGGGACTCAAACGAGTCAAAGAACCATTCTTTTTATAATATTGTCACAGTGGGTTGTATAAAGAAGCACACAATGAAGAAATAGGAACAAAACATTTTAGTTTTTAATGATTAGTTAATCCAAAAGGATAGCAGGAGAATAATGTAACCGCATTGACGCTGATTTAAACAATACCGGACAAAGAAACTGAGGAAACGATAAAGCATGGAGAAAATGAGTAGAACAGAAACTGGTAAGAACTAATTAACATCCAGGGAAACTAACTAGGGAACACAGGAAAACAGGAAACGATAAAACTGAGTGAAAATGAAACTAAAACAGGACATAACAGAGCATAACTGTTACAAAAACAACATCTAAAAAAATAGCAATGTTGCATTTTGTCATACTACACAGCTACTTGTTAGTCTTGCAAACTAGAAAAGTTAGCATTACTAGAAAAGCTATGCTATATATATATTGAAGTCAAGCTCCTTTCGTGGTAGCCTTCGCATCGCTGTCTTGTAGTTAGTTATTCCCAAACACTATTTGTCTAGTTGAAGTTAATAACCTGTATTAATGCCAGATTGTTCAGATAGCTCAGCATACAAATATAGTCATGCTTTCGTTGCACTTCACTGGTTCCCAAAAATGGCCTGCCTGGAAAATAAGAAAATATGAAAATTAACTGTTTGCAATCTTCAGTCTTGCCTCACACATGTGCCTCTTTCTCGTAAGCTGGAACTCTGATGTCACACCTGCTTTCAATCAGGTTCCGTGCTAGAGTAACTAGGATGTTTTCCTGGAAAAGAATAGCAACTGAGCAACACTTCAGGGTAAAGACACTTTTTTGCATTGTTTTGAACTAGCTTTGGTAATTCTAAACACATTTTAGAGAACAACATCACTGTAATGGACTGTCATTGACAGACAAGGCGGATATTAGCTGCAATTCGGGAATACACTGTGACTTTGGCATCTTGTTTACTTAAAAATCCAGAACAAACAAGTTTTTTGGTTTGTTTGTTTGTTTGTTTTTCAAGCTTCTATTCTGGTGACTTTACCCCCACCCCTGCTTACACCACGGACAGCCACTGCCAGTGCTCCGAAAATAGTGTCATCTACAGACATCAGTGATGGTCAGAT
This sequence comes from Anabarilius grahami, assembly GCA_003731715.1. Lineage (NCBI taxonomy): Eukaryota > Metazoa > Chordata > Actinopteri > Cypriniformes > Xenocyprididae > Anabarilius > Anabarilius grahami. The sequence continues at coordinate 1,031,957 of RJVU01035287.1, forward strand.
GCACTGCCCTCAGCATAGCTTTGTTCCTGTCTCACCTTTAACCCAGTCAGTAGTTTGGTAGTTCATACTAGCCCAACAACATTGTTGGGGATAACACAAGTAACATGAGTTACGTAATCAGATTACTTTTTTCAAGTAACTAGTAAAATAACAGATTACTTTTAAATTTACAACAAAATATCTGAGTTACTTTTTCAAATAACACAAGTTACTTTCTTTTCCCATTTATTGACCGCAATCAGGAGTAAGTGCAGAGGCGTTGTATGCGCTGTGTAAAAAAAAATGATGGTTATTGTAGTTCTAGACTAAATGTGAGCAGGCATTTACTCATTTTACTTGTACAAAGTAAGTGCTAAAGCTTTCTTCTCCTGCATCTTATTCTTCTGTGATCCAGAATGTCAGCACAGCTGAAAGGTTTGTTTGAGCTGCGCCCACTACTGGCAAGATGTGAATTTGCACTTCCTTCAGACTGAGGCATACTCATTTCACTTTTGACATGAAAATATAACTTTTTTGTTATCATAAAACAAACAAGCAAGCCCAGGCCATGCGAGAACAACGCAAAAGCAAAATAGTGCATTCATTTCCATAAAAATAACTAAGTAACACAAATAGTTACTTTTTAGGGAGTAACACAATATGCATTACTTTTAAAAGTAACTTTGCACAACAAACACCAAATTCCAACAGCTGTTGGGTTTTGTTGGATCAATGTGTTAACCTTGTTGGTGTTTGCTGAGGTACTGTGAACCAGCCTTTGGGACAAACATAATACTTGTGTTCCAATGTCATTCTTCACTTTTTAATTTGGTTAGTCAGGGTACACGCCATATTTAATTTGATGTGAATGAAAATGGGGCTGTGAGGGACAGAAGTACAGTGTGTTCAGTAGGCTGTTCTTTGTACTTATCACATTATAGGTTGCAGCAACAAAGTGTTCAGAAGTCATTTGTTTTTAATTTAAGTTTATTTGATGCAACATACTGTAAGTGACAATGACTAATGGAAAAGTTAAGCAGAGTTCAAATGTATGCAAATGCCCCGCAACATACAGCAAGTCATCCATTTGATCCACCACCTTATACAGATATTTTTCTGTTTCAGCTGCTGTGCAAGGAAAAGTTGTTATGCCTTTATCCAGTCATTAAAGTATGAAGCACAGATGAAGGAATGATATGAAATGTGGGTTTGGACTATATTGTTATACACAAGCGTTTATTTTTTTACTGGAAAACAATACAAAGTGTAGATATTAATTGTATATATATTGTAGCTTGCATGAAACTCTTGATTTTATTTTTTGCTTGGATGACGACATGTAATTTTAGGTCAGGGTATAGGGATTATATTTGATTTAAGTTTAGGCATTCTGATACAGAGGAAGACTTGATTTTCTCCAGCAGTGTCCTTGAAAGCTGGAAGACATGTCTACTTTTTTAATAGAAGTATAAACAATGACTTCTTTATGCATTGCATTGTGGAACGGATGTGGAGGCAAATCAATGTAACGCTAGGGCAACAGTTTATGTTTTTTTCTTCCTAGTAATCAGATATCATCTGAGAGGAGTGACCCTTGTGTCCAGCAGTCCTGGAATTCTGCTGTTGATGATGAAATATTCTTATTGTGATCTGAATATATCATGCATGCTATTTCACACACCAAATAATTTCTGTGTGTAGTCATGCAAAACAAGCTTCATTCTTTCTCTCTTCCCCAAAGAGATTTATACATTGTGTTCTGTGTAAACAATCCAGTGCAGTTCACTTTGAGAGTGTCTCTGTTTGCTCCTCAGTAAGAGCTTCAGGGGACTTGACCAATCATTTACAAACAGGAAAAGCAGACTGATAGTGAGCACTTCCCCCGCACTCATGCATTTTTTTGTTTCTCAAAGTCCTCAAAGAGTGAAGCAAACAACAAAAATACAGACAGATAAATTGTGTTATACATAACGCATTCCCTCCAATAATTATATGACTTGACTTATTACTCCTGCAAATATTTACTGTGAGTAAGCAACAGAATGCATCTATTCATTCAAATTTAAACCTGAAGTGTTCAACCATTTCTGTTCCACCAGCATCATTTGAACAGAATGGCAAAAAATATTGATAGTTTCCAAACATCTTTTCCAAATACTCCTCCATGCATTGGCCAAACAAACTAATAGCCCCGCCCCAAACACACACGATTGGTTGAGCAACTGTTGCTATGTCAGGCTGGTCGGAATTCTCAGACAAAGAGCAGTGTGTAGACTTTTCTCTGCACACTTCAAAAAGTGAACATTTCTATTCTTAATTATTCATTTTGTCTTTATTAATTTTCCAGTTGAAATACCTAAAAATCATTGATAAATTTACTTGAAAAGCAACACTGCAAGAGGAATAGTTTACCCAAAAATCAAAATTCTGTTATAATTTACTTATCCTCATGTTGTTCCAAACATGTATGACTTTCTTTCTTCTCCAAAACATAAAAGAAGATATTTTGAGAAATTTCTCACCCTGCGTTCGAATATACCAACTTCTGATCAACTACTTCTGATGAGATTCTGAAGTGTGCATCTGATGAACACTTTACTATCCCATCAGGCTGTGGGAATTGCTGTTGTGAACTGCAGTGAAATGAAACAACTGAGGCTGGTTCAGTAGGTCATGTGACAGTGACAACATGGCAGATGTCGTATGTCTGAATTTCATTCATGCTACCCATATTCATACTATATAGAACATAATTTTTTAATGGTCACAAAGTTAGTTTTAAACCAAATGTAGTACCTATTAGACAGCATTTTTGATTTAGAATGCAGTTTTTTGCAGAAAAAGCTTTTCATAATTCTTCTCCTTTAAGACTTGTTTTCACAGAATACATATTCAGCCTTTTTTTTCCTTTTTTTTTTTTTGATTTGTTTCAAGTATAAACAAGTTAAAAACTAGTGGATAAAATGCACTCATTATTAAGATACAATCTGTAAAAACAAGCCTTAAAGGGATAGTTCTCCCAAAAATGAAAATTTGATGTTTATCTGCTTACCCCCAGGGCATCCAAGATGTAGCTGACTTTGTTTCTTCAGTAGAACACAAATGATAATTTTTAACTCCAACCGTTGTAGTCTGTCAGTCGTATAATGCATGGCAATGGTAACAAAATCTATGAGAGTAAAAAAAACATGCACAGACAAATCCAAATTAAACCCTGTGGCTCGTGACGACACATTGATGTCCTAAGACACAAAACGATCGGTTTGTGTGAGAAACCGAACAGTATTTATATCATTTTTTACCTCTAATACACCACTATGCCCAACTGCCTTGAGCGCGCGCATGGCATTCGGTGCGTGAGGTGTGTACGTGCTCTGGTGTAGTTTAAACATGGAGCCTGTAGTACAACAGTTGTTATACAAATGAAAGTAAACCACTAAAAAACATGGTTTTATTATATCAAAACTTCATTTTATTTTGTTACTTTTTGTAAGGGCAGCTTTACAAATAAAAAGGACACATACAAAGATCTTGTTCACATACCTCAGTTGGATGTGGAAAAACCATAGGCACAGCTGATGGTTTAAGTCGTACATGATCCTCTCCTGGGTATGTAAAATCATCAGGGGAAAAATGATCGCTGCAGACCCTCAAAAACTTTAGTACGTTAATGGGTGTGTTGATATCCAGCCGAAGAGCAATCAACCATAACTTCAGTCGAGCAGGCTCAGAAGTTGCGAGTACGTGGAAAGTCACCACTCCCGAATGAGTTTGCGCGAGAGAACGTAATCTTTTAATTTTAAGTCGGTTTGAACAATCCGGAAAAGCGCAAGTAAGTACCATTTTGATTAGCCGTTGTACCTACAATGTTTGTGCACTGTGTAAACAATGAGTGACGTATATGCGCGAGAAATCATTTCCGGCGCTTGCGTAAACTACGCCAGAGCACATACACACCTCACATACTGGATGGTGTCCGCGCGCTCAAGGCAGTTGGACATAGTGGTGTATTAGAGGAAAAAAATTATATAAATTCTGTTCGGTTTCTCGCACAAACCGAACGTTTTGTGTCTTAGGACATCAATGTGTCGTCACGAGCCGCAGGGTTTAATTTGGATTTGTCTGTGCATGTTTTTTTTACTCTCATAGATTTTGTTACCATTGCCATGCATTATACGACTAACAGACTGCAACGGTTGGAGTTAAAAATCATCATTTGTGTTCTACTGAAGAAACAAAGTCAGCTACATCTTGGATGCCCTGGGGGTAAGCAGATAAACATCAAATTTTCATTTTTGGGTGAACTATCCCTTTAAGGCTTGTTTTTACAGATTGTATCTAAATAATGAGTGTGTTTTAATCTTGTTTTAGACTTTTTGCAGTCAAAATGGGATGAGAAAATATTTTAGTACCTTAATCTGTGAAAGGGGTACAAAGGACCAAGATTTAAAATGGAATTTGTCCAAATGGAAAAAGTAGAAAAATGAAAAAAAAAAAAAAAAAAAAAAAAAAANAAAAAAAAAAAAAGAAAAAAAAAAACATAATTCAGAAAGTAACATGGTGAATTAGTAAATCATGTATGAATGTTGTTCTTTCATAACAATGCATTTTGTATTTGCAGAAAAGACAGGAAAAAATGTCAATTATGTTTTGCGGGGGGAAAAAACAAAACAAAACAAAAACATGATGTTCGGCTGAGACAATGCGGTGTACCTGTCACCAGAAGCAGCCTGTCACCCACGTTGCTTTTTAAATGTTTGTGGTTTAGTTTAAAGGGCCAGTGATGTCACTGATGTTCAGTTTGAGTTTTTTTAGCAAGAGAAGGGAAACTCTTGCCTTTGTCTGATTGGCTAAATACTGTTTTGTTCTCTGCAGACATATGCCCGGAGACAGGAGAGCCAATCAGAGGAGAGCGAGGTAGAGGCTGCTTCACCATATGTTGAACCAAGCTGGTTTCCTGAACAACCACACAGCACTACTCCGGATGTCTCATGTCACACAGAACTCTCTGTGCACTAGGCCAGCTGTGCCCTTTCCTGCCCTCTTGGCTTCTCCCCTTGTTTTGCGTTAAGGGTGACCCATAATTCCCATGAGTTTGGCCCTGCTTGTGTTATTCCTCAATAACTTGTCAGCTGTGAGAATACACTTACCCACAGCAGAATGACCTCACGAGCATGTACTACTGTTAGTCAGCCAAATGTTAAGTCACTGCACACCAGCACACAAACAAACAACAGCATGGCTGAAACATTTTTGGTAGCAGAAAGTCTATCCGAGATTATACTCTACTGTAATATTTGACCCTCGGTTCCCCGCTCCTGGTCCTGATGTTTGTGAAGTATGGCACAATAGGGCTTTTGTACCACTCAGATTCTTGGCTTTCTTTTGTTTGGCACTGGGTTCATATGCTTTTTTTCTCTGTGATTTGGCACCAGTGACCTCTCTCCACCTGCTTCTCATTCTAAACCAGCCTGTCAGGTCGATCTAGTTATTAAGCCACACAATTAAGCATCACTGCCCAACTCTGAAATTCATTGCTTGTTGTCTCTTCTCTCCTATGCAGGTGGCTGAAGACATTTTACTGAGTTCAGAAGTTGGTCAGTTGTAGTGAACCAGAACTAAGATAAAAATGGATAGTTCACCATCATTTACTCACCCTCTTGTCGTTCCAAACCTGTATGGCTTTTTTCCCCACAAGGAAGAACATTGTCCATACAGTGAAAGCCAAAAACAACACTGGAAAGAAAGTTACACATATGAGAGTGAGTAAATGATGACAGAATTTAAATTTTTTGGTGAACTATCCTTTTAATATTGAGTAACTTATGCTTCAGACAAATCTGGATAGTATTTTTTTCTCTGCCAATGAAAAGCTGGTGTTTCATCAAGCAATGCACAGATGAAAACAGTATATATGAATGGAGTAGAGTGACAACAATTTCCCTTCTTCCACTCCACAAAACATTCGATGTTTTGCATTTTCCTTGTGAGAGAAATCCAACTCCCGGTAACCATCTGACAAGAGACGTACCAACTTTCAAAAGAATCACACAACTCTGGGCCATTCCGTACCACAAACACCACAAACACAAGAAAAGTGATAAAGACAGTGAAACCAGGTCGTAGAAGCATCTTCTAAACCCCAAAGTTTACTTTAGTTTAGCCAAGCTTAAAGTATACTCCATTTGACAGTGTGCTCGAACACAGGGGCTCAACAGACTCTCATTAAAAAGTTTCATCCATGTCCAGTGTCGGCACTATTTCCCTCTAGAAGTGATAAAGGAGTGATAAAAAGAGTGATAAACGAGCGATAAAAATGTCATTTTTTAAAATAGATTTGCGTGTATCTCTGAACCTCCTCATATAAGCGCATGTCAAAGCAAGCGTCTATTTTCTTCAAAGTTTCCAGTAGTTTGTTGTTGTTCATTTATTTTGTTCATTTCTCTGGACCAGGCCAGTGTAGCCAGCTTGTGAAGAGAAACTAATTATTGTAAAAAAAACACACACAAAAAAGGTGTCTTCTGAAGTGAAACAATAGGTGTGTGTGAAAAATACTGATATGTTAAACTTTTTAAACCATCACCTTTCAACTGTCATACGGGGGTTCATGAGAGCACCCTAAAGCGCTACGTTAGCATGTTGTGAAGCGCGCTTACACTAGAGTTGCGTCCCATATGACGCACTATACACTATGCACTTATACACTATGTACTCATCCATATAGTGCATGCATTGTATAAGGTTATTTTGTCATTTAACATCAGAGTAAAATTTAAAGTGTACTTTTTCTTTTTGGAATTTTCAGTGTGAACGCACTACTCGCACTATTTATACTTAAAAACGTCATAGAATAGTGCATAAGTACGCGAATTGGGACGCACCTTAGGGCTAGTTAAAAAAAGACAGTTCACTATTACTTATAAATGGGAGAAACTGCAACGCGCAATATGGCGGAATATGTCCCGCCCTTCTAAGTAAAAGAGCCAATCGCTGATTGGTAAAGTCATTGCTTCATTGCGCCGTTAGAAGTTCCCATAGAAACCTGAGACTCGCACTTATGACTGCACATGCGCATTGGCTCATCTAGCCTGAAAAATAATTTTTAAATGCTATTTGAGCATAAGAAACAACATGTATGGGACAAGTATGAAATATGTTATTTAATTGTAAGTTCGCCAAGCAGTTTTGGTTATTTTTTTTATTTTTTTTATTTTTTAAGCGTAAACTTTGGGAGTCCTGTAAACTTGTATAATATAGACTTGCAGTGATGGATTTGCAGTGATAAAAATAAAAAAAATCTTAATTTGTGTTTATCTGAAGGAAGTCATATACATTTGGGAAAATGTGAGGGTGAGTAAATGATGAGAGAATTTTCATTTTTGGGTGGAGTATCCCTTTAAATCGACACTCTTATTATTGCACATGTCTGTCTTTGTTTAGTCTACAATGGTTGACTGAAAGCTTTTGACTAGTTATGACATCATTAAAAACACACTTATCTAAAAGATCTGAAAAAACAAAATCATATTTCTGTCATGTAAAGTGCTACATGAGCCACAGAACAGGACTAAGCATGTGGACCAATCAGCTGATGCTAAAAAACAAACAAACACTGCAGCACATTCAAAGTGCAGTAGATGCAGATTATTTCATTCCTGCTGGTGTAAATACCAAAATACAACAAATGTGTGCAGGAAACAATATATCAAGTGTGAACTGAGTGAAGGGATTACAGGGAAACTCAAGATATCATGAGCTGCGTCACAAAATGATGTAACAGTGGTGTGATTCAGATTCATTTTCATTAGCTAAATTGGGAAAACCCCATAAACTGCACAACGATCCATGTGAAAAGGTTTGCGTGAGAACTAAGGAAATCACATGATCCTTGTTTACGGACTTCTGGGAGAAGGATTGAGCATTTGAGATGTAAAAAACACATTTTCCTGTAAAAACACATTTGTATTTATTTAGTATATGAACTTCTCAGTGCATTTACCTTTAGATCTGCCCGCTTCTGATTTCATGTGCACGGGTGAAACGTAGGCCTTGTTTTTTTGTAAGATGAGACCCTCTTACAAGGTAAGGAGACCATCAAAACATTTGTTCAGCTCAAAAACATCATGATTTCCTTCACAGGTGACAAAAATAAATATATCAGAGGAAAAATATGAACAAACCCAATCACATCCTTACTCTATTTCTCAGTTATGTTTGTCTCAGAAGTTTCTTGTGAAATTCTATAGGAGAAATTAAAACAGGCAACTTTTGATGTACAGTAAGAGTATAAGAACTATCAAAAATAGATTTTTATATTTTTTGTCAATATTTTAAATATTTAGTATTTTGTTGTCAATGTATATCTGACCAACTAGACAGTGTGCTAAGCCATGATAATATGAGTTCAACTGGAGTTGTATTCATTAACAAATTCTCAGTCTATAGAGGGTTATTTGACACCACTCAGAGCAGGACCTGAGAGAAATCACGAAGGAAAAGATGTTCTTTATTATTATGTGACCGTCCTGTTTGGCTGCCCTGCCCACGCTTTGTGTAACATTAGTTTGTTCAGGGCCGGCCGTAAGTGGAGAAGGTGTAGTCTTGTTTTGGTTAGCAGCTTTCAGCAGCCAAAAGTTCTCTGTTAGTTAAAGATGCAGGCATGCTAGTCTGACCTACATAGACGGCCAAAGAGGGGTCTGTAAATTCTCATTGTACAGCCAGGACAGGGGTGATAACTTGATAACAAAGCACTTTGAAAAAAAGTGCAGTGTTTTCCATGCTTAAAACTACAAGCAGCAGTTTTAGAGGAAAAAGCAGGCTAACCACTTTTTTATATATATCAAGCTCATAATAAAACTGACATTTTTTAGTTTTGGAAATTTATTTTTGCTACTTTTCAAATCCTGTATATTCAATATATGGAGCCCTGCAAGAAAAAAACCAAACAAACAAAAAAAAACAAGATACTGTTGTTGTAAATTAAAACAAGGGAACAAATTATTAAACATGGCCACAAATTAATACATTGTTGAAATTAATTCTTAATTCTTGGCCACAACATCTATTTTTTCTTCCACATGTGTATACACTATTATGTATACATATTTTAGCTACTATTTTACCCTTGTCTCATACCAAGACTTTTAATTTTTAAAGGGGTCATATAATGGCACTTACTTTACAAAATGTAAAATAAGTCTCTGATGTCCCCAGAGTGTGTATGTGAAGTCAAAATACCCCACAGATCATTTTTTATAGCATGTTAAATTTGTCACTTTTTGAGGGTGAGCAAAAATGCTCTGTTTGTGTGTGTGTCCCTTTAAATGCAAATGAGCTGCTGCTCCCAAGAAGAGGGCGGAGTTTCAAGAGCTCATGTTAGCAGCTCTGATTACCTCGGACTCACTGAAAATGTCAGAAACTGTTCAGTCTTTTATGTTCAAATTGAAGTAGGACAATAATGGAGAGACGGAAGAAGAAGTGACAACATGTAGAATGCAACAGGACATTTCTGAATGGTTAGTTGATGAATTTATGTAGCTGATGTGGAGTTAACTATCTTAAAGTCATCATGAAATCAAAATTGACCCTATTTACTTTGTTAGCGCATATTACTAGTCTTGTGGTGAGCAATTAATCCGTGCAAGTTAATACACGGAATTTTTTTTTACTTCCGGTCTGGAATGGCGTTCCTTGGGTTGAAAATGCTTAAACCACTCCCCTCCAACCGTTAGTCTGCTATGAGTGAGAGATGGAGAGGTGTAGCATTAAAGTTTGTTGCGTGTTCCTGAGGACAGGGTTTATGTAAATTTTAGGGTTAGTGATGTCACTAATCCAGGAAGAAGCTTGTTGTAGTCCCTACCAGCTGTTTGTTGTAGTCCTTAAAAAGTGATTTCTTTAAAAGAAAATATCTCAAAAACTTTGAGCGTCATAACTTTGCAGATGTTGTTAATGCTCTAACAGCAACATTACACACAAACTACAGTTAAAAAAGTGAAATCATAATCAACCACCCCTTTAAGTAGAAAAATCTAACATATTTAATTGGTTTAATTATTACATTTTTAGTGAAATAGGCCTAAACCATTTCCATTTTTTTATTTGCTACATATACTGTATATCCATTTTTACTGAAATTACGACGTTCTGTCAGATGTGAAAAGTAATGTAAACAAAAAAGTTAAATTTAAACAGATATGTTTATTTATATTGTCATTTCAAATCAGTTGTAAAGTTGTAATTTTGCGAAAATGTACAAAAATATGAAAATTATGAAAGCCATAGAAAGACAAATGAGTTGGCCCTTTGGTTCCACAAATGTCATAATACAGCAAATTTGTGGAAATCACATTTGGCTAAAAAATGATCAAAAAATGTCAGAATTCTTCTGTGATGTATGTACTGTATGTACATTGTTAGACACTGTTTGAAGAAAAACTGAATGAACTAGCTGTAAGACAATATGCAGTATCAGGAGATGCAAGAAGCGAAGCTCAACAGGACATTGCAAATCCCAAGTCTGTCATTGGCTTTGAAGAACAGGCATATAGTGAACATGTCATCCTGATTTCCTCATCCCTTCAATATCAGGTTCAATGGTGTTTTACGCGGCCTGCTGTAGTAATTTCGTCATTCACTCCTGCCAGTACTGAACAGCAAGTACTTTAAAACAAATACACAACAAATATTGTAATAAGTCAAACCCGAATCAGTGTGCTGCAAATAAACTAAGTGTCAGCAAAAGTTGACAGTGGTACGGGAGTTATTTAATGGCTGAAAGGTCATCGAGTTGGCTGTCACTTCCAGAATATACACTGACCTACATATTCTTTCTCTCTCCCTGTTTCTTTTCTGTCCTTCGATCTTTTAATCCTGACCATCATACCTTCAAAGCCAGCCACAAACATAATTTTCTTCCCGTTTTTCTTTCTTCCTTCCTACCTTATCAGATCTGTGGTCTTGTCAACACTTTAAATCTTATTGACAGTCACCACTTGAGTGTTTACGTCTGGTTATTCCCCTCAGTGCCGGTTGTTTACTTGTACATAAAGAGTGACGTCAGAGAAGCAAGGATCTCTCCTGAGAGATCTATGAAAAGAAAATCACATTATTCCCAAACCTCCCTGTTTATCCAGCAGCCCTCTTATCATGCTCCTGCTGAGTGGGAGTGTGTCTTGTGGTTTGGTATGCATCGCATTCTACCAATTATGACCCAAATTGTTCTCTTTTCTCACAGTGTCATTGTTTTGAGTGGGGGTTCGTGGATAATGATGACTGTTTGGAAAGTTTAAAATAGGGAAGAGTTGACCAGAAAGTCTTACTGATGTTGGTATACGCACATGACTCAGTCAGTACTTCACAGTTCAGCATTTTGGAAACAAAATGCGCAGACGAAAGTTTAGAAGAAGCTTCCGTTTTTAACCGAAGGTGTTTAGAGTGCACTGTTAAACTAGGCATAGGTTCCCAGCACTCTCTCAGGATTACCATGTGTGGGAAATGGCAACTCCTCCTAATGGCCAAAGCTGGAACAGCATATGGCATACAACTTGTTGCTCTTAAAGGGGTAGTTCACCAAAAAATACGAACTTTGTCATCATTTACTCACCTTCATGTTGTTCCAAAGACTTTCTTTCTGTGGAACATGATTGATTTTTGACGAGCTGTTTTTGTCCATATAATGAAAGTCAATACGGTCCAAAACCACTTGAGGAAGAGTGAGTGACAGAATTTGCATTTTTGAGTGAACTAAGAAGAGTTAAAGAGAGTCATTGGTCACAGTTGCACCCTGAAGATACATTTCTCTAAAAAAGCATTAGAGATGTTTAGGGGATCTTCCACTCAAAAGTTCTTTGATCAATTACTCAACATAATGTGGTTTCAAACCCGTGGAACTCCATGGACCCTTTTCACATTTCCGGGTTCTCCAAAGCAGAAGTCATGATAATTAACCCTACGCTTTCGGGAAAAAAGGTACAAAAGCTGTCACTGAGGCAACACCTTTTCAAAATGAACACTTCTGTTCCTTTTAGGTACTCTTTAGGTACCAATATGCACCCTTTCAGTACAAAAGTGCACCTTTTGAAAAGGTATTGCCCCAGTGACAGCTTTTCTACATTTTTTTCTGAAAGTGTATTGTGGTGAACAGAAAGTATAACAAATATATTTTTGCGCTCCCATTTAGTCGAATAGCAAAAACAATAAATAAATACTGAGACATTGATTACGGTGGTCAGAAGAGAGAAAGATGTCAAATTTGCCATCACTCCCTCAGCAGTTATATTATAAACAGCGGCATTTACTAGTTTTCTGAAATTTAATGCCAAGGTAATATAACACAAAGTATAGTGTTATAAATTTACATTCGATTTTGTTCGATCATTTTTTTTTTTTAAAGGAAAATATAAAAACGTTGATACATTTTCGGTTAATAACCATGGAAACGCATCATCTCAGTCTGTGAAATGAGTCCATATGCTTTCATTGTATGGAAGAGAGCAGCTTGGATGTTTTGCTCAATATACTCACTGTGATTTTGCAGAGTATGAAATATTCCTGGATCAGCATATTTTGTTGATCCTGGAACAACATTCCCATCTGAAAATCTAACCCTAACCTATCCCTAAAATCAGAGGGAAATGATATATCAATAACGCTGATGTAGAAGCACCTAAGCCTGGTTGTAAGCCTAAACTTGTCACAAACTGCAAACTTGTCCCTCAAATCTGATTGGTTGATTGGAATGTTGTTCCAGGACCAACAAAGATGTTGATCCAGGAACACGTCTTACTTGGCAAAACGACGGTGAACCAATCCCTTTAGCGGTTGTCAAACTTAGAGTACAATGGAATACTACCTATAATGAATTACTGAAGGGAAATGGCAGTTGTTTTTCATAAGACTGTGGTTCTGCAGAAGTTTGACCGCCACTTCTGAGAGCAAAAGAGAGGGGGAAACAATCTTGGAGAACATCCTGTTCCTCTAGTATTGCAATTGTGCAATTGCAGTACAAAAGCTGCAAACACATTTTGTTTATGCTTTTTCAATTCACCAAGGAAAGATATGTACAAAACTTTCTTTTGACCCGAGGTAAATACATTCCTTCTCAGCCCCTCCATACATTCCTCACAATATTTACCATAGCTTCACAGCTCTGTCTGAGACCTGGACACGAGCCAGGAGCGGAGGTGGAACACAACGCCACGTGCAGCGCAGCCTGATGGGGGAAGTAACATGCATGTGCTTTTGACGCATTTAACAATTGTCTCCCATATCTACAGTGTTTGCTCATGTGCATGCAGAAATATATCAACAACTCTTAATTTCTGGCCTTTGCCCCTTTTTTTAATTCCTAAGTGTGCCAAGATCCAAGTGCAGAATGTTAAATGCAAATAGTTCAAGCATAAGTTTTGCTTTATTATGTTTTTTTATCCTTTGCAATGATAATGATAACACAAGTGTTTTGGTTTGGGACTAAACGCGTACCACATCAGTGGGAAAAATCTGACTTAATCTATTTGGCTATTTGATTCCGCATAATTTTTGGGAAACGGACAAAGCTCAGTGCTGTCCAAAGAGAACAAAGTGAACAGGCAGCTGGAAATGCAATAAACAACTCAGCCTTCAGACATTCTCAGAACCTCCAAATGTGTTCGAGATACATAGTGCAAACCAAAACAAGTGTGTTTTAAGTCATAAATGGGCATAAACAAGGTCAAGAAATGTGTTGTTGTTCGTCTGCGCGAATGTCAGATATTTTGGGAGATTCCTTGACTGTAATAGTAGCCTCTTGATCTGCCCCTTAAGTTTCCTTGGTTTCCATGAAGTCCCCGGGGTTCACAGCAAACTGATCCGCCCGTGTGAAGTCAACAAGGGTCTCACACCCAGATGCACAGCCTTGAACATCATGTCTCCATGTAAGGAAGCCTCTCTAAGGACAGATAGACACAAATATCACTGCTGATTTGTTTGTGCAGTTTAATGTAGTGACTTCTTTTTGATTTCCAGTTTTTTCTGTAGACATATTTAGACCATAAGATGAATGTGCCAAAAACATATTTAAGACATAATTCAATTGCAAATATGCCATGCTTAAAGTTTTTTATCTTTAGTAAAGCTTTCAGGCAGAAAATATTGCTATTTCTTGAGTGTCGCTACACCTGTTTAACTGGAGTTTTATTTTATACCAAACATACTGTTTACAGATTCATCTGTAGAAAACTATTTTAGGAAGCAGATTCTCTGTTTGCTTTTTGTTTAACTTCTAAACCCCTAATCTGTGCTTAATCTTGATTTGGGAATTTTTGTTTTGTTTTCTGTAAATGTCCTTTACTCAATTATTATGTTGTCAGTCACACACCAGTATCTTACAGGATAAAGTCAACATAAAATTTGACCTACAATTTATTTCACTATGTTTTTCGAACACCATTTTAAGTTAAAAGCAGTTCAACTTTTAAAACTGTGTGTCGAGAGCTGAATTCTTTTTTATTCCGTCGAGGGACTTCTCTCGTTTTTAAAGAGTTAGTTCACCCCAAAATGAAAATTCTGTCATCATTTACTCACCCTCATGTCGTTCCAAACCCGTTTTGTTCATCTTCAGAACATAAATGAAAATATTTTTAATGAAATCTGAGAGATTTCTGTCCCTCCATTGACGGTCTACGCAACTACCACTTTGATACTTTAAAAAGTTCATAAAGACATCGTAAAACTAATCCATATGAATCGAGTGGTTTAGTCTGTATTTTCTGAAGAGATTGATCGCTTTATAATAATGAACAGATTTAATTCAGACTTATATTCACATATAAAAATTCATCAATGCACACATAAATGATGGTAAAAAGAAGCTCAAGCATGTTTTCTTGACATGTGAGAACCAATGAGGTTCATTCTCGTGTGTTACACAGCACGCTTGAGCTCCCGCAAGAACCAATGAGGTTTGTTCTCTCGGCTCACGTGTCAAGTTGTGCTTCTGTTAATGTTCGCCGATGAATGTTTATATGTGAATAAAGGCGTCAATTCAATCTTTTCATCATAAGAAGTGATCGAATGTCTTAAGAAAATTTGGACAAAACTGTTTGATTCATATGGATTAGTTTTACGATCGTTTTATGAACTTTTTGAAGCGTAAAAGTGGTGGGTATGTAGATGTCAATGGAGGGATAGAAATCTCAGATTGCATTAAAAAGATCTTCATTTGTGTTCTGAAGATGAACGAAAGTCTCACGAGTTTGGAATGACATGAGGGTGAGTAATTTCTGGGTGAACTAACCCTTTAAATTCAAGAACGCGTTCTGTGAGAACTTTACACACGTGCCTTGTCTTACTGTGTACGATTTATCAGCACATGATATTCCAAATGTTTTCACAATCTTTATCAAAATGTAATAATGTAATAATAACCTACCTCACAATCTAATAAATTACCAAAAAAAATCAGGTCCGACCTATATTTTGTGTCATTGAATATCTTATTTGACCCAGTTTTTTGTTTTGTGAAGAAAAGAAGATGTTAAACCAACAGATGAATCAGCAGTGCTGGGGCTGAAACTTCACACAAACACACACGGGTATACATTATACACAACATTATCTACTGTAAAATAAGGCATGCAGCTACACAGTCTCATTTGCTTTTGTTAGCCATGAGCTCAAAGGTCTTTAAATTGTTATAAAGCGAAAAATAAAGATCCTTTGTGAGGCACCTCTGTTTTATTGTGCAGGGCAGGTTCTTTATGATAAGTGATTTTACTGTGAGTCACTTACAAAAGCCCCATGTGTTATGCTTACAGGATCAGGTGACCCTGATACAGTGCCATGTTCAAATTATAAAAACTTTTCATGTCTTCCAAAACAAAGGTGTATTAATAGCAAAAGAATGCAGTTCTACGATTCTGTGTGTTTATAGATTCAATGAACTTGAATCTTGATTTCAACATTACTAACCTCGTTCCCATAAGATTATTATTTTGAATAAGTAATTATGGGATTGTGAAAGAATGGAAGCATTTCAGAAAACAACACAGGAGGAAAAAGGACACTCTGTGCCTCAGGCTCTACTTATGTTATATATAGTAAAAGCACAACCCTCGTGAAAACTGCTGTAGTCCTCTTGGATGTAAAACAATGTTTTCATGTCAAATAATTGTATATGAGTGATGAACTCTGAATGCACCTTACAAGTTATGTATTTCGAACTAAAACTTTTGTTCTGAAATACGCTGAAGCAAATATGTCGCTTAAACTGTACCTATCCTTTGTGTAATATTAAAAATGATATTATAAATAATGAAACATTCCATTATAATTATTTCAAATTCATATGAAATAAAACACCATATTCATATGTTTTTCTTTTTTATTTACTTAAAAGTGGTTAACAAAAAATATACTTGTCACAAATTTCAACAACAACAAAATCTATAAAATACATTCATTTGAAATGAGTGCCATAAACAATCACGGTCTTTAAACCTGAAGTTACACTTTTTCATCATTTGGAAATTAAGCAAGTCTGTGGTATTTTTGGAATGTGTGTAAGGACACTTCAGGGAGTCGTAACACTAGGAAAGCTTAACGTGACATAATCCCTGTAGTCGTTCATCGTTATTTCTAAAAAATAAAAATAAAAAGGCACCTTGGATACACATGGCTCTGTCTTTTTCCCCATTATTTGTAAAGCTCACTGTCAGGGGCTGTTCTAGCCCTGCATTTTGTTACCTCAAGCCCACTGGCAAAAGAAAAACAATGTTTTTGCACAAAGAAAAGTTATCCTTGGTTATACAGACACATTCAGCAAGACATTAAGACATTCCAGGTCACAGACTTGACCTTTGTCAAGCCAGATGAAACTTATACCAACATCAAGTTGGAGCAGAGATTTTCTTTCCCACTCCGAGGGGGGGGGGGAAAAGAATGCGATTTACTACTTTTAGGATTGACATTTGAAATTTCCCCCTCATTATTTCTTTAAAGCTTTAAGTTTTCCCTTTTGCATAGAATTACCCGTGCACACATGAACATTAAACCAATCTCTTTGGCTTATATCGACACCAAACGTGCCGTACGTGATGATACAGTTGTGGGAGAGGACGGCATCACATATGCCTACTAACATCTACAGTGGCAGACTGCAGCTGGTTAAGAGGGACTCACCCCTCATTCACAGCAAAGTAAGGCACTATGGGTAGTATCTCTGAATGGCTTCCCACCCATAATTCTCTAGTGATCATGCCCAAAATTCCCTGATTCTACACACAGGTGCGACAGGCTACGAATCATTCTAGGCACAGAACAGAGTCTAGTCGCTCTTTGAGACACAAACATGGGCAGAACCTTTGTTCGCCCCGGTACTGAATGTCCTCTTTGTTTGTTGAAAGCGCTCTGCCTCGCCTAGTCCAGACATCTCCTCCTCTCTCGGCCCCACTGCAGGAAGCACAGATGCGAACGGCTCGTACGAGGAACAAGTACCAGTCTCAGTCAGAGAGGCGTCCAGGAGAATCAAATCTCGGCTTTTGTTTCAAACATCAAGTGATGCTCAGCTGGCAGAGAGTTCAACAGGTCATGCAACGAGGACGCATGTTGGTGAAGAGCTGAGGGTTTGGGTCCACCTATGATGAGAAAAACAAAAACAGATCAGATCATTTGGAATATGACGCTTTTCGAAAAATATACCAGATTCATATACCAGTGGGTTGCAGGGAAAGAATACATCTCTTATAGGCAGGACAAAACACTTCATGTATCTTGTTTGTTGATGTCAAAGGCTGCACATCCAATCAAACTTAGTATTTTGGCCCTGTTTACAACTGGTATTAAGATGCATTTTGGTCGATCCGATCACAAGTAGATAAGAAAGACATTAGCGAGCTTCCCATAATGTTTATGCATTAGGTCAGTAGGCGGAGAGTAGGAGGTCTTTTGTGGCCGTTCAAACATTCAACCACATGAGTAGTTCCACTACGAAATCAATCCGGTCGAATGCGTTAGACTACTTCTGGAAGTGATCAAAAGCGGACAAGCTCAAAACATTTTAGACCCCGTTTACACTTGTATTTAGCGCCGTCGACTTGTGAACAGGCCCTTTGATGCAAATGAATTTGTTACTTTGCAGTCACTAACCATATTTAGAAGACGACGCCAATTTTGTGCCATTGCGTGTAGTAAAATATTGATATATTTTAACATTTGATTTGAACAGAACACAGTTTCTGCCTCAAAGTAAAAAATAAAAAGGTAACTGTGAGAGAATGTAAAGTCAAATTGTGAGCAAAAGTTGGAGTTATGAGAAATAAAGTCGCAATTGTGGTATTAAAAATCACAAAGTCAAAATTGGGAGATTTAAAGCTGCAAATGCAGTATATAATTTCCAATTATGGAAAAGTCACAAGACAAAGTTGTGAGGTACAATGATATTGTGAGATTTTAAAATATAAAAAAGGGGGGGGTGGAAAAACGAAAAAAAAAAGTTTTTTGGTTTTTGAGGTGGAAACAGGCGTTTTTTAATTATCCCTTCTGAAGCAAAACCAACTGAGAACTGCTGTCATATATATATTGTCTTGAATGTAACCATCTGCTCACCTCGCTGNAGACAAAGTTGTGATATTGTGATATTGTGAGACTTTTTTATATTTTAAAATCTCACAATGATATTGTGAGATTTTAAAATATAAAAAAGGGGGGGGTGGAAAAACGAAAAAAAAAAGTTTTTTGGTTTTTGAGGTGGAAACAGGCGTTTTTTAATTATCCCTTCTGAAGCAAAACCAACTGAGAACTGCTGTCATATATATATTGTCTTGAATGTAACCATCTGCTCACCTCGCTGTACACCGGAGGTGGGCGTAATCTGAACTCCTGCACGTAGGCCATGAGGGAGCGCTGCAGTACGCCGCTGAGGTCTTCTTCAGGTTGGACTGATGTGGAATTCTGGACCGCTTCCTCTTCTGTGACAACAGAGCTGTATTCTGGAGGAGCTGTGGTTAAAAAACACGACTCAAGGTGAGTGACATATTTCACTGTATGACATCACTTTCAGTCTGACGAAAGAAAATTAAACCTAGGGTTGGGCATTTACTTACGCTCAGGTTGCTCAGGGATGGCCATGCGAAGCCACTCCATGTTCACGCTGTACTGGCTGCTGATGCTAGATGTGCGACTGCCGAACGGATGCAGAGGGATTGTGCCCATCACCAGCGGAAGTTCCAGGGAAAGCTTGGACGTACCAGGAACGTCAACACACACCTACGAAAATAATAAGCAAAGTTTAGTAAAATCATTTAAAAGTTCGGTCAAAAGTTCAGTAGCTTGAAGGTCCAACAAACTCACCCTGAGCATATATTCTACTTTGATGATGCGACACTGCAGAATGGAGGGGCCTACAGGAGGGATTTTGATGGCTCGGCCGTGCCAGGTCTCCCTGCGGTGTGGGCCGACTATGTCCCCACACAATGTGGCCACCACGGCTCGTTTTTGCTTCATGGTGCCTCTGGCAATGAAGGTCTGCGTCTGGGTGATGAAAGCTTTTGGCATCACGGAGCGAGAAGTAGAGTTATCGAATTCAGCGAAGACTGGAATCACTTCACCTGGAGAGTAATAACCACATGTTATTATGGGTTTCTGCGGCGAGAACTTGAATACGTCTTATATGTGATGGTGGGTTCGTGTCCTCACCTGGTGTGTAGCCCTTGCGGTCGATCTTTGCAGTGATTGACACCTGCCCACAGTTGCGGTACCAGATGCGGGCCATCTTCTCTTTGGTTCCAGCTTGAGGTGCCTGAAGTAAAATATCAAGTTTAGTGCACATGCCATCAAAATTATGAAGAGAAAATGACAAAGCAACAGATAATCTGAGCGCTTACGAGTAAACTAGGTGTGTTGATGTCAATGGGCTCGATAACCGTGAACTCTTTCTTGATCTTCTTGACGGTGGCCCATGGGCGATGCAGCTTAACCTTCACCCAGTATCGAATGCTGCCGTGCTTCCCTTCAAAGGATGTCACTAGAGTTCTGACAGACAAAACACTTACATTAAAGCTCATTTCCTTGCGAAACTTTCCAAATAAAGCTTTCTGATAACATTTATATGACTAATAAAAGCAGCAAACACTTACTCCTCTGGCAGCTGGAAACTGAAAGGGTACTCGTGTCTCCCGGCAGGCAGGACTGTCAGTTCTCCATTATCTGGAGGGGAATAAAGGTAAAGAAACATAATTACACCACCAATAACTCATAAAAACACAATACCAAGGGTACTAGTGTCAAAAATGCTTAATGATATGACAAAACATGACACCAACTGCTGATACCAGAAGTCACTATGAAATATGGTATCTTTGTCATTCACAAAAACATTAACCTTCAGGTTTCTCTATTCAACAGCCTCTTGAATAATATCTAAATTAGTTTATTCAGCAGCCATAAATACTGCTCACCATAATGATTAGTTTACACATTAACCAAACAGCTGTCGAAGCATGTTAATGTACCAGTTCACTCAAACTAAACGCACACCACACACACAATAAAAAGTATTATATAAAGTTAAATAGAAAAATAGTATGATTTGAGTGAAGAACAGACAAATCTAAGTCGCTACCAATTCACAAGAACGCAGCGATACCAGATTAGTGAACGACTGTTTAAGTCGAATATGTTAAACGAATCGATTAATACTGTTCTGAATGATTCGTTATCGAGTTCTGTTCTTTTTAATCAATCGTCTGATGATTAACATTAACTAAAAGGTAAGACTATAAAAGGAGAAGACTGATTTTATGATAGCTTCGTTCATCTTTCACTTTCATTATACTGAAAAGAGTGGCCAAAGTGTTTTTTTAAATCACGTCCCACGTGAGAAATTATGTCATGCGGTTTTAGAACGACACAAGGTGAGTAACAACAAAATTACTATTTTATTTTAGGTTGAACTCCTTTAAGAGTCTACTCGGCTTGACTAACAGAGGAAAAGGGTTTAAACTGGGATGTTTGGACACTTTTGCACGCGCAAAAACATCTCGTCTCTGATGCCCAACACTGTCTAATAAGGCAGCCCACTAGTTTTAGATTGTCTCTGGCTGTGAATGACTGACCTGCCTGCAGCAGCACTTCTCTCCGGTTCAGGTACTCCACTTCATCGCTGTAGTTCTGCGTGTACGCGGTGCTGGACCCAGCGCTGCGAGACTCGGTCCAGTGAACTTTAGCGAAACCTTCTGCATGCAACTTCAGCGACTCGACTTTACTCTCCGCCGAGAGCTCGAGCACAACCTTCCCTGAGACAACATCTCCACTGCTGAACACCGGAGGACTGTCCATCTCCGGAGAATCAAACACGATGTCGAACTTTTTCAATTTATCGAAAATCATCTTTGGTCTTGCAAAAGTTTTCCAAGTGCAGCCCTTAAAATATGTCGCCTTCAGATGTGTAAAGTCAAACAAAGAGCGAGAGTGTGCATTCAAGTGCAAGGAAGCTGCTCTTCCTTCAGTTTCAAAACAAAACTGAAGCTGTGCATGTTCCCTGGTCGGCCTTTAACTCGTGTGGGCGGTCTTACTGATTTTATTATGTAAGGCCTATGGCAGGAATCGCTGCCTGCTCATAAACATCTTAACTGGGTGTGGATGGAGAGCTCGGATGATTGATGCTTACAGGTTCTTAGACAAAAACAAGCTGACTGAGCATGCCCGAACCAGAGGAACCTCCCCGTGAAGAAGTTCAGAAAAACAAAAACTGGTTCATTCTTCGCTGTTGCGCTACTTTCTTGTCAATCATTTTTATGAAAGATATGCATATGGAAACTTCCTTAGCATAATATAATACAAATAAGGATTTAAAAGCAAACCATTTTAGCTCAAGAAATTAGTGACACTGCAAAAAGAATATAAATTGCAAACTAAGTGTTTGCCAAAAGGTAGTCGAACAAAAGTGCAAACACACTTTTCTAAGACAGTTAAAGAGCAAAACAACTTGTTTCTTTGTTAGCAGCGAAAAAAGTTCACGTATCGCCCTCTTGTGGCGGATTCGAGGCACTAGTTTTAGGGACTCGTACAGTTGTCAGTGTGGTTCGTTCTCCCCCTAGTTGTGTTCAATTGAAATTACAACGTGAGGACTGTCACGTCTGTGCTGCCAAGAAACAAGCTGTTTATTTAGATAACGATAAAAAAACCCAGGAAATACAATTTCTTAAACTGACACTGCGGTATGTAATCGCGTACCAAAACTATGTCTCAATATCCACAAGTATGGAAAAAAGCATGTGCCGTTTGGATGCCTGCATCACTGCTCTCACAAAAGTGTCGAAAGTGATTGATAGATAATACCACTAATATGTACACAAGGGGGAAAAAAAACTACTATTTTATATGATATTTAAACATAAATACAGAAAATTGTTGACAATCTATTTTTGAACTGACACAAGAACCAACTTTAATCTGCAGATGATACAAAATAGATAAATATCGACCATTTCATTTACCCTCAAATACGAGCAGACGTAAGCCAGTGCCTGAAATGCATATTAATAATCATATTCCCTAAATGACTCTTTATTGTCAGTTGTGATATCTGACAAAATATTGGCTGTGATGGCTGATCTATCTATCCACCGCCTCATTTCTCTTTATCACTGAAAAGAAAAGTTTGAGTGCAGTCTGTTTATATTCTGATAACCTTTGGTAACTTGGACATTTTCAGCTGGTTAAACTTAGAAATGAAAGTTCACCTGCTGCCTTAAAAATGTGAGTTAACTCAACTAAACACAAGTTAACTCAACTTGAAGATGACTATTTTTTAGTTGAAACAAAAGGTTATCTTCAAGTTGAGTTAACTCACATTTTTAAGGCAGCTGGTGAACTTTAATTTCTAAGTTTAACCAGCTGAAAATGTTTTACAGTACAAAGTTATAGATATATAAAATTAAATTAATAAAATATTTCTTCAATAATTGTTCTTAAAATAACTTGGGCACATTTAATTTATGAGTTTGGTTTTTGTGTAAAAATAAATGTAGCCTAAAATAATGTCACAAATTATATAATAATGTAAATAAATATTTAAATCATTACAGATAGTTGTCGAAATTATACTGTTTATTGTAATTGTTGTATAATTTGAATTGTTAGATACAATCGAGAGGAAATCAAGGTCATAACATCTTTAACTATCATGTTATATTAAGTTAAGTATTAGAGAAGTAAAACATGACCTGATTACCTGTAAATCAGTACTTCCTATTAACATCAACCCATAAGTGGCCTTTATTGTGATTTCATTTTAATGACAATAGCTGTGCTTTTATCCCCTTTCTGACAAGCATTTGGCTTGTGAAGTTCAGTTGGTCGTTTGTGTATTCCACCTAAACAGTTGATTAATTAACCACATCACACATTTGCTCAGCATTATCACTCCTGTGCCAGCTGTTAAAGGTCAGGAAGAAGAAGCCGGGTCCAGAGTAATCAACAAAACTCCAGCATGGCTGCACTCGCACTTAAGAGCTTTGAAGCCTTAAAGGGACAGTTCACCATTTTGTCAGTACTCATCCTCCTGTTATTCCAAACCCGTATGGCTTTCTTTCATCATCATTTTCATGTATTCACAATAAATTGTGACCTGAAAACGTAAAGCCTAAAAAATGGCATAAATATCATCATAAAAGTACCAGCAGCAGCAAACACAGAACGTTCCCCTAACATTCACATATGCTTCCCATATGGTTATTTTTTGGGAACCAAATAAGAATGTTCTGGGGAACATACTGGGAATATTAGGGGAATTTTCTCCAAACCTACAGGGAATGTTCTATTTATGTAAAGAAAACGTTCCTGGCTAACCAACATAAAACGTTAGGATGTCTGTCGTGGGAACCAGAAACTAACCTTCCTAGAACGTTTTGGAAACCAAAAATTGTTATCTTTGTATGACTCACGACACTCACGTGCCTTTTGGAGCCATATGAAATGAAAGTGAGGATTGGAAACTCACCATTGTGTTGCGTACGTAGTTATTCATTGATACAACTGATATCTGACCAACTCATTGAGGATTCCCTCACATACATGTAAGTAGTTACGACTTTTTTCGTGGACGAAAGATTCGTTCGAGTCGAATCTGTTCACAGAATCGGTTGATCCAGTTTACAAAAAATTATTTTTTGTTCACAATTTAGACTGACTCTGGCTCTCCTGTTCCATAGGGTTACAGCAATAAATAAATAAAACTTTTGTTTTTACGAACTAAAAAAATGTTTCAGATGATTTGGAATATTCTGCAAGGGTTTTATGATTTTTAAGATACCCATGTTAATTTTGGGCAGCTTTTGCGATAAACATCAGTTACCATTTTTAAGTTCATTTTTCTTTTTGTTTTACACAAATAAAAGTCTTAATTTTTTAATGAACCGTCCCTTTAAATATCTAGTGAGTGAATAAATCCATGCAAACCCACCTCGGATAAGGTGCTGTCTCTTCCTGAAATAAGTTATCTTGGATGTGTAGTCGTTATAGACTGTGTTCACTCCGACACTGCGGTTTTCCAGCCAGTGGGCTGTGGCGACCCCTCTTCCCAGGACTCTCATGGCTCGGACTTTGATTTCCCGGTTGAGCTCCAGGACCACCACGCCAGTGATCATCTCTCCACTGCTGTACACAGTATCATCCGGACCGTCCAGCTCAAGAGCAAAGAGTTTAAAGCTTTGGAAAGCCATAACTATGATGCACAAAATCTAGAGTTTAAGACATAAAAATAATCAATGCAAGTTATCGCTTGTGATTACAGACGTTATGCATATACCAAGAAGCAAGTACAGTGCTTAATTCAAACGTCGACTCGATACACTCATTAAAATTCAGTGTTAACCAGTTAAAACGTTACTAAGTTACATAGGTGACATTACAGCAAGGTCAAAAACAAGAGGAACGTACCTTTCACTTTTAAAACCCCACAAACTGCGTGCAAGCCACAACACAGCGAGAGTAGAAGTTAAATGTACTGTTGTTTGGGGACCGCCCACTCACGCCCTTTAGTGGTTTTAACCACGCCCATTCGCTGATGTAAATATGCCTCCGAGCAGATGTTTCGGACAAGTGCGTTTTTGAAGCCAGAGGAAAGAAGTTGTTAATCGATATATTTGTCTTTCTAAGTAGTTTTAACAGTTTTGTTTATTGTTGTAATCATGTCGAGCGGGATTACGTGGTGTTCAAACGTCTGAGACGACATAGATTTTTAGTTAAACCGGAAATAAACCAATTAAAAAAAAAGAATGAGTTAGAAATAGGCTATTTAATATTCTGCCCTATTTCAAAGGTCTCAGTCTAAACAAATAAGCAGCACGAGTAGAGGGACAGCCTACTAAACACTGAAATACATATATGACAAATACAAAAATAAAATTATTTTTTCATTTAAATTATGCTGATAATATAATTTAAAACGACCAAAACATACAAAGTAGAAGGACCCTTTTAAAAATGTCTCAGTCTTTTGGACCCCGGCCACCACACACATGCACGATATGACATGATAATGACAATATTCTTAACTGTGTTGATTTGCAAAGGCAATAAGATGTAATACCAGGTGTGTCAAAGGATCAAACCCCTTCAAAAGATCACTAAAAATGAAATGTTGAATTGGGGTTTGCATAAACACCAAAAAGCTTAAGTTCAAGGTTACAACTTGAACAGATTTTGTGTTTGAGTGTGAGAATGCGAGGCTGAATTCGACACGGCACCATTACTCCAACAGATGGTTTGATAACACACAGGCTCTGTTTAAATAAGGTGCAGGTAGAGGATCATGCCACTTCAGTACACAAACACAGACCTGCATGGAGAGGCTGCGCACTGGCAGACAGCAGTATGTTTAACTGGGTATCCTCTGGCACTCTCCCATGATATTTTGCACATGCCTTAAATGGTCCAAATGTGCTGTGTGAGGTCAGTGAGTTAGTCACCGTCTGACACACTTAGTGACGTGTAGCCAAGTATGGTGTCCCATACTCAGAATTTGTGCTCTGCATTTCACCCATCCAAGTGCACACACACAGCAGTGAGTATTGAACACAAATACCCGGAGCATTTTTTATAATTTTTTTTCAGTGGCCAGGGAGCGATTGTGGGTTAGGTGCCTTGCTCAATGAGCGCCGTTCATTCACTTCCTGCCGGTACTGAGACTCGAACTCACAACCTTCGGGTTTCAAGTTCGACTCTCTAACTATTACCTTCCCCAAAACACTTCTTGAAGTCATTAATACCATGAGCTCCAGATTGCCATTTAACCTTCAGTTTCCACACACACACACACACATCTGTATAGGACATGTTCTGTTGTCATAATACACCTCAAAGCGCTCTTTTATGCTGATAAGAATTTTTCGCACTCATGGTTATGGAGGTAATGATGTTGTGTGCCAAATTCTGATGTGATTTTGACAGGAAATATCACTCTTAGAAGAAAAGGTTCTATGTAGAAAATGTTCTATATAGAACCCTATAGGGTAATACTTAATAATACTTTTATATTTAATGGGTTCTTTTTTTTCTAGTGATAAAGTGTTTACGAGCTGTATAATTCATAAAATTTAATAAAATACAAATTAATTAAACTAAATCAATAAAATGATTTCATAATGGGAATCCTAAAAAGGTTCTATATATGAAGCGACTGACAGGATATATTGAACCTTATCTTTTAAGAGCATACATAGACAAAAGTGATGCTTTTAAAGTTTTGAATATTTTAATGTTTAAAGTCAAAAGCAAAAAAAGATCTGCACTCTAAACAAATGTCCCTGTATGGTAGTCTGCGATCAAAAACATATCTCAACCAAATCAAGTTCATCAATAAATAATAACAAATAATAATTGTTTCTATTTGCTCTTATTGTATGATGGAGTTGAGCTGGATTTTGTGGATTGTGTTTAAGGTCGAACACCTGATAATACTCACAGACTGGCATATAGGCTGAGGAATGATTTCAGCTAATTTTCCTGTGCTAAAGCCGTTAAACATTTGTTTAGAGTGCAGACCATTTTTTGTAATTTATATGTTTTTTGACTTAAAACGGCATATGGCTGATGTGTTGTAGGGGTGGGTTGTCCAGGGATGCCTTGCAGTAGGGCTTGGGCACAAAAGCTTCATTGTGGGTTGTCCTGAAGTCATGTTTGCTGTGCCGGGGCCTAATATGACTGTCTTTAACCTAGAAAGAGATTAGCACAAGGTCAAGATCCACTCTGAAGCTTGACCACACCGCAAAAACTACCCAACGGCCAACTAGCATGTACATTCTGCGCCTGTGTGAGAGATAATAACCGCCCACAACAGAAGATGACAGTAGTCTGTATTTGTCATTCAAAAAAAAGAAAAAAGAACATGAACTAGGAGTGTGAATATACAAACCGTAAACAAAGCAACGCTCCCTTAACATTTTGAATATGAATCATGCTGATCAGTTTGTCTTCACTTATATTAATTAGGATACATACGGCTATGCCGTTATGAAAATATTCTTGTGAAGATGAAGGTAATATTATAAACGCCTTCTTTGTGTGCTCTCTTGTCTTCAGCGTATGCTTTGTCACTTTTGTTTTTCTTCTCATGATCTGGTTTACAAAGCCAATCAGAGTGATCTTGTTTCCCGTTTTAACATGCTCAATTGGCCGGACTAAAGCCAACAAAGGTAACTGAACAACTAGGCCTATTATACAACCTCCAAAAGAGGAAAAACAGTTCATAAATATTTGGTAGCATCAGACAAAATGCCCTATTTAAACATAATCACTGCAATTTTATGGAGACTTTGAAGTAAACTACTTATCACATGGCTTAAACCAAACTTTTACACCACCAAGGCCCATCTCACAGCTCAAGACAGTGTAAAAAGAGACCAATGTCTATGTTTACTTTTCATGGACTGCAGAATAAATGGGAAACCAGTGAACTGGAGTTTATCTGATGTGAAATGTAAATATTTTACCTGCTGAAGCTGGCTAGGGCTCAATCCCTGTCTTCTAGAGTTCAAGGGGACAAAATCTTTTTGCACAGTTGTAAGCATCCGATCAGGTGCTAAAAAACAAGAAGATCAGAGAAATATTTGATAATAATAAATATATTGCAGAGATCATTAAAAAAATATTTTAATTTTGACATTTTATGTTATTTTTGGAGTTTATCTTTGTTTGTTGTAGGTAACCAAAAACATTGCCAATGTAATAACATTTAAATAATATATACACATATATGAACCAACCTGACAATATCTGATTTTAAGGGTCAGATCAGGTAGAAATAGCTCTAAAGTAACAGCTGCCTATACACACTTTTTACAGAGTAAGGATATGTGCAGTAATGCGAGCAAGTCATTTTAGGTGACTATTCAATGTGAAAATGCAGGTTAGTAAACCAAAAGTACCTTGCTCATGCAGCACATAGCTAGGTGGGTAGATGGGTGGCTTGGGACGGACCACCTCTTTTGATGGGAACTGCTCCTGTGATGTTGTGCTGTAGAATCTTCCAGCTAGATCAGGCCACCCGAATTTTACATCGCTCAAATTCCTGATACCGGCACCATTCACATGCACTGGGAACTGCGTGCGGTCTATCTGATAAGGCAAACACCGCTCGGTTAGGAAACACACACTTTGTTTTTACATCTTCAAGCAAGAGGCGAGATGCAACAGGTCACACCTTTGGGAAGAAGCACTGGTTTGTTGTTGACAGTCTTTCTTGGTTGCCTTTAAGTATCTCTCCATTGAACACAAAGCTGAGGTTCGGGATTCTGCGCTCTAGGTGAATAGGGCCTGGTGAAAACAAACACGAGGTAAAGTTTAACAAAAAAAAAAACGATTAGCTTGATTTGCTCAGTGTGTGATGAATGTAAAGCAGAAGCTGAAGGCATGTTGATGATTGAGCACATGAAATTCACAAAAGTTAGTCAGGAATGTTTGAAATGGCACCATCTGCTGGCTAATGCTGTGCTTTTATGAGAGAGAAAAAAAAGCCCAGTGAACAAATAAACCGGATTTGCATTTTTTTAAAAGAGAGCCCAACTCTGAATACTATATGTGCACTGAATGTGTCGACACAAATATGATGATCCCCATGTGAGGAATATACTGTAAAGGTAGCTATAGATTTTCATATATATAACCCTTAAAATAAAATAATAAAAGAATACAAATCTTCTGAATCAATATCATGATTTTAAGTCTTTAGAAAGCATAATTAAATAATAATAATAAAAAGAATTAAATAAAATTAATTAAAAAACAATAATATTAAATCCACAAAAGCAATAAAAATATTACATTTAATTAAAGGAATAGTTCACCCAAAAATAATTTACTCACCCTCAAGTTGTTCCAAACCTCTATGCTTTTTTTCTTCTGCTGAACACAAAAGAAGATATTTTGAAGAATGTCTGTAACCAAACAGTTGATGGGTCCCATTGACTTCCAGTGTTTTTTCAACTATGGAAGGCCCATATTCTTCAAAATATCTTCTTTTGTGTTAAAATTGGTACAACTTGAGAGTGAGTAAATGATGACAGAATTTTCATTTTTGGGTGAGCTATCTTTTAATATATTAAGGCAATGCTTTAAACTGTCTATGGTTTGAACAGCCTGAGAACATTACATGGCATAACAAAAAAATACATGGCATACAATTATTGTACATACCACATTTATGTGCACGAAATTCCTCAGATGAGGTTGTTATCCATTTTTCATCAACAAGTTCCCGGAGGTTGATGGGCCGAGATTTATTTATCTTGGGAAGCAGATACTCCCTGAATTTAGCAAAGCTGTTGAAAAAAAAAAAAAAAGTTTCTGATTATCCACATGTTATGTTAGATTTTTTTCATACTGCTCTCAACCTAATATGTTATTTATAGAGCTTTCCTGATAGGTTTTATACACATTTTGTGTTTATGCTGCGTGCAGAAGCACGATGGACATCAGTAACGTTACCTGTGGGCACCTGATTCACTGAAGGAGGTGGAATATGTTGTCCGATTGTTCAGTATCTTTTCTCGGTCTCCCATCGCTACAGATGAATACTGAATTCGTTGCTGAATGTAAGACAATGAAAGAAGATGTTTTTGAACTGCAACATTACTGGCACTCTGAAGCCACTGCAAATGATAAAAAAAATACCTTCTCTGAAGACTCAAAAGGAGAAGGAGTAGGACACCATCTGTACTGGAACTGCTCATGATAGCTGGAGCTGAATTGGTCCTTTTTGTCCTCGTTCAGACTTGACCCGACACCTTATTGATAAAAAGAAAGCATCTTATATCTACTCATAAAATACAAAAGGTCAATGGACGGTGTGAGTATGCAGTAGGCTACCTGTGTTCAGCGTTTCCTGTGTCCTGATCACTGGGGACACTTCATGTTTGGTGTAACTGGATCTGTACGTAGTTTCAGGACATTTGCTCCCCGGCAGAGCTATCCTTACTGCAGTGGTGGGACGAATTAGTTGGGCTGCAGACATCGGCAGGGTCTTGAAGTCTGATTGAGTGGTCTCAAAGTCTCCACAGCTCTTCCCAGAATGCATTTTAATGTTTGTGTTCTGCATCGTGAGATGGGTTAACTTTGGCTGGAAGACATGGACTGGTGAATGGGATGGGAAGGACAGCGCTGTCTCGGTCTGGTACATTCCCAGGTCACTGTGGTCTCCACGCTGTAAATGTGCTGAGACAGGCTGAAGGATAATATCTCTTTTCTGCACGGCGGTGTTGTCCACTACTTTAAAGTGGCTCTTGTTAGTTGTTCTATACATGCCGTTTGCTCCGTCCAAAAATGGGACGTTTGAAATCCTCGACTGAACCATCTTCATAGCGTCACGAGCAAGTAAACGTAGAAGGTTTTTGCAGATTTTAAAAAGCAAAAATGTGCGATTGAAATCTATTGAAGCAGCTCGCTCACCAAATCTCTCTTCTGCATCGAAGCATCTATGATGTCACAATTCTTTTTTTGTCATAATGATGCTGGTGAAATGCGCCTCTCCTCAATTCCCGCCAATATCGTTCAAATGAATACACGTATAAGAAATGCTATTTTTACATTGAGTTATGTAATATATACATACGTATTTTATACATAAAAGCATACAATTATTTTACCTTGTATTCGTGCTACGTTCTTGTCCAAACACAAAGGCAAAGGGGGGTCAGGGACTTTTCAATTTGTTGTGGAGACATCAATTATTAAATGTTTTCCAAGACAACCGTTGTAGCGGGTCTCTGTGTTGCTCACTCAAGTTATTTGGAGATGTCAAAGTGGTTTAACACATTTTAGGACGCTTACTGAACCCTCCACATCTTTTTGATATTAAGTAAATACTTGTATGCTCTTTTTAGATTGAGAACTTTTAATCTTCAGTAGGTGGCAGTATTGGGTCAACTGAAATCAGGCACATTTATAGTGATCTCAAAACAGTAACAAACATAACTTTTAAATATACAAGTACATATGTATAGTTGTTAGATCGTGTCGATATACTGCCGACCAAATTAAAATGTTAGATCGAATCTTTACTCCAGGAATACTGGATCAAGTCCATTTTACCAGATCCCGTCAGAAGACATCCGGTATGTCTGGTATCCAAAACTGTCAGCAGTTTTGTCTGACACCCATAATAACAGACTGAGAGGTTGACAGATAAAGCCGTGAAATAGCAGAAAACGGAGGATGAAAAAAGAAAAGAAAAAGTTTTTGAATAAAGTAGTAGATATTGAATAAATAAATGTTATGTATAGCATTTA
Organism: Anabarilius grahami; assembly: GCA_003731715.1. Lineage (NCBI taxonomy): Eukaryota > Metazoa > Chordata > Actinopteri > Cypriniformes > Xenocyprididae > Anabarilius > Anabarilius grahami. Next base: position 1,063,693 of record RJVU01035287.1, read on the forward strand.
TATAATAAATGTTATACAAAAACACAAAGCAATACTTAACTGTTGAAAAATTGAAATGGAGACATTCTCTTTTCTCTCATGAAGACAAACATTACTTGAAACCAGACATTTATAAGATCAAACAAGAATAAAAAGCAAGGAAAGAGCAAATAAATAATAAGTAACACAATATAAAAAATATAATACAAAATTTAATGACTAAATGATAAATTATTATAAATGAATAAAACAAATGTATGGTCATTCTCAAAGCTACATACAGGTTGCTATTAAGAATCCTTAGTTACAGGTTATAATTTTTATATTTACATATTATATTCACAGTTAACATATATAATTTATTTAAATTGAATGTACAGTGGTATGCGAAAGTTTGGGAACCCCTTGCAGAATCTGAAAATGTGAATAATTTTAACAAAATAAGAGAGATCATACAAAATGCATGTTATTTTTTATTTAGTACTGTCCTGAGTAAGATACTTTACATAAAAGATGTTTACATATAATCCAAAAGTAGCTGAATTTATTAAAATAACTCTGTTCAAAAGTTTGTGAACCCTTGATTCTTAATACTGTGTGTGGTTACCTGGATGATCTATGACTGTTTTTTTGTTTTGTGATGGTTGTTCATGAGTCCCTTGTTTGTTCTGAGCAGTTAAACTGAACTCTGTTCTTCAGAAAAATCCTCCATGTCCTGCAGATTCTTCAGTTTTTGAGGATTTTTTGCATATTTGAACCCTTTCCAGCAGTGACTGTATGATTTTAAGATCCGTCTTTTTACACTGAGGACAATTGATGGACTCAATCACAACTATTAAAAAAGGTTCAAACATTCACTGATGCTCCAGAAGGAAACACGGTGCATTAAGAGTCGGGAGGTGAAAACTTTTTGAATTTAAAGATCAAGGTAAATTGTACTTAATTTGTCTTCCGGGAAACATGCAAGTATCTTCTGTTGCTTCCGAAGGGAAGTACTAAATGAAAAAAAAAATATTTAAACAAAATAAGAAAAATTTGGACTTCTTCATCCTGTTCAAAAGTTTTCACCCCCCGACTCTTAATGCATCGTGTCTCCTTCTGGAGTGTCAGTGAATGTTTGAACCTTTTTTAATAGTTGAGTTTGAGTCCCTCAGTTGTCCTCAGTGTGAAAAGATGGATCTCAAAATCATTCAGTCACTGCTGGAAAGGGTTCAAATATGCAAAAAAATCCTTGAAAACTGAAGAATCTGCAGGACCTGGAGGATTTTTCTGAAGAACAGAGTTTAGTTTAACTGCTCAGAACAAACAAGGGACTCATGAACAACCATCACACAACAAAAAAAGTGTCATAGATCATCCAGGAAACCACACACAGTATTAAGAATCAAGGGTTCCCAAACTTTTGAATGGAGATATTTTAATAAATTCAGCTACTTTTTTGTCTTGTGGATTATATGTAAACATCTTTTATGTAAAATATCTTACTCAGGAGACTACTAAATAAAAAATAACATGCATTTTGTATGATCTCTCTTATTTTGTTAAAA
>RJVU01035287.1:1065982-1077721 GCA_003731715.1 Anabarilius grahami
AAAAGTAGCTGAATTTATTAAAATAACTCTGTTCAAAAGTTTGTGAACCCTTGATTCTTAATACTGTGTGTGGTTACCTGGATGATCTATGACTGTTTTTTTGTTGTGTGATGGTTGTTCATGAGTCCCTTGTTTGTCCTGAGCAGTTAAACTGAACTCTGTTCTTCAGAAAAATCCTCCATGTCCTGCAGATTTTTCAGTTTTTGAGGATTTTTTGCATATTTGAACCCTTTCCAGCAGTGACTGTATGATTTTAAGATCCGTCTTTTCACACTGAGGACAATTGATGGACTCAATCACAACTATTAAAAAAGGTTCAAACCTTAATTTGTCTTCCGGGAAACATGCAAGTATCTTCTGTTGCTTCCGAAGGGAAGTACTAAATGAAAAAAAAAATATTTCAACAAAATAAGAAAAATTTGGACTTCTTCATCCTGTTCAAAAGTTTTCACCCCCCGACTCTTAATGCATCGTGTTTCCTTCTGGAGCATCAGTGAATGTTTGAACCTTTTTTAATAGTTGAGTTTGAGTCCCTCAGTTGTCCTCAGTGTGAAAAGATGGATCTCAAAATCATTCAGTCACTGCTGGAAAGGGTTCAAATATGCAAAAAAATCCTTGAAAACTGAAGAATCTGCAGGACATGGAGGATTTTTCTGAAGAACAGAGTTTAGTTTAACTGCTCAGAACAAACAAGGGACTCATGAACAACCATCACACAACAAAAAAAGTGTCATAGATCATCCAGGAAACCACACACAGTATTAAGAATCAAGGGTTCCCAAACTTTTGAATGGAGATATTTTAATAAATTCAGCTACTTTTTTGTCTTGTGGATTATATGTTAACATCTTTTATGTAAAATATCTTACTCAGGAGAGTACTAAATAAAAAATAACATGCATTTTGTATGATCTCTCTTATTTTGTTAAAATTATTCACATTTTCACAGATTCTTATGAACAACAGTTAAATTAAAGGACATGTACACATAAAGCAAATACTTTTATTGGGAATTCATATAAAACCAACAACAACAACAACAGGCACACAATAGAAAAATAGTACATGTGCAAATGTCTTTGAGGTTATAGAGCAGATGTCCAAGCAAGAAAGAAAACCAACAGTTAAAGTGAATGTTTAGGCTAAAGACTTTTGTTTTTAAAAAGAGGATAGTATAAAGGTGGGTATAAAGACGCATGTTGACGTATTGAAAACGATAGCGGTCTATAGAAAGTCTAAAGTGTTTTTCCTAAAGGGTTGTTGCAAGTGCCATTCTGAACCAATGGAATCAGAGTGAAAATTGAATTGAAGTATTCAGCAAACAAAGAAATGCATTAGATTTATAACTACCTACATATTTAAACAGACTGCAGCAAACTAGTTAAAATGATGAAGAAATTAGTTAATGAAAAAGGGAAGTTAAGGTTAACCATTCACTCTTGTTATCATTTGTTACCAAGATAAATATCATGTTTTGTTAGTGCTATGTGCTTTGATTTCCCTGCTGCTCTTCAGCAAACTTTATGAGGCATGTAAGAGAAACTGTAAGTTCAACAAATCACTTAAATGTCCTAACAGAGACATGCTGGTGGTGTCTGTAAATATTGAGATATCTTCAGTTCTAGTTATGCATCTAACAATAATACTGGTAAATACATTGAAAGGTAGCTTATATCTACAGAACGTTCTGTTCAAAGTCTTACTCTAATTACTCGTTTAGAAACCTAGTCAAAACCAATCACAGATCTCAACAACAATTTCAACTATATTGATATCTAGTACCAATAAACAGGTCTAAAAGCTGTAGACTTTTGGACAGTTCTTTATGGTCTTCCTCATGACTATTTTAATCAAACAGGCCCTGTTCTATGGGCGTGAAACACCAATGGCTTTAAGCTCTCAGGAAGCAAATGTGGAATGCGGAAGCAAATATTGTCCTAAATTCAGGTATTGTCATGCTACTTATCACCTCTCTAGTTTTTACTACCAGCCTAGTACCTTGATGAACCGTTGAGTTGTGCAGCTTGGGAAGATTCCAGTAGAGAACAAGTTCTCATCTATCTCATATTGGTGGTTTTGCCAAACAATATCCGTCCAACCCCAGCAGTCATTTCTCCAGGAGCTTGGCTAGGTTCTGTCGCAGGTCACTCAAATCGTAGATCTTGACGTCTAAAGTTTCTATGACCTTCTGCACCGCACTCTCCGCCCTGTTATGGGCATCCTGGGAGGAAGCTAAAGCGCTTTCTGCTGTTTGCACTCGTTTCTCCAACTCAGAGTTCTTCACTTCCAGGTCCTAATGCCAAGACAAATAAACATTCATCCTTAGGTCACTAAAACATAATCATATTTATACAGTGAAGTCCAAAGCTACTGAAAATACTTCTGTTGTAAGTTAATAAAGAACTGTACCTGCATTCTTTGACTGGCCTCTTCCCTTTCTTTCTCCAGCTCACTCAAATCTGGTTTCTTGCCCCGCAGAGTCTTTATTTCCTGTAATAACCATTTTTAAATAAGAAATATTCTTTACTAACTTCATCTTACAAGTGAAATGAAACAGGAGTCCTACTTTATTTTCAATGGAAATTCACTGGATTTAAATGGGCTGTTTTATAATAATGTTTTTTATTTGAAACAGATGTAGAAAATACAGTGTCTGGAGTAGCTGTGCAGCTTACAGTGTAAAGAGAGAGCTATTGAATATAATGGGATCAGTCTAGTTCTGATGTGTCGCAAGACGTCATAAGTGTCCAGTGTAGACATGGTGAATCTAAAATTTGAAGGTGGTTCTCAATTTGTGTATACACTATTCTGTGCCGTTTTTAAGTATTAATTGTGCAAGTAGTGTGCTAACACTAAAAGTTCCAAAAAGAAAAAGTGCACTTTAAATACCCAGATGATGCACCGAATAAACGATGTGTGGAATGTTGGGCAATAGAGTGGTGGAACTATGAAGTCACTTTGTAGGCCAAGTTAGCATCGCGCTGGCTCGCTCGACAAAAACCCAAAAGGTTTTTTCCCATAGGCTTTTCAATTAAACGCAAAAAATAAATTCTGTGATCAACAAAAATTTATGATACTTACTTGCACGTTTTGTCCATCAAGATCAGTGTTGGGGAAAGCTACTTTTAAAAGCAATGCAATAATTACAATATTGTGTTACTCCCTAAAAAAAAAAAGGAACTAATTGCGTTATTTAGTTACTTTTATTTTGCATTACATTACTTTTGCGTTACTTTTTCTCACCAGGGGCCTCGTGTATAAAACGTTCTGTAGATTTCATCCTAAAAGTGCGTCTACGCATAAAAGCCAGATTTTCCATACGCACAAAGTTTTCAGATTTACAAAACCATGCGTAGACCAGAACCTGTGCAAAATTCCCTTTATAAAACCCAGTCAACGGAAGATTGTAAGTACATGGATCTCCGCCCCGTCTCCTCCCCGAAATCACCATATATGGAGCTTAAAACATCTGGCTTTCCTGTAGCTCAGTGGTTAGAGCGTGGCACTAGCAATGCCAAGGTCATGGGTTCGATCCCAGGGATTGCACATACTCAGATACAAATGTATAGTATAATGCAATGTAAGTCGCTTTGGATAAAAGCGTCTGCCAAATGCATAAATGTAAATGTAAATGTAGTTTTACTATGCGTTATGTCATCTGCATATCATTTCCATGCATATTCCCATCCACGTGACACAGTGTTTAACTGTACAAGACATTAGGAAAATGACAATAAATGCATCACATTACATTGCTAAAAATCATTCACTATCCTTGTCTCGTTTTAGAAAAAAATTATAATATAAAATACTGTTCAGAATTTATTACTAATTATTAATACTCTCATTCCGGTGTAATAATCAAGGAACTTTGCTGCCGTACCATGGCTGCAGCAGGCGCAATGATATTACACAGCGTCTCTCACAAATGTCTCCATGGTTGCAAGGCACGCTCCCTGTGCAAGCAAGGGGTCACAGACGGTGCGTAATATTATTGCGCCTGCTGCACCCATGGTACGGCAGCAAAGTTCCTTGATTATTACGCCGGAATGAGAGTATAGTTCCTAGCCATATCGGCCTAGAAAATCGCAACTTTTCATTTTCTGTCGGTCTTAGTACACGATGTAGCTACAGAAGAGTCAAGTTTTAAATAGGAAAAATATTGAAACTCTTTGGTCAATTTTGAGCGAGATGCTAACGGTCTAATCAGATTCAATGAACTATGCTAAGCTATGCTAAAAGTGTTACCGCCAGACGTGGAGATCGGCTGAATGGATTCGAAAACGGTAAAACTCAACTGTTTAACTCTAGAGGAGTTGAAAAATTAGCCTATTTCCAAAAAAAGGGGAGTGTTCCTTTAACTCCATTAAGTAGAGTGATATATTTAATCTAAATGTGGAAACTGAAATGTTTAAATGGAAAACAGTTTAAAATAGTTCTGTTTACTTCATAACTTCGCTCACTCCAGTAAAAGAGTGCGTACGCATGGTCTAGAGCAAAGCTTTCAGCTGTGCTGCCATTCTGGATTAAACAAGATGAAATAGGATACAGGAGAAGGAAGTTCAACACTCTTATTTCTAAATCTAAAGTAATTTTTGCTTTATTAGTATGGTTGAATTAGATCACTGAAGGTAAGCAGCAAAGACATTAGGTAATAAAGTGGGATTAAATACATAAAATATATTTGTGTAATTTAATATATTACAGGTTTGCATAAAATTCTGAGATTGCATTTCCCTGTTTTTATTCATTTTGTGGAATACTGAATGTTTTCGTGCAAGTGAAATGAGTAAATGTATGTTCATATTTAGTCTAGAACTACAATCATCATCATGTTCACACAGCGCACACAACGCCTCTGCACTTTATTTCTCTCAACATGGGGACAGGAGAGCTCAGTCAATAAATGTGAAAAAGTAACTTAGATATTTTGTTGTAAATTGAAAAAGTGTTGTTACTTTTCTAGTTACTTGAAAAAGTAATCTGATTACATAAATTACTTGTGATGCGTTACCCCCAACACTGATCAAGATCATTTTCACAGATGAACGACTTTTATGAATTTTAAAGCCTAAATGCAGAAGCAAAAAGCTATAGCAAAACGTTATAGCCTAAAGGTAGGCTATAAACGAACTACACCACGGTCGCACAATTTCAACGTCACCACCACTAAGCTTCTGACAACACTTTCACTCTTTATCTAAAGACATTTTCCCTGAAAGTTTGAATTAGAATAGTTTGTAAGAGCGTAGTTACAGGCATAACAATTGAGCTTACCTGTTCGGCATGATGACGTTTAATGTCGCCGACAGCCTCTGTAGTCTGATTTAGCCACTTGTTAGCAACCATCATTTTCAAGACATGTAACAGCTTAAAAAATCATGGGTAGGTTAATACTGATGTATTTAATGTTTCAGAATAAAACGTTGAATGGATTCGAAAACGGTAAAACTCAACTGTTTCTGTATCTTGAGCTAGTGTTAACCACGGACCTTATTTCAGCCATTTAACCAATAACCCATTGACTTTGGGACGATGGAACCGAAATGTGCTATAATGCTAACTCGCTTCCAGTTTTTGGCCTACAAAAATGCGTCATAGATCCACCACTCTATTCATGCACTCAACTGTTGCAGCTTTCCTTACATAGTGGAGGGGGAGGGGCTATCAGACTCTAATGTTGAATGACAAAATCTTATCAAATTCATACACTAGATGAGTATAAGCACTATGCATAGTATAAGTTCATAGTGTATAATACATCATTTAGGAAACAACTGGAGTCTCTTATCTTGTGTCAGTTAACACTGTTATTACATGAAGTAATCTTTACCTCATCTTTAGCTTTGATAAGAGCCTCCATCTCTGCCATAGACTGTGTGAGCTCCTCGCTCCCCATCTCACTGGCAGAAACCCCGCTCTGAGCCTCCAACTCTGCAACCTGAAATTTGAAACCAACAGACCACAGCTATTCCAAGTTCTCTCATCAAACTCTGGCTGAACAATCGGTCCCCAACTCTATAAAATCTTAGAAAAATTGAGAACGTGCCATGTTGTACAATAAAAATCTAGTTTAGAAGTAAATGACAGAATTTTTACTTTTGGGTGAACTATCCCTTTAATGCGTTCTCAGACTTTTGGATCACACTGGAAAATAAAATATCTATCACACTCTTACTTTCCACACAGCCATGGTTTGTGACTGAGCGTCTTTTCTTCAGAGGTCATTATAATTCACAGGCAACACTACACTCATGCTCACCCCTGAGGGAAAGTAAAGCAGGCCAGCACTGCACTGGAGCTTTTTAGCACTGTCACAACTCAGAGCCATTTTTTTCTGTTTGAGTTAGGGAGAAACTTAGCTGTCTCATTTTCCCCACGGTCATTTGTCTTCCCCCTGTTCCGGGCAATGAAGGCGTATTGTCTTTTCCTAAAAATATCCCTTTGCACGCTCTCCGAAGACCTGAACTACATACGTCACCTGGTTGATGTTTGCTTCAGTAGTGTAGTTCAAAGTGTTGTGGAATCATTTATGTATGATTATGTAAAAATACTGCCAAAGACTGCCTAAGGGAAAATATTCAGTTTGCTTGAGCAACTGCTAAAACAAATTGTTAACACATGAGAACATTTAAATGTGGATGTTATCCTTATGTGGTCCGAAAAGACAGCAGTGTGGAAAAACTGTTTAATCTAAAACCTCTTCTTGTATGTCCCAAAACTCTTTATGAACATTTAATTAACACAACTGATATCTTTCCAAACCTTTATGACATTCTTTCTTCTGTGGAACAGAAAAGAAGATATTTTGAAAAATGTCCAGCACTGTGGAAGTCCAAAAAACACTGAACCCCACTGATTTTCAAAAGCAATTTCTTCTTGAGTTCTGCAAATGATAAATAAGTCATACAGGTTTGGATGACATGACGGTGAGTAAATTATGACAGAACATTCATTTTTGGTTGAACTATCTAAACGAAACTTGTATTGCCCTTAAAGGAATAAATCACCCAGAAACTAAAATTTCCTGATTATTTACTCAGCCCAATGCATGTTGGGAAGTTCAAGCAAGAATTGTTTACAAGTGTGGAGGAGGAGCACTGTCCAAAACAAATGGTCATTGCTCTATATAAAAGGGGTGGTTCAATGTTTTTTCTAGGCTTGATTGTGTTTATGGGGCACAGTTTAACATGTCTTCATGCTTCGTAAAAAAAAAAAAAAAAACGCTGTATTTTTCATATATTTTACCTTTATTCTACACCGCTGTCTCCATTGTCATTTGAACGGCCGGTTGACTTCCTGGTTCTATGATACAACTCCCTCCAAAATACGCAATGGGCACCGATTGGTTAGCTGGCCCAGTGTATTGTGATTCGCTCCGGAAACGCCATGCCCCTTACCATTACTTTGCATGTGCTAAGGTGGAACTGTAAATAATGGCGTCAATATTGCCATATCAATTTGAGCCCGAATCAGACCCAGATAGCAGTAATGATGAAGAGGGTCAAGCAGAACCTCTGCAAGCACAATTTTTAAAGGACGTTTTTGAATGGTAAGTATCTCTGTTTGTATTTGTGTCAAAGATATGCTGTCACTTGTAAATGTTACTACTGTTTATGTTAGCTTTCGATATACAGTTTTATCCTGATTAAAGCTTTTGTGTAGGTGAATACATGACTGAGTAGTAGCATTTTTGTAAAGGTATTGTTTAATTTATAGCATAAACAACGCCAAGAAACACCAACAGTAGTTAGTTTGTTGGAGAAGTATGAAATAGAATTTAGCTAACTGGCTAGCGAAGCCAAACCGCTTTGGTCTTTGTTTACATCATTGACGCAACCAAAAAATAGCAACAATCTATACATTTAAAAGACATGTACAAACAATATAACCTACTTACAGATTCGGGCCCATAAACAGCAGCTTCTACTTTTAAAGTGGGAACTGCTCCATCTTTCAGTAATAGCCTTTGTGCAAATCCAGCATTGAACTCGTGTAGATTCTGGAAGCTGTCTTCCATGAAATGTGCAGCACAGACAGCTAAATTAGGATTATAATTGTCAGGAACAGAATTAAACAAATTTTAACCATTTTTCCCAAAGTCCAGTATCCCTAGGAAGGTCAAACACTGAAGACTTGTATGCGTGCGACATGGACTCGCCCACTTTGTTGCGTGTTCCCGGAGGCAGGGTTTATGTTAATTGCAGGGTTTATGATGTCACCACCCCGGGAAGAAGCTCGTTGTAGTCCAAACCGGTCGTAATTCTAGGCATTAAACTGCCATAACTTTAAAAGACAATATCTCCGTTTGCATTGAACTTTCAGCGCTGTAACTTTGCAGATACTGTTTATGCTCAAGCAGCAACATTACACACTAAAGTTAAAAAAGTGAAATCACAATGAACCACCCCTTTAAAGGGTTAGTTCAAAAATGAAAATTCTGTCATTAATAACAGAAATTTCTTCTCTTCCCTGTCATTCTCCTACACTGTTTACGTTGTAGACACAGTGCAGAGCTTCCAGGTTGTACATCAGAAAGCCGCCCCTTTATTGGCAGGCTCCTTCGTCAGCATCACACGCATGCGTCGTTCTGCTCACGTGAACAGCGTCGGCCAATACCGATTTGGCGTTCTGACGCAGAACCTGGAAGCGCTGAACTGTCTCTACACCGTGAACAGTGTAGGAGAATGACAGGGAAGAGAAGAAATGGTTGAATAAAGTCATTATTTTTGTTTTGTTTTTGCACACAAAAGTATTCTCGTTGCTTCATAAAATTAAGGTGGAACCACTATGTCTTTAGTACCTTTCTGGGCCTTGAAAGTAGGTAATTAAATTGCTGTCTATGGAGGGGTCAGAGAGCTTTCATCAAAAATATCTTAATTTGTGTTCTGAAGATGAACAAAGGTCTTACAGGTGTAGAACGACATGAGGGTGAGTAAACAGAATTAAAATTTTTGGGTGAACTAACCCTTTAATATTTGTTTATTGTTAAAAATAGTCTGTTCATGTGTGTATCAAGGATGTAAACTCCTCTTGTAAACCTTCCCAACGTGCATATGTCACGCGAGAGGTCATGAACTTAACCGTCTCGTGAACACTTTGCAGAGCTGGACCAAGGCGAGCATTTGTAGTTAAAAAGTATATATATTAAACTAATTGTTTCGCTACAGAAGACCCTTATTTGGCAGCTGGGGTTGTGTGGAGCCCTTTGAAGCTGTCTAAATATGGATTTTGGACTGTCAAAAATGGTCCACGTTGGGCACCGTTCACTTGCATTTGATTGAAAAAAAAATCCTGGAATGTTTTCCTCCAAAAGTCAAATTTTTCATCGGCTGAGATAAGTCATGTACAGTACATCTTGGATGGCCTTGGGGTGAGTAAATAATCAGGAAATTTTCATTTTTGGGTGAATTATTTCTTTAACATTCCTCACCTGTTCTCGGAGGCGATCTGTTTCTTCCTGATACTCGGCTAATTGTTTTTTCCAATGTTCAATGCTGCTGTTAGCTTCATGAAGAGCAGCCACAAGCTTAGCGTTGCTGTCCCGAAGAGAAAACAGCTCTGCTTCCGAGTTTCTCTCACATATCGACCTGTGAACAAACCAACATCTGGGTTTCAGTTATACTCGAGTCTTTCCTTCTGGATCCTGAGGCAAAGACAAATTTCATCAAAGAATTTTAGTCCAATGGCAGCAGATGGTAAACACTACACACATGGCTGAGTTTTGAAATGTAATTTATTTTGTGTTACCTTTATATTTTGTAAACAGAAGGTGTGCAAACAATTTCTGATGTCCCTGTCAGATTTTAGATTTAAAGGAGAATCATCTTATTTTGCAGAGACAGATGTAAGTAAGCCATTTGCAGGCTGACTTTCTGAATCTGTGGGTTTGTGATGTTTTCAACATTAGCATATTCAGTGTTGTGATTGTATGATGAAGTGCTTCATGCTTGAATCTGTAAAACTTCTGATGTTAAACTCACTACCAATTACCCCAGAAAACTACTGAGGAGGAAGAGTACATCAGGCGGATTTATTAGATTCACGTGCATCTGAGTGAGACAGTTGTGGTTATATATCAAGGAAAAAAAACATGTGAAGCTACTGTACCCCATTAAAAATATGAAGCAGATTAAATGACAAAATACATCAAATTTAAAGTTTGTCCCAAATTAATGTTGCAATTAGATATTACATTAGATCTGAATGTTTTACCCTTCGGAAAGCATCTTCCTCATCTGTTCTTTTTCCATGGACTGCTCCATATCAGCACTCTTGCTGCGAAACAACTTGTCCTCACTAGAGCCATTGACACCAAGCAGTGGAGGAGACTGACGGTCCACCGACAGAGCCTGTATTACAGACACATGACAGGCAATTAAAACATTGGTTTAATTGGTTTGGGGTCAGTAAGAATTTTAATTACAATTTTTATTTAGCAAGGACACATTAAATTGATCAAAAGTGACAGTAAAGACTTTTCCATTGTTTCAAAAACAATCTATTTCCAATAAATGTTCTTTTGAACTCAAACAATGCTGAAAAAAATGAATCACGTTTTCCACAAACATATTAAAGCAATACAAAATCTGCATATTAGAATGATTTCTCTAGGATCATGTGACACTGAAGACTGGCGCAATGATGCTGAAAATTCAGCTTTATGCAATATAAATGGGTATATTTACAAGATATATGCAATATTTATGAAATCTCTCCTCTTAAATGCCGCCGTTGATTTGGTGCTTTACAGGAAATATCCACATTTAAAATGACCGACAGTCCCAGTGAGCTCACATTTTCCATCCTATGGTAAGAGTTAGATAATTCAAAAAGGAACTTCTTTAAACAACACATTCTTAGTCTGTGTGTTTGATGAAGAAACTCTAAAAGAGTTCGCACATGTGACTAAACAGGGCATGAGGCAACATATGGAGTTGTTCTTTAATTCAAATGTAAAAGGACATCAGTTTATTTCAACCTGCTGTTCATGATGACTTGAGAAAACCAGAACAGTACTTCTGATAGGACTCGGCTATTTTGCTTACACTGTATAACAGCAAGCACAGCCTCGGTTTCTCAAACATGTACAGTGTTTCTGTGGAGCAAGCAATGCATGCTTGCTCTCAGAAAAGCTTGTATAATTCATCAATCTCAGATGCATTCCCCAAAGGAAGACGTTCTATTTCTAATCCGACCACTCAGGCCGATGACTTGTTTGCCTTCTCTACAGTGGTTCATGGCAGGCGTAGGGGGCTTGAGATGGAGCTCTCTGTGTGTTTAATATATTTAAAGAAAGAGCAAGAGGAATCAGAGATGACAACTCCACTGCATAGTCAATGGCTCGGGTGCTCGATTGCTTCAATAATGTATCTTGCAGATTTCTACATTTTTAATGAGGGATCACAGATTTCCAGCATATTCCTCTTATCATGAGTGAATATTTTGTTTTGTTTTTTGCTTCACAAACCAAATAAAATAACACTGAACTTTAGCAACACTATAAGAAATAGCTCAAATTAAACCACCACCATCTTCCCCCAAATATCATTCCTATTGAAACAAGCAGAAGAAGGGCAGGACATGTCGAAGAAATGGCCAAAGTTTAGGAAGTTGGTTTAGTTAGACTCAGCAGCTATTAGTAGGAGCAGTGCTATTTTAGTATTATGTATACACTTTTATAGTATTTATTAATATTTTGAATTAGCTTTCATTTTTATATGTTCAGTATAATTTTAG
>RJVU01035287.1:1077788-1089766 GCA_003731715.1 Anabarilius grahami
TTTTTTATTTTTGATTTATTTTTAGTATTAGTACTTCACCTTATTTTAAGTTAGTTGCCAAGGCAACATTTCTAAGTTTTCTAAATTTAAGTGTTTTTTTTTTATCTAATATTTTATTTCAGCTTTACTTCAATCAACGAAAACAATAACAGAGTGGGAGGGACTTAATTCTAGACAGCATTTGATTGGACACAAATTTGGAAACACCCCTGAGTTCAAGATGATGTCATTAAAGGATTAGTTCACTTTCAAATGAAAATTACCCCAAGCTTTACTCACCCTCAAGCCATCCTAAGTGTATATGACTTTGTTTCTGACGAAGACAATCTGAGAAATATTAATTCATATCCTGACGCATCCGCGCTTTATAATGGCAGTATGCGTTACCAAACGAGTATGAGCTGAAGAAAGTGTCTCCATCCACATCCATCCGTCATAAACATATCACAGCATAAGTTTTTTGAAGAATATGGTGGTTTGGCGGAAGCTAGATATTTTACTTCATAACTTGTTAAATATGGATATTTCTTTACACAAACACATCGCTTCACTTCAGAGGGCCTTTATTAACCCTCCGGAGCGTGTGAAATATGTTTATGACGGATGGATGTGGATGGAAGCACTTTCTTCAGCTCATACTTATTTGGTAACGCTTACTGCCATTATAAAGCTCGGATAAGTCAGGATATTTATTAATATTTCTACGATTGTGTTCATCAGAAACAAGAAAGTCATATACACCTAGGATGGCTTGAGGGTGAGTAAAGCTTGGGGTAATTTTCATTTGAAAGTGAACTAATCCTTTAAGATGATTTCATAAATAGTTTTTAGTACATTTTCTCAGGGGAAAAAAAAGAGACTGTTTTACACACGTAAAAGATAATTTCGTCAACTTTTATAAGTGCATTTGCATACAGATGGCCAATTTTGATGTCAGGAGATCTAGAAAATTGGCTTCTGTGCAAACTGGGACAAAAACAGGAATATGTCATCTTGCATGACAGGGTTTTATATCCAAGGCTTCCTGAGGGGTTTGAGGACCTCAGTCACAAGAGCGGAATGAATGTGCGGTGGTGTGTCAGCTGCACAGGAGACACAGGTGTGACATTGTATGTGGAAACAGATGCAGATGGTAGTTTGACAGCTTACCTGAGACAGCTGAGAGAGAGATAATCCCATCACCACAGAAGAGACATGGAGAGAAAGAAGATAGAAGCATTTCATTAATTAACATATCATTTAGTAAGTGGGCTGAATGTAGACAGGTGATGCTTGCCAAGGGAAACCTTGCTATTACTAACAGTCCTACTTAAGAGTCTGAACAAAAACTAAAGTGTGGCAAGTTCTGCACGGGCAAGCACACACACTCTCTTGCAAAAAATTCAAAACTCTTGACAAAACGGACTGGCTAAAAACATTTTTGACGTATGAGAGAGGTTCATTAATGTTACACAGTGAAAATATCTGTTATATAAACAAAATACTGGATTTGGCCAGAAAGCTTTTAGAAGCAGACACATATAGATTCAGTGATCAAAGAGCACATTTCTCTGTTTGACTTATTTATACACTTCCATTTTACCCCCATCACCCCAGGTCTAATGCAGCACCCCGAAAAAAACACTTTATTAATTAATAAGGGCAGCATTATTCAGCGCACACTGTTGCCGTTTTGAACTCTAAACACTTAGGTTTGATTAAATAATGAATAGCTCTCAGACAGCGGTCTGTTTCATATGCTCTACAGAGGCACGTTTGAACGCAAAAGAGCTTATGGGCTTCATGGAAACAAAAAGCCTGTCATGGCCATTTAACGACTACAGAATACTGTATATATGGACACACAACACAAAGCATACTGCAGTACTATTAAGATATTTTGTATTTTGAGATTATTTTAATGAAAATGAAGGATATTTTCCACCAAAGTACTCATTACCATAATGTATCTGGACAACTTTTTTGTTATTTTTACTGTATAGAAATACTGTAATATGCTTTTTAAAAATTTAAATCAGAATAAAAGCTATATATGATTTTTTTTTTCAGGATTGTAGTAATGAGAAAGGGGGTTGGGATAGGGTATATTTATAACTGTATATATAATATTATTTTTTATTTATTTAATTTGATTTCTCATGACAGGTAAAGGATTAGTTCACTTTCAAATGAAAATTAGCCCAAGCTTTACTCACCCTCAAGCCATCCTAGGAGTATATGACTTTCTTCTTTCTGATGAACACAATCTGAGAAATATTAATAAATATCATGACGCAGCTGAGCTTTATGATGGCAGTGAACGATACCAATGAGTATGAGCTGAAGAAAGCGCATCCATCCACATCCATCCATCATAAACTTTAATAAAGGCCTTCTGTAGTAGTTAAATATCTAGCTTCCGCCAAACCGCCTTCCAATACGAAGAAAGTGTAAAACTCTTGCAGTTCAAAAAGCTTACGCTACGTCCTACGCCTTCCCTATTCAACTTACGGAAAACACGATGCCAGTTTACACTTTCTTTGTAACTTGAATGCGGAAGGCGGTCTGGCAGAAGCTAGATATTTTACTTTATAACTTGTTAAATATGGATTTTTTCTGTACACAAACACATCGCTTCATTTCAGAAGGACTTTATTAACCCCCCCGGAGCCGTGTGGAGTATGTTTATGATGGATGGATGTGGATGGAAGCACTTTCTTCGGCTCATACTCTTTGATCCCGCTCACTGCCATTATAAAGCTTGGCTGTGTCAGGATATTTATTAATATAACTCAGATTGTGTTCATCAGAAAGAAGAAAGTCATATACACCTAGGATGGCTTGAGGGTGAGTAAAGCTTGGGTTAAGTTTCCTTTGAAAGTGAACTAATCCTTTGAGTACATTTCCCTTCCAAATTCTCATTACCATTGGGCACTGAATTTTTTGAAATTCCCATAGTACTAAAGGTGATTCTCATTGCTGTAACAGTAATTTAATTAATTAACTACTCTACAATTTATGGGGTCATGAATTAAGAAATCAAATTTTCGTTGATGTTTTGACATATAAGAGGTCATTGTACTCAAATTCAAAACTTCCTCATTAGTCCAAATACAGCTTTTATTGAAAACAAGCTCAGAAAAGACTAGTTTTAGATTTAGTCACATTATTACATCATAGTGTGATGAAAGACCATCTCTGCAGAAGATCAATGCCTACTTACAGCACATCATTTCCTCTTTAGCCCCGCTCACCAATTCACACGTCATGTAGTAGTAAATGTGAGACTGATGCAAACACAGGGTTATTCCAGCAACAAAACATTAGAGATGCCTCTGAGGAATACAAGAATCTTTGAAGTGCCAAGTTGTGGAAAAACAGTCTTTGCATTGCCATCCTTGTGATCCTACAGTTAAAGCGTGGATGAACTTTATTTTTAACAAAGTTCCACTCAGATCGCATCAGAGAGACACTGTATTGCTTTGTTTGATACAGATGTTTGATATGTACTGAGTATTTATACTGTAGTGCCGCAGTCAAACTAAATAGTTGTGATAGTTGTGATTTGCAGTTCTTTGTTTTTTTTTTGTTTCAGCATTTAATGGGGTTAATGCATTGGATTATCGGATATGGAAGAAAGCACGTAGAGAACGCTGCTTTTGTTATTGTTTTGATCAAGGCCATTCTCTGTAATCCTGAATAAAAGCTTCAGTGACTGACATCTTCTGTTTTGTCATCAGTAAGACATTACAACACGTTACATTTTATTTAAAACACGACACAGCAATGACAATATTTAATTATTATTATTATATTTATATAATATAATGACAATATTTAATTACTATTAATACGTTTTTTTTCACTTTATCGAAAAGGATGAACTATGAATAGCCTATAAGAACGACACTGTGACAAACGATGATACATTAATTCATATTTCCGTTTACACAAAACACCATAAGTCATCCTTTGTCAATTATAACTGTGGTAACTCCATGCAAAACTATTAACCAAGCTATACACCAAAAAAATTCAGTTAAATTTACGGTACAAAAAACCAGCAGCTGTAAACGTAACTTTTTTTTAAAATTATTGTTAACTATACATTAAATATACAGTTAGATCTATTACAGTTATTCACCGTATATAGTACGGAAACTTTAATATTCAATTAACAGTTTTTTACTGTAACATTTTTACATTCTTTTAAAATCACAGAAATTTTTTAGCAATGACTAAACTTTGACTTACTTCAAAGTCTTGAATGCGGCATGTCTATCAAAATGGAGTATTCGAAAAAGACAGTTAAAAACAGGATAGAAAATAGCTTATTTCTAAATAAGGGTGTTTTTTGATTTGGTTCAGTTCATGACCCTTTTAAATCAGCATAAATATATAATATATACATTTAATATAATATAATATGATTTCTAATTTACTACTTTTGATTTGGGGGAGAAAAAGTCAAACTGGATTGAGCAGTTTAATAAAAAAATACATATTATATAAACTCATATTCTATNGGGTGAACAAGTCAAACTGGATTGAGCAGTTTAATAAAAAAATACATATTATATAAACTCATATTCTATTCTTATGTGCAAGTAGACTTTGATATACTCTCAGGCTGCTATTAAGGACTGTAATGGGCATAATAATTAGGGGCTGAGTGCGTCACAAATGGTGAATGAAAAAGGTCAGCCAACTGTAAAGCAAAATGAACAAGGCATTTGAATTCCCCGGGTGACTGCACAGTTACATAACTCCACACAGGCTACAACCAGTATCTCTGTGTCACCTCCTGGCATGTGAAGACATGCTTTGTTTATCGCACTTCCTAAGAATTCAGAAAAACACAGTAAAACACTTCTCTTATGTGTCTGATATTAGCATTTTGATACACTATACCATGTGTAAAGATGGCCGCATTAGGTATCATATCACTAGAGGCCAGTCGATCCTCTGTGCTATTGTTAGTGTGGTTAATAGAGATGGAATGAAATGCTGTGGCACGTTATCTGAATCGAGCAGCTGAGAAAGTATGACATGAGTTATCACTTGTCTAAATTTTAATCATTATGTTATGCTGCTGTGTCTTTTTCAGTCACACTTCTAAAAGGTTCGAGATTAACTCAAGTTATTTACAAGTTACTGTGTTTACCTGTGGAGCAGAGAGGTTTAGGCCAGGACTCAGCAGCTCAAACTTCTCCTGTGATTTATCCCGGACGAGCCGTGCAGCCTCCTTAAGCTCTTTAAACTGCTCTGAGAACTGCACAGACAATTAGTGACATGATTAAAGGCTTCATAGTAACATTTTTTGAGCAAAACTTTAGCAAAATACACTATAGCAATAAATTACAAGAGGCCATGCAATATTGTGAAGTCAAGTCAAGACTTTATAATATCGCACTTTATACAATAGAGATTGTTTCAAAGCAGTTTTACAGGGATAAACAGGAGAATAATGATTCAATAATGCAAACAGAATTCAATTCTGCTGTGAATCAGCTTCTAGAAAGACAATAGTAAACAGTCATTAATCAGCTGAAATCAGTTCAGTGTTGATTCAGTTTGGTTCAATAACTGTGAAGTTCATCAATAATGGAATGAGTTCAATTCAGCTAAAAAGCAGCTCTGGAGAAAACAGCGATGTCATCATCCACCTCAGTTCAGTTCTCATCCAATAATGTCAGTGCATTCGAGTCAATAATTTTGAAAAATATTAAGTGAATACAGATGCAGTTTAAAGAACGTAGTTAGACATGACACGCAGTGGACCACAAAATATTCTCTAAATGTCTTTTAAATAGTCAAATATGTTGCATAATCAATAAGACATGAAACTTTAAAGGGTTAGTTCACCCAAAAATGAAATTTCTGTCATTAATTACACACACTCATGTCATTCCACACCTTCAAGAAGACTTTCATTCATCTTTGTAACACAAATTAATATATATATTTTTTTTTATCCCCAATAGAAAGCAACATAATTACCATCATTCAAGGTCCAGGAAAGTACTAAAGACATTGTTAAAACAGTCAATGTGACTACAGAGGTTCAACCTTAAAAGAATACTTTTTGAGCGCAAAAACAAAACAAAAATAACGACTTTATTCAACAAATTTTTCTCTACCCTGTCAGATTCGTACGCAGTTGATGCAGTAAATGCAGTTCAGCTCAGTATTGGCCGAGGCTGTTCACATGAGCACCACGACGCATGAATGTGATGCTGATGCAGAAGCCAGCCAATAATGAGTCGGCGTTTGGACAAACACGGAAGCTCTGCAATGCGTGCACTACACCAACAGACTGAGAGGGAAGAGGAAAATTCTTGAATAAAGTCAATATTTTAGTTTTGTTTTTGCGCACAAAAAGTATTCTCGTCGCTTCATAACATTAAGGTTGAACCACTGCAGTCACGTCAATGTTTTTTAACAATGTCTTTAGCACCTTTCTGGACCTTGAATGTGGCGGTTATATGCCGTCTATGGACGAGTCATATACCTCTCGGATTTCATCAAAAATATCATAATTTGTGTTCCGAAGATGAACGAAGGTCTTACGGGTGTGGAACGACATGAGGGTAAGAACTTAATGACAGAATTTTCATTTTTGGGTGAACTAACCCTTTAAAGACACTAAATATAAACTTTGACCCATACCTCAAGCCAAGTTAGCCAGCATAATTCTAATAGATTAATATGCTATCTTTGCATATCGCTAGCCAATTAACTTGCAAGATTTGGATACCATTAACTAATCTGATATGCTATCTATCTATCTATCTATCTATCTATCTATGAAGCATACTCTTAGCCGATTAATACATTATGACATGGCTATCTGGAATACTTAAAGGGTTAGTTCACCCAAAAATGAAAATCCTGTCATTTATTACTTACCCTCATGCCGTTCCACACCCGTAAGACCTTCGTTCATCTTCGGAACACAAATTAAGATATTTTAGTTGAAATCCGATGGCTCCGTGAGGCCTTCATAGGGAGCAATGACACTTCCTCTCTCAAGATCCACAAAGGTACTATAAACACATCTAAATCAGTTCATGCGAGTACAGTGGTTCAATAATAATATTATAAAGCGACGAGAATATTTTTGGTGCGCCAAAAAAACTAAATAACGACTTATTTAGTGATGGCCGATTTCAAAACACTGCTTCATGAAGCATCGGAACACATACACTGATTCATTTGTGCTCCGATGCTTCCTGAAGCATTGTTTTGAAATCGGCCATCACTAAATAAGTCGTTATTTTGTTTTTTTGGCGCTCCAAAAATATTCTCGTCGCTTTATAATGTTAATATTGAACCACTGTACTCACATGAACTGATGAACGAATGTCTTACGGGTGTGGAACGGCATGAGGGTAAGTAATAAATGACAGAATTTTCATTTTTGGGTGAACTAACCCTTTAAAGGAACACTCCACTTTTTTTGAAAATAGGCTCATTTTCCAACTCCCCTGAGTTTTACAGTTTTCGAATCCATTCAGCCGATCTCCGGGTCTGGCAGTAGCACTTTTAGCATAGCTTAGCATAGCTTAGCATAGTTCTTTGAATCTGATTAGACCGTTAGCATCTCGCTCAAAAATGACCAAAGAGTTTCGATATTTTTCCTATTTAAAACTTGACTATTCTGTAGTAACATCGTGTACTAAGACCGACGGAAAATGAAAGTTGCGATTTTCTAGGCCGATATGGCTTGAAACTATACTCTCATTCCGGCGTAATAATCAAGGAACTTTGCTGCCGTACCATGGGTGCAGCAGGCGCAATGATATTACGCAGCGTCTCTCACAAATGTCTCCATGGTTGCAAGGCACGCTCCCTGTGCAAACAGGGGGACACAGCCGCTGCGTAATATCATTACATGATGTAACTACAGAAGAGTCAAGTTTTAAATAGGAAAAATATCGAAACTCTTTGGTCATTTTTTTGAGCGAGATGCTAACGGTCTAATCAGATTCAATGAACTATGCTAAGCTATGCTAAAAGTGGTACCGCCAGACCCGGAGATCGGCTGAATGGATTCGAAAACGGTAAAACTCAACTGTTTCACTCTAGGAGAGTTGGAAAATGAGCCTATTTTCAAAAAAAGTGGAGTGTTCCTTTAACTCTGATTGGTCAATCACTCACAGCATTTGGGTAAAATATTCCAGGCTAAAGTCATTAAGTTGAGCTCTATTGTCCAATTATAACAGGTAATAATTTAAAAACATCCCTCAAATTGCAAAAAGATACAAATAAAATGTTAAACTTTACAAAAGCTTCCATTTGTTAATTTTAACTAATGCAGTTAACTAATGTTAACTTCTACAATATGCATTTACCTGCTGAAGCTGCTGCTCTGTGGCAAACCCAAGGCCATACACTGTGTTCGCCCTGCTGTCCGCCCATTGGCCAAACTTCTGTGATGTTTTGGTGAAGGTCATATTAGGTGTGATGGTGCTGTTGATAATCGCCTGTAGTAGAGAAAATATAAAAAATAACAGTTTGAGATTAATAAAATCAAGGTCCAAATAACAAAAATTTCATCTTTTTATTGATAAATTTGCACCAACGACACAAACTTGGACCACCTGTAGCCGAGGTCTCTCACCTTAGTGCCCCCGACGCTGATGATGCGATACACGCTCCTGCAAGCATCATAGAAGAAGGAGACTGTAACAGCGTGTTTGCTGGCCGGAATCCAATTTCGTTTAGTGTCTGGGTCAATTTGGAAGACGTGAGCCTTCATGCTGAATAGTGGCTGCTCCCTTTCAGGAAAAAAGCAAAACAATATATTCATAACTTAATTCTAAATTAGGATGCCATCATTATTCTTGGACTGATGTAGATCGATATTATATAAGAAGTGTGATCACAGAAACAGCAGCGCTTGTGATGGGACTGAGAAGCACCTAATGCAAGGTCAAGTGTGGGACATCAAAGGCAGATCTGATTATGAAGGGGCACAGCCGTGCAAACAGTCTGAGAAAGGCCCAGCCTGAACTGTCACCACATCCTCTTTTCGTCAAATCAACAGGAGATGATTATGGATGGATTAATCAAAGATATATTTCCGACCCGTGAGAATGGCTCAGACTGTAGGCTGTTCAACACAGACAGCAAAGGAACACAAAGTATGGAGTGACATGGAATAGTGGACAAAACTCAAGTCTGCTAACCAGATGGTTGCTGGTTTGAGCTCTGCAAGGAGCTCAGCATTATGCCCTTGAGAACATCAATAGAAGCATCTCCTAAAAGACTACTTACTACAATATGTAATCTAGATATGTAATCCAGAGTAATCCAGCAATTTTTACGTTACACCCTGTCAAAACCAAAAGCAATATGATAAAAGCCCCAAAAAAACAAAACAAAAAAACAACAACAAAAAAAAACAACAACATTCAACCATTCAAAAGGTTGGGGTTGTTCATATTTTTGAATGTTTCTGAAAAAGTCTCTTATTCTCACCATGACCATTTATTTGAGAACAAATAATAAAACAGTTATATTGTGAAATACTAAATATATTTAAAAATGTCATGTATTTGTGGCAAAGCTAAATTTTCAGCATCATTACTTCAGTCTTAAGTGTCACATGATCATTCAGAAATCATTCTAATATGCTGATTTGGTGCTCAAGAAACATTTCTTATTATTATCAATGTTGAATACAGTCGTGCTGCTAAATATTTTGTGAAAACTATGATACAAAAATTATTTTATTTTTCCTAAATAAAAGTACTGATTTAAATGTAAAAAAAAAGACAGAAAGAAAATCTTACTGACCCCAAACCTTTAAACAGTAGTGTATCTCATTGTAAGTGAGATACACTACTGTTGCTTGGTTTCCGAAATCCGTAAGAGCACAATTCATAAGACCTGAAACGTATGCAAGTATGTGAACTCAAACACCACTAACTATGCATGTTCGGTTTAATGTGCTATTCATAAGACTTGAAACATTCTACACAAGTGCATGAGCACAAATTTTCTAGCTATGCAAGCTCAATTTCTCAGTGTTGCATTTTGACACATATCAGAAAGCAACTCATAAGACAAATGTACATGTTACATTCTTACCGTCATCATCAGAAGGAGACAGCATGTGAAAAAATCTTTATAGGGATGGTTCACCCACAAATAAAAAAACTATCATGATTTATTTACCTTCATGAGGTCCCAAACCTCCAAATCTCTTGTGGAATACAAATACAGATATTTTGAAGAACTGTTTTTGTCTGTACAATGAAAGTCAATGGGGTCAAAACAACATTGGACCCCAATGACTTTCACTATATGGATGAAAAAAAAACAATATCTTCTTTTGCGTTCTGCAGAAGAAAGTGAACTATCCCTTTAAAACCACTAGATTCACATCGCTCTCTTATGTACCCTCTTGACCCTCTCCCTGCCAGCCAGAAGTCCACTGCCAGAAAGTAATGGTCTGATGCTAATGGAAAATCAGTGAGTAATCTCTCATCGAATTTTACCTATCAGCCCAGTGAGGAGATCAGATTCATATCGGGCTTCGCTCTGGCACATCAGCCCTTTCCACACAATCCTGAAGGTCACACCTGTGTCATCATTGTTGTGGCTCCATAGCAAATTCTGGGTCCATCAATCTTTCCTGAATTAAACCTCCAGAGGCCAAAGTGACATTTTGGTAATGCTTAATCACTCTGGCAGTCTGGGAAGGTTATCTAGGACAGAACACCTCCGGAAAAGGCGGTGCAGGTGCTCCATACAGAAACTGTTTATCAAGCACTTCTGTTGCACAGTATGATATATAAAAAAGGTCTCCACTCCAACTTCTACAGTAATTTCACACCACAGCCAAGGTCTTCATTCAGAGACTGAGCCTCCTGGATTGTTCCCAAGACTTTATAGCATCTCTTTACGCCTCTAAGATCAAACAAGATCAAAGACCCGGTCAAATCCTGCAAATACTGGAATTAGTAACAGCAGAACACATAATAAACAGGATGGAAAGAGACAAGTCTTTCTATTAGGAGGAAGTCACCTGCTGGGTAATACCACACTGTTCTAAAATTTCACATCTGATTTATAAGATCCTCTGACCCAATTACCAGGAAATCTCCAATAGCGCCAAATGTATTTACAGAGTGCCATTTGAGCCCATCTGAGAACAGCCAATCTCATTTTTCTCGCCAGCACAGAAAAGGAGTATTTGAATCGATGTCAATAAGGCAGCCTGTCATGCACCTTCAAACAGACATGTTTAAACAGTGTACTTGTGTGAAATGATGCTTTCAATAACTCTTATATATCGTAGCATCTTTACCTAAATGCAATATGAGGTCAAACAAGATTGCATTGTCAGACTTTTTCAACAAGATGTTGGGAAAGACAAGCAAACAATTAATAGATTTTATTTGAACAATTTTCAGTTTTTAAATTGACGCACACATGAAGCTCAAGAATATCTACGTTATTGTAGGAATAATTATCCATCACATATTTCTCATTAATGTATGTGAAATATATATTTCATCAATAACTACAAATCAATATTTTGTTTATGTGGATGTAATGATCGGAGAAGTCATCGAAAGATCCAGTTATGACATTCTGATTAAAAACATGATTTCAATTTTATATAAAAAACTAAAACATATACATTAATTGTTCACAATACAATTATTTAGATGCATTTAGAAAATAGACAGGAAGAATTTCCATTTCACATAGACATAAAACAATTAACATAAAATTGTGATTAGTTGACCATCAACAATTTCTGAACACCTCCTTTTTCATATATTTCTAAAGGTTTTTTTTTTGGTTTGTTTTTTTGTACCATATTCATGAATAGTGACAAATAATCTGGTTTCATGCTTTCAAGGTTATTCTTTATAGTCATGCAAAAAGGTTAGCATACATGAAAAGGATAAGATACTTCTGGCGTTCCAGTTTAATTGAGTGCAAAGCTCATAAGAAAACACTAAAATCTAGAGATGACGACA
>RJVU01035287.1:1090252-1122209 GCA_003731715.1 Anabarilius grahami
CATTCTGATGGGAAATTAGAGAAAATCTACCCATAAAACAGAGGTGAGAGACTGCATCTCAAAATCCAGTGAGCTGCCTAACTAGTAGAAAGAATTTTGGGGAATTGCAGGCAAGTGCATCACTTCTGGGCATGACTTTGAGCATTTTTCATCAAACTCGGAAAGCGTCTTATGATGTCTAGTTAGACAGCGCAGTATATTTTGAAACGGCTGGAATGTGAGCTCGCGCTCGCCCTTTTCCAAACTTACGCCGTCCAAAATACTGATCAAAACTAAAGTTACACAGAATTTACAACTGTCACACATCGGTAAGCGTCAACTCTTGATGCTTCAAAAGATGTAACTTGCGCTGTTCAAGACCAA
The DNA here is from genome assembly GCA_003731715.1 of Anabarilius grahami. Taxonomy (NCBI): domain Eukaryota; kingdom Metazoa; phylum Chordata; class Actinopteri; order Cypriniformes; family Xenocyprididae; genus Anabarilius; species Anabarilius grahami. The sequence goes on from RJVU01035287.1 coordinate 1,090,616, forward strand.
TCGTCGTCGCTTTTCTGAAATTAGTAGTAAAAACTGTTAGGAGAGGGAACTTACCCCATTTCCACAGAAGTAAATCAGTGAATTTCGAACACTCCAGCTTTCTTTCCCAACGGATCCACGGAGGGTCGGTTTCAGTCCAGCCTGTCCTGTTTATATGGCGACAACCAGACAGCAATGTGAGTGTCAAAACAGTTGTTGTGCTTTGTTTGCTCCGTTATGGAGTGTTTTATGGAAATGGTGCTCTCCTTTGTCTAGTGTCTCTGTTGGCTCTCGGTTTCTTGTCCTCATAATCCTATTAGTTTTTCTCCATTGGCCTCGCTATTTCCACACTGTTGAAAAGCACGAAGTAAGCGTGCACTTCTGATGCTACGTTTCGTAGAGTCCTCATGGTCAAATTTCTCAAGTAATCTGCACCCCCTGAATACTACAACGTTCACTCACATTGACCTACCCCACTCCTTCATGCTAATGAAATCTGTTGCCCCCTACTGGCCACGGGTCGCAGGAGATAATGGACAGATTGGGCTGCTAGAACTTATCCACAAAACAATCTTCATGGACTCCATCTTTCCATGACAGAAACACAATTATTATCTATCTATCTATATTAAAATGAACTCATCTAAGATTTGGGGAATATGTTATTTTTATACTTGAACTGTAACATTGGTTAAATTAGTAAAATGATCATTTAGTAAATTTAATGTTTCTTAAATGAATTTATACTCAGAGACAGTGGTGGCTAATGTCAATGTATAAGATATATAGTATAACAACTGATATGTTGGTGAAAATGGTTACCATGGTAACTCTTTAATTCTACTACTAACGTGAAGGCTTGCTCTTATGCTGTTTTGATCCATTTGTTTTGTACTATTTTATGTAAAATGCTTTATGTTTTTTATTTTTTTATTTATGTTTTATCTCACACTTGTACCTGTAAGCGCTTTTACTTGGTTCTAATCCTTATAGATTCTGAAGAGGTGGAGAGCTTCATTTGTGATTAGTTCCTGTATATCCTGAACAGTAATCTGAAGTCATGGAGTAAGACAGAGGCAGCAGGCAGCCACAGTACAGAATCGCAAACAAAGGTACTTTTGTGAAGACAGAGGGCAGCAGCACTTCACTTGTGTATCTGCAACAGGAAGCTGTTCTAACTAAACACTGCTCAATTCTGATAGATTCAGACATTTCATATTCAGTCACCAACACGGTTGTCTCTCTCAAATAATTGATACAGATAATACATAATAAAATAATTTACAAAAACAATATACAGTTTGAATATTAAACAATAATTAAGTAATATTTAATACAATAACAACAAAAAAAAATCAGTTTTTATGTGATTTTCCACTTACACCAATCATGCATAACATTATGACCACCTTCCTAATATTGTGTTGGTCCCTCTTTTGCTGCCAAAACAACCCTGGACTCCACTAGACCCCTGAAGGTGTGCTGTGGTATCTGGCACCAAGATGTTAGCAGCAGATCCTTTAAGTCCTGTAAGTCACGAGTTTGGGCCTCCATGAATCAGACTAGTTTGTTCAGCACATCCCACAGATGCTCGATTGGATTGAGATCTGGGGAATTTGGAGGCCAAGTCAACACCTCAAACTCGTTGTTGTGCTCCTCAAACCATTCCTGAAGCATTTTTGCTTTGTGACAGGGAGCTTTATCCTGTTGAAAGAGGCCACAGCCACCAGGGAATACCGTTTCCATGAAAGGGTGTACATGGTCTGCAACAATGCTTTGGTAGGTGGTACGTGTCAAAGTAACATCCACATGGATGGCAGGACCCAAGGTTTCCCAGCAGATCATTGCCCAAAGCATCACACTGTTGGCGCTTTCAGCGGTGGACAGGGGTCAGCATGGGCACCCTGACTGGTCTGTGGCTATGGAGCCCCATACGCAACAAACTGTGATGCACTGTGTATTCTGACACCTTTCTATCAGAACCAGCATTAATTTCTTGAGCAATTTGAGCTACAGCAGCTCGTCTGTTGGATCGGACCACACGGGCCAGCATTCGCTCCCCACGTGCATCAATGGGCGTTGATCCTGTCGCCGGTTCACCACGGTTTCTTCCTTGGACCACTTTTGATAGATACTGACCACTGGGAACACCCCACAAGAGCTGCAGTTTTGGAGATGCCCTGAGCCAGTAGTCTAGCCATCACAATTTGGCTCTTGTCAAACTCACTCAAATCCTTATCCTTGACCATTTTTCCTGATTTGAGGACAAAATGTTCACTTGCTGCCTAATATATCCCACCCACTAACAGGTGCCGTGATTAAGAGATAATCAGTGTTATTCACTTCACCTGTCAGTGGTCATAATGTTATGCCTGATTGGTGTATTTAGGGTATATAGTTGAATAAGTGTTGTTAAACACCTGATAACAGATTAAAATTTCAGAAAAATGTATTCATAAAAAAAGAATATTTGTAAATTAAATATACAAGAATTGGTCTTCAGTATTATCCGTTACTTAAAAATGACAAAAAGTTCATTCATACTCAACTTCTTACACCTTGAATGTAGATTCCATACCAATTTATCTTGGTTTTACAGTAGCAATATTAACTGTAGTAACTATGGTTACTATGGTTGGTATGGGGAAACCCAAGACTCGTGGTTTGTGATGTTTGTTTATTAAAATGCTTTAAAAACTCTTTTCAGACAGGTTGAATTGCTCTCCCTAGTGGACAAGAGTGTAAAGGTATCAAACATTATTTCACATTAATTATACATACACACTACACACACACATATTGTCAGGATTATGTTCAGTTTTGTCATTCTAATGGCCTGGGACACACTAGATGATTTTCAAATCTTAACCAATTTTTAAACTGTGGGAGACCACAGACATAATGACAGTTTCAAATGATTTTTAGCATTATAATCCTCTGAACACACACACTTAATTATTCGACCGGACTGCGAGACCACACACCTGTTAATTGCAGGAACAATTTCACAGTGAGACGAGATCTCACGGAGACTCCTGAGATCAAACGTGAATTGAGAAATAATGATAATGAGGACAATCGACGTTGTCAGCTGGCTCTCCTGGAGAGTGTTCTGTTTTACAGTGAAATACAAAGTAGAAAAGAAGGCATATAAGCGATCTTCTTTCTCAATACTCCATTTTTGTGGCATGTTTATGGTTGCCAAGTTTCAGCTAAATAAGCACACTACATCACAGTTATCACGTCAGGGGCAGCCCGATCAAGAGTCTTGAGATCGGGACGCTCCGTCTCAATCGGGAGCAGTTAAATAATCATAATGACATCACACAATAGAGGATTTTTTGGACAAAAAATCATTTGCGACAAGCCTTGAATCAGGCCATACCCCCCGATCGTTCGGGTATGCAAATCGGGCTTAAAATCTTCAAGTGTGTGGCCAGCCTAAGATTGATGACCCAGTTTCCTAGTGTGTTTCAATTTGTTCCTTTGATTGATGTATTCCGTTCACCTGGTGTCCCATTAATTATCTCATTAGTTCCTCTGTGTAATTATGCTCCCTGTTTGGTTCTGTTCTTGGTCTGCTAATATCTTTGTAAAGCGGATGCATTTGCCTGCTCTCCTAGTGTTTCTCTTATGTGGATATATTAAAAGACTGTTTGTATTATAATCTCTTTCGTTGTGAGCTCTTTATAGCAGCCACATGTGACATGTTTGTTTCACTATATTACATAGTTACATTACATATAGACTTCCATTGATTTTATAACAGGTTAAAGGGATAGTTCACCCAAAAATGAAAATTTTGTGTTTATCTGCTTACCCCCAGGGCATCCAAGATGTAGGTGACTTTGTTTCTCCAGTAGAACACAAATGATGATTTTTAACTCCAACCGTTGTGGTCTGTCAGTCTTATAATGCATGTCAATGGGAACACCATCTATAAGAGTCAAAAAAACATGCACAGACAAATCCAAATTAAACCCTGCGGCTCGTGATGACACATTGATGTCCTAAGACACGAATTGATCGGTTTGTGCGAGAAACCGAACAGTAATATGATTTTTTACCTCTGATACACCACTATGTCTAACTGCCTTGCGCACGGCATCCGGTGCGTGAGGTGTGTACACGCTCTGGCGTAAAGGATTATTCCACTTTCAAATACAATTTTCCTGATAATTTACTCACCCCCATGTCATCCAAGATGTTCATGTCATGTCAACCTTAAGAAATTAAGGTTTTTGATGAAAACATTCCAGGATTATTCTCCTTATAGTGGACTTCAATGGCCTCCAAACAGTTGAAGGTCAAAATTACAGTTTCAGTGCAGCTTTAAAGGGCTTTAAACGGTACCAGACGAGGAATAAGGGTCTTATCTAGCTATACGATTGGTCATTTTCTAAAAAAATACAACTATATATGCTTTATAAACACAAATGATCGCCTTGCACGTGCTTCCGCTTTCCATATTCTTCAAAAAGCTTACGCTGTATGTCCTATGCCTTCCTTATTCAATTTACGGAAGAAAAGGAACTGGTGCCGCCGCTGTTTGGAGAAACCATTGAAGACCACTGTAAGGAGAATAATCCTGGAATATTTTAATCAAAAACCTTAATTTCTTTTCGACCGAAGAGAGAAAGACATGAACATCTTGGATGACATGGGGGTGAGTAAATTATCAGGAAAATTTTATTTGAAAGTGGAATAATCCTTTAAACTATGCCAGAGCACGTACACACCTCATGCACCGGATGCTATGCGCAATGCAGTTGGACATAGTGGTGTATTAGAGGTAAAAAATCATATAAATACTGATCGAAACCGATCGTTTCGTGTCTTAGGACATCAATGTGTCATCATGAAAATGACTCTTATAGATGGTGTTCCCATTGACATGCATTATTGACAGACTGCAACTGTTGGAGTTAAAAATCATCATTTGTGTTCTACTGAAGAAACAAAGTCACCTACATCTTGGATGCCCTGGGGGTAAGCAGATAAACATCAAATTTTCATTTTTGGGTGAACTATTTCTTTAATGATATTTTCTGTCGCCAAACCCAACCCCTACACTTACCTATCACAGAAATGTGTGCAAAACACTAGATATAAATAAAAACGTTTTGATCGATTTGTAAGCCTTTTTAAATAGTGAAGACCAATGAAATGTCCTCACTAGTCAGTTGTCATAATATTTCACTATATACAGGTCATTCTCAAAAAATTAGGATATTGTGATAAAAGTTCATTATTTTCCATAATGTAATGATAAAAATTAAACTTTCATATATTTTAGATTCATTGCACACCAACTGAAATATTTCAGGTCTTTTATTGTTTTAATACTGATGATTTTGGCATACAGCTCATGAAAACCCCAAATTCCTATCTCAAAAAATTAGCATATCATGAAAAGGTTCTCTAAACGAGCTATTAACCTAATCATCTGAATCAACTAATTAACTCTAAACACCTGCAAAAGATTCCTGAGGCTTTTAAAAACTCTCAGCCTGGTTCATTACTCAAAACCGCAATCATGGGTAAGACTGCCGACCTGACTGCCGTCCAGAAGGCCATCATTGACACCCTCAAGCGAGAGGGTAAGACACAGAAAGAAATTTCTGAATGAATAGGCTGTTCCCAGAGTGTTGTATCAAGGCACCTCAGTGGGAAGTCTGTGGGAAGGAAAAAGTGTGGCAAAAAACGCTGCACAACGAGAAGAGGTGACCGGACCCTGAGGAAGATTGTGGAGAAGGACCGATTCCAGACCTTGGGGGACCTGCGGAAGCAGTGGACTGAGTCTGGAGTAGAAACATCCAGAGCCACCGTGCACAGGCGTGTGCAGGAAATGGGCTACAGGTGCCGCATTCCCCAGGTCAAGCCACTTTTGAACCAGAAACAGCGGCAGAAGCGCCTGACCTGGGCTACAGAGAAGCAGCACTGGACTGTTGCTCAGTGGTCCAAAGTCATTCGGAAATCAAGGTGCCAGAGTCTGGAGGAAGACTGGGGAGAAGGAAATGCCAAAATGCCTGAAGTCCAGTGTCAAGTTCCCACAGTCAGTGATGGTCTGGGGTGCCATGTCAGCTGCTGGTGTTGGTCCACTGTGTTTTATCAAGGGCAGGGTCAATGCAGCTAGCTATCAGGAGATTTTGGAGCACTTCATGCTTCCATCTGCTGAAAAGCTTTATGGAGATGAAGATTTCGTTTTTCAGCACGACCTGGCACCTGCTCACAGTGCCAAAACCACTGGTAAATGGTTTACTGACCATGGTATTACTGTGCTCAATTGGCCTGCCAACTCTCCTGACCTGAACCCCATAGAGAATCTGTGGGATATTGTGAAGAGAAAGTTGAGAGACGCAAGACCCAACACTCTGGATGAGCTTAAGGCCGCTATCGAAGCATCCTGGGCCTCCATAACACCTCAGCAGTGCCACAGGCTAATTGCCTCTATGCCACGCCGCATTGAAGCAGTCATTTCTGCAAAAGGATTCCCGACCAAGTATTGAGTGCATAACTGAACATAATTATTTGAAGGTTGACATTTTTTTGTATTAAAAACACTTTTCTTTTATTGGTCGGATGAAATATGCTAATTTTTTGAGATAGGAATTTTGGGTTTTCATGAGCTGTATGCCAAAATCATCAGTATTAAAACAATAAAAGACCTGAAATATTTCAGTTGGTGTGCAATGAATCTAAAATATATGAAAGTTAAATTTTTATCATTACATTATGGAAAATAATGAACTTTTATCACAATATGCTAATTTTTTGAGAAGGACCTGTAAGTGAGGACCTTTGGCCCTCATAAGTGTAGCCAAACCTATACACACATGACATTCCATAGGCGTGACATGAAAACCTACCCTTCACATAAAACTTTGTGCATTTTTACATTTTTAATACAAATTTGTTTAGTATGTTTATTTAGCGATTTTAGAAGGACACCAGTATGTCCTCATAATTTAGAGGGTGTTGCCTAAAACCTAAATACACAATACAATAAAAGGACTTTGGGTCCTCATATTGCACACCTTCCAGCCAATCAGAATCGAGTATTCAGACAGACCATGGTCTAAATACATGTATACACCAGTGAGCCAAAACATTATGCCTAATATGCTGTTGGTCCAAATATATGGACTCTACAAGAGCCCTGAAAGTGTGTTGTGGTATCTGGCACCAAGACGTTAACAGCAAATCCTTCAAGTCCTGTAGGTTGCGAGGTGGAGCCACTGTGGATCGAACATGTTGGTCCAGCACATCCCACAGATGCTCAATTGGATTGAGAACAATGTGTGCAGTGTGGCAGGATGCATTATTCTGCTGAAAGAGGCTACGTCCACCAGGGAACTCCACTGTTGTGAAGGGGTGTACCTGGTCTGCAACAATGTTTAGGTAACATCTGTCAAATTTGCATCCACATGAATGGCCAGACCCAGGGTTTCCCAGAAGAACATTGCCCAGATCATCACACTCCCTCCATCGGCTTGTCGTCGTCCCAGAGTGCATCCTGGTGCCATCGCTTTCCCCAGGTAAATGTTGCACATGTACACAGGCGTCCACGTGATGTAAAAGAAAACGGGAGTCATCAGACTAGGTGACCTTTTTCCACTGCTCCAAGGTCCAGTTCCGACAATCGCATGCCCATTGTAGGCATTTTAGATGGTGGACAGGGGTCATCGTAGGCACTCTGATTGGTCTGTGGCTACGCAGCCCCATACGCAGTGGTGTAATGTAACGAAGTAATAATACTTTGTTACAGTACTTAAGTATTTTGGGAAGAATCTGTACTTTACTTGGGTTTTTATATTTCTGTCAACTTTTACTTTTACTCCACTACATTTCCTAAATAAAATGTATACTTTTACTCCGATACATTTTCGCAAAGCATTTTCGTTACTTACTACATAAAGTCGGAAGAACACAGACTGCAAGCAAGCATGTGCAAACAAGTGCTCGCACAACCGCGGTTGATTTCATTTTCCGGATTGCTTCCGTTGCTGGAGCGGCTAAGAGTGCACAGCGTTAAGAGTGCGCTGTCATTATACAGTACGAGAGCGGCCTCTAGAGGTGAAATAAAAACTATCACTGATGCCTCAGAGAATTTGTTTTGACTCGTGACGTGAGACTGCGCACTGCATAGAGCAGGACAGATTCAAAACGGTATGTTATACAGTGTACACTACAGTACATGTTTTCATATAATTATAAAGTAGTTAGTTTGTTTACTAGATGCTGCATTAGTGGAGAACAGTAGTATGTTTGCCGTCGAGGCTGAGAGGATGCTAACATTTGTAGTATCTTAAGTGGTTAAAACAATGTGACAAAAACACCAGCTGTTAATAAAAGTATTGTTCATTTTTAATTTCAACATTTACATTTTAACATTTTAAAGTTGTCTCTTACATTAGTTATAAAGCACTATGAATGAACATGAACGATCGATGTATAATTGTATTAGTATTTTTTATATTTAATATTAAATTACAATAAACATTTAGCCATTTTTTTAATTCAAAGAAAGAAAATGTAAGAAAGAGTTCAAACTGAACACAATCTTGCTCAAGCTGTGTATAGAACAATTTTTAATAAAATTTTTTTGCTCCTGTTGTATTTTATATTTACTTTTACTTTTACTTTCAATACTTAAGTACGTTTAATATCAAAAAAATACTTTTCGTACTTAAGTACAAAAAATATCACATACTTCAAAACTTTTACTCAAGTAACATGCTAAACAGTGACTTTAACTTCTACCAAAGTCATTTTCTGGTAAGATATCTATACTTTTACTCAAGTATGGTTTTCGAGTACTTTATACACCACTGCCCATACGTAACAGAGTGCGATGCACTGTGTGTGGTGACACATTCATCCCATAACCGTCATTAAAATTTTGTGTGTCTTGTTCCACAGCAGAACTTCTGTTGGCTCGGACCAGACAGGATATCCTTCGTTGCCCTTGTGCATCGACGAGCCTTGGCCGCTCAACACCCTGTCACCCGTTTGTGGTTTGTCCCTCCTCAGACCACTGTTGATAAATTCTCACCACTGCTGAAGCCTTGGTGTTTCAGAGATACTCTGATCCAGTGGCCTTGCCATAACAATTTGGCCCTTGTCAAAGTCGCTCAGATCTTTATTCCTGCCCATTTCTCCTGCATCCAACATGTTAGTTACGAGAACTGATTGTTTGCTTACCATCTAATCTACCCAGACCTTACAACTGTATGTGGCCTTGTTAGGAGATGATCAGTGATATTCGTTTCACCTGTGACTGGTCATAATGTTTTGGCTCATCAGTTTATATATAATGTTTATTTATAATGTAATTTATTCCTGTTAAGGCAAAGCTGATTTTTCAGCAGCCATTACTCCAGTTTTCAGTGTCGCATGATCCTTCATGAATCATTTTAATATTCATATTTTGGTAAATGTTCTGCCCTCACTGTTAGACTCAGACACAGCTATGCAGATAGATAAACTCCTCGACAATTGACAGGTGTAATGTCCTTTTATTGACGTATCCTTCAATTACCGACAGAGTGAAACTACAAAGAAATAAATAAACAGCATGTAGACTGTATTCTAATGTATGTTTACATGTATCTATGCAAAGTCTGGCTAACATTCATCAAAACTAAAACTATCAAATATAATCTTGTTTAACATAAATGTTCACGAATATTGTCTTCAAGACTCATATTAAACATAAAATACTCACAAGCAATGCTTTCTGTAAGACAACAAAGAAGGATGAATGTAGATCACATCAGTAGTGGATTCTGCTGTCAGCATACTTCAACATGTGCTGCATTTCTCACTCTCATGCTAGTAAAGGTTAAACATAACACTCTTAACAAATACAACGCCTCCAACTGGAGGGAGAGGAAACTACTCCAGTAAACTACTCCAGCACAGTAAATAAGAAAAAAAAATGTATTACCAATGTTGAAAACTGTAGCCCAAGACTGGTTGCCCATTGAAGCCCACTGAAATGTTTTACTGTAACTTTTGATCAGTTGAATCCTTGTTGAATTAAAGTATTAATTTCTATGAAAAAAAATCTTACTGACCTACATTTTTTAACTGTAGTGTACCTGTATGTGTTGAGTAGACTAACCGTAACTTTATTAGTAAAAACACCAATAAGAAGAAGGCTTTAAACATAGACATAATGAGAATTCAGAATGTGACGTCAGTAACCACAACAAAGCTTTAAAGTGGGGATGTGTTTGCAACCTCAGTAACTGCTGAGAATCATACACTGTTCTCAGAACTGGGTTATTTCCAGTATTGTGTCTCAGGTGTAGTTTAAAGAAAAGGACAAAAAGAAAAGAAAAGCAAAAGACACCAATACTGACTGTACCTGGTTGTACAAAAGACACATGCAGCAGATGGAAGAAGTTTGTTTAGGGTTGTTTATTTGTCAGAACTCATCACAAACAAGACCAGACAAGACTATAGTGATGTGTTATCACTCTCAATGATTCTTGTTTCAAAGAACAGGCCATTTCTGTATGTGGACTCTGTGTCATTGTCTTTTAATGTGCTATCTGTCATGTGGAAAGGCTCTGGCAGGTGTAGCGTCTGTCCTCTGTAACTAGGATTCGGATAGCAACATGATTTCATAGAGCTCAATTCAGCAACTTCACCCTCCTCGTCTTCCTCATCTTCCTCTTCAAAGACGACAAGGCCAAAGCCTTGCAGTAAAGTGCTTTGTTCAGGGGTATCGTTTTCACTAGGTTTGCCGAGATCTTGAAGCAGCAAGAGAACAAATTCATGCACTTCCTCCGTCATCTGGCTCAAGTTCTGCGACACAAACATTTTCTCATTTGGAATATCATGCACTGATGAATCATGCACAATAAGATCAATTTAATTGCAAAATATACCCTCCATTTATTTGGCTTCCCTTTCATTAGTAGGTAAACTCTATAGTTTATGTAAATGAGATGATTTTGCAAAATAGCTTTCCTTTATGCTTTCTCTGTATAATAGCTGTTTATAGGTACGTCAATGTAAATGCACTGATGTTATGTGTTGTGGTTAATATTTTGACCTCACCATAGATTTTTCTGTTGACTGTGGTGGGAGATTTCTAAATTTGGGTCATTATAATGTGTTGCATAATCAATCATGCCCTTTTAAAATATTGAGGTTGTTTCGTTGGAAATAGGTTTCGATTCTTCAGCAGTTTGTGTTGCTAACCTGATTTTGCAGACCTATGAGTTCTGCTGTATCAATCACAGGACTGGGTACCTCAGGTATCAACTTACTCCTAAATCTGCAAAGCAAATAGGCAGTTAAAGAAATTTTATAGTTAAATACATTTATATTTAGCAGATGGTGCAAGTCTATTATATGTTTTTTTAATCTGTAAAGTTGATTAAAGATTGAAGTTGTAATATTTTGAGAATCAAGTGAAAATTTTGAGAATAAAGTTGAAGAAATACAAGATAAAAGTCGGGATATTTTGAAAATAAAGTCAAAATGATGACCAACACAAGATTAAAATTGTAATATTTTGTAAATAAAGTAAAAATTACCAGAAGTCACTGAATTATGAGAATAAAATTGATATTTTGAGAATAAAGTGAAAATGAGAATAAAGTCAGCAATATAAGATTTGTAAGTTGTAATATTTTCAGAATAAAGTCAAAATTCCGACAACAAAGTCATAATATTCCTAGAATAAAGTCAAAATTGATATTTTTGACACTACATTTCACTTAGTTTATTATTTCATTTTCAGATGCCTTTTTTAAAAGACTACAGTTGAAAAATGTACGTATTATATATAATATTCAACCTGCCAAAGTGTGACTGCGTTACACACCACTGCTGAAATCCACCCGCATTTGGTGGGTTGGTGGGTGTTAATGTCAAGCCCTGATTGACAATAAACTGAAAATGATGACAATGAAGTCGTAGCAATATGAGATTAAAGTTGTAATATTTTGAGAATAAAGTCAAAGTCATAGTATTATGAGAATAAAGTCAAAATTACAAGAATAGTGTCGTAACAATATGTGATTCAAGTTCAATGTGATTTAAAAAAAAAAAATCAAGATTCAATGTGATTAAAAAAGTAAATAAATAAAGTCAAATGAACTTGGTTTTGCTAGCTCAATGCTGTACCAATTAAGCTACAGGTTATGTACAATATAACATAATAACATATCTTGGTCGTCATTCAGTTCATCTGGGTTGTGATAATCTCACCTCCTGACAGCTACAGAGCAGATTATAGTACACAAGAGGGCTACCACACAGATGCTCAGGATGGTCTGGTCCTGCCATGATAAGCCTGAATGAAAGGGCAAAACACATTTGCTGTTGGCAGATATAATCCTCACGCCTTGTATTTACAGTACTTCACACAAAAGCAGATAAAGGTTTAAATTCTGCAGCATAATTTTTCATTTTGAAATGACTGTTTTAGTACCCATTTCTTTTGAGCGTGTTTCAAAGTTCACTGTTGAGTTCGGCCCTTTACCAGCTATTGTTTTTCCGGCTATATAAATTGTGTAAGAGGCCCCTGGGTGGAGGTTCTTGATCCTGAAACTGGTTTCATTTGCTGGGACTTTATGGAGTACTGAAGCAAGAGGAACGGTATTATAAACTTTGTTTATAATAGATTACTTTGTTGGTTATACAAGTAAAAAACACTACATTTGTGACATAAAGGTTTCATAGCAAATAGATGATCAGTAAAACTACAAAACTTTCGCCTTACTCGTATTTCCCTGTCCTGAAATCCAAATGAGATAATGCAGTAGAAATCCTCGTTGCTCCGCCACAGGAATGGAAAGCCAACTCACCACAGCTGATTCATGTGTCACTTCAGAAATAGTCACATTCCCTGGACCTTTAATCGGTGCTGAAACAAATGCAAACATTCCATTGTGAAAATACAAGATCATTCTGGATTATATCTTATATTTGGTCTTGCACAACATATCGGTACCATATTGGTTATTTACGGAGCCCCTAAATGGACATGGTGAAGGGTAAAAATATGGGATGGGAGGAAAAATTATGTCAACACTTTTGCGTTCTCTCGCAAATGTTTTGCGTTCCCACAAGGATCTTTGTGATTGCTCATAAAAATGTTACGTTCCCCCGAAAAACTTTGCGTTCGCTAACATAATTTGCGAGCAAATGCAAAGTTTTTCAGGGAACACAAAAACATTGAAACATATTTTTTCCCTCTTATCTCATATTTTTTTGTTATTTTACTTATCTCGTAGTTATTGGCCGATATGAGTTTTTTTATACAGTATATATTGCCATATATTGGATATTTAATAGTACAATTTCCCATAATTTTATATTTATCCGTCATCTAACACATACTTAAAGAAAATCTTTAATAACAAAAATAATTAACAACACTGTTACATATAATTTTATCAAATCTTAAAATACTGTAAATTATAATGATTTAATTGAATCATTTTCTGATTTATTTTAGTTTTTAGTGTTTTATTTTAAGAATTTATTTAGACAAAATTTTAATATCGCCATTTATTGGTCATAAAAAAGTTATCTTATCGATGTCGGACAAAACTTTATTGCTGCATCCTTAGTCTGAACGTACCTCCCTGTTCTGAGTAAAAGGGACACATTTCAACAGTTTTATGATGTTTCTTGCTCATGGTGTGAAGAAAGTAATAATGACGTACAAACTTCTCCACCCCTGTAATTAAAACCAGAAACACAAGTTAGCATACGAGTTAGCATACGCAGCATGTGCTAATATGACACATGCTCTACATTGGATGAATGACTTATCTCTACCTTTTTTAATGTCCTTGAATGAGTTTTTGCTTGACCTGTTTACTTTACTTGTTCGGGTCTCACCGTTTTCCAGCTTGTACCATTCTAAGCATATTTTATTACCTTTGGTGATATAAGAGGGCTTGTCACAATCTGAAACTTAAAAAATTCAAATGAGTTTCCATTGAGTTTTTCAAATTTTTGTAATGAGTAATTTATGACTTGACACTTTAAGACCCTCGTCACCAAAAATCCCACACCTTTTTGCCTTGCTTCCTGCTGTAAGCGTACACACTCAAACATTCATTCACACAGGAAAACCCAAGCTAACACACTCACAGTTCACACTTGCAGCACACTTACAGCCCAGATATTTCACAGAAGGAATGATGATCTCCTTTGGAGGTGAACTTCCAACATTGTTAATTGCAATAATGGAAATCCTGGCCTCTGAATATGTAATTGAGGTTTTATAGGTTCGATTCGATGTTGAGGTTTCCTTTGTTCTGTTTTTTTTACAAGGCCAAACAATGATGTTCAGCTTATACTCCACACCCCCAGCAGACTCTTTTGCAGGTGGTTCCTAAAGAAAATGACAGTGAAGCATCATTCAAATCAAATTACACTCATCTCGCACCAACAGAAACATTTCTGATGTCCTCTGTTCTTACTTACATCCCAGATGAGATTAATTTCCCTGGTACCATTCGTCCATTTCTTTTCTGCCCAGCGTATTACAGGTGGGAGGCTGATTTCTGCAGAAAGGTGTTACATCTTTTAACCAAATATTTTCAGATGCTTTTACTTATTAAAAACTTCTTATATGCACAGTGAAATTGCAGCATTCATTGACAGATGCAGCTGAAATCGAACCTAAGGGAACATCCACCAGTGGGCTCCAGTCACTCCAGAGTGTTTGTAGTGAGTCTTTACATAGATGTGGCTGCAGTTTAGCCTGCCGCCTCAGTTGGATCTGGTAGATGGTTTGTTTCTGTAGATGTAGCTTGTAGAAATCTAAAGACACATTCATTTCAGTCAGTTCTTATGTTTTGGACACAAATCATTTAAAGGGGTCATTCATAATCATTACACTTTTTCCACACTAAAAACAATGTATTTATTATAACTAAAAGTAATTTAGTTTTTCATTACTATTTTCCAACATTACAATGACCCTTGTCCATCTGTCCACCAAAGCGTTTTTAGCCAGCTGAAAATGCTAGGCGCTCTGCTAACAACACCTACCTGTGGGCGCTCGAGAGTGCTGCGGCAGAGCAGTGTTTTTTCAGTTGAGAGTAGAGACGCTTTCTTGCTATAATACGGAATACCCGCGGAAGTGTTAGGCTACTAGTATCTCATTTGACAGATAGTTTGTTTCTGAACTGTTTCTATATAAAAATGTTGATACAATGTAAAGTATTTGCTCTGGCTCTTGTTTTAAATTATTTTGTTCCATTATTATGCTTGTTGTTGTCAACTGTTGACGCTGTACTAGCAGAATGTGGCAGTTGGTTGCTGTTGTATTTGTCCCGCCCGTCCTCCACTGTGATTGGACGGCTGGGTACAAAGTGACAGTGATGAGCGCTGCGTTTTACCCAGAGTTGAACATTCAGCTCAGCGCTTCAGCGTGAAATAGAGGCTCATCGCCTCGTTACGCTCCTGCCGTGTAAAAAATGAGGCGCTCCCATTGAAAACAATTGAAAAAATACGCTAGCGGCGGGAAAAAAAGTGGTGGACACATGGCCTTAGAGCCGTTGTTTGCTGCTGTACCTTTAAGAATCCATGTAAACACCCTCTCTTTATATGTCAAACTGTTAAAGGCTCAAAGAATCAGAGACTGCATAAAAACTGACCTCCATTGGAAGGATTTGCAGAGCAGTAGGTGCTACACAAATCCACATTTGACAAACTTTCCCACATTTTACTGTTTATCTTTAGTATTATGAGCTGTGTCTGGAATAGTGTACAGTGCTGCCATACTATTCTTAATACCATTATTTAGTATGCACATAGTATGCACATTTTCTGCATGAATAGAATACCTCTATGGCCTATTATATACTGTATATGCCAAAATGTGCAGTATATACAGCAATGCATGATCCAGTGTATTCCATAATCCAATACACTTGACTTGACCTTCAGTTGAATTATTAGGAAATAAGCTCTATTAATAGTCTCTACTAATAAAATATAGTCTCTACTAATAACGAAGCTGTAAGTTTAACTGCTTCAAGAACAGCAACGTCACTACCTCACAATTGAGAAATATTGTAGCTTCTCAGTTGCAAAACTATTTTACTGATAAAGTCTCAAGGCAGCACTGACAAGAGTCTGTGCACGTGTATGTTTCCGTGTGTGTGTCTGTACTATATGTGTGTGCATCTGTATGGGAGAGAAGGAGAAAAAGAGCATGCTTTCCATAGATAATGTTGTTGGGAAAAAATTTTCCTTTTTTTAAAATTATTTTTTAACATATTGTTTGCTTGGTCAATGTCTGCGGGGATTTTGGTTCTTTTGCTGCTGTAAGCTGTAAGGATCTTTGAAATAACTTAAATAATTCAGCGAAGTCATATGGAGCTGTAATGCATTCAAGTCTGCCTGGAACTAATTTTGCTGTGCGTTTACTGGAAAATAATTGCACACCTTAGAATGTTCATCAACCAATCGGAATCAAGCATTCAACAGCCCCATTAACAACATACTTGAGATCTGAAAATTACAGAATGCTTAAACTGAATTCTTTTATTTAAAAAGAGAAGTACAATTAGATTTCTTGTGACATGACCCCTTTAAAACCTTGTTATTTTAGTCATCAACTAATTTTTTATAAATACAAGGACAAATCGATGTATCATTCAGACAAACTTATTTCGGCACATGTATAATTTGTATTAGAGGACTCTAACCTTGGATAGTGCTGTCTTGAGTTTCAAACGTCGCCTGTAATTGCAGAACACATGTTAGCAAAACAACAAATTCACTTCAGGACATAAAAATATCAGATTTTCTGAAACATCTTACATTCTGCCATTTGGAGCCTCTCTCCCTCCATCTGATCTCATATATAACACTTTTATTATCTTTTGGTTTGTCCAGTGTGAGATTCAGGATTCCAGCTGACCTTTTCATGCTGGTAATCTGAGGTTTACTGTATTTGACTGTTGACAACACGAGAGGGTTACGTTATGGGCGACATGCCATGCAAAATGTTATGCTGATAATTATTTACAATTACATTTATAATATATAATGTATCTAATTATTAAAATAATGCATTACTTAATTATAAATTTAAAAATAATGTAATATAATATGCTATATTTACCATATAATATATCAGTTCATTAGAAACATGCTACAACTTTAAGATCCCACCATAAAAACTGTCAGAAAAAGCAGTTTGAATAGATCTACTGTGTTCTTACCCAAGCATTCAAGGATGACTGAGATTTTGCTAGAATTGCAGGTGAGATTGCCCACTTGTGTCTGTACCCATATGTCCATTTCTTTTCTTGTGTTTCCTAGTTCCTCCAAGGGAATGTATCTAGGTGATTGATTGCCAGTGTTCACATATATAAGACTTTTCTTTTCACTGTCCCTGCGCACATCAGGAAATGAGAGTTACATTCATAGACTGACATACATTATCAAGCCTCAGGTTCTGTTATTTAGTAAAGTTTAGCCAAATGAACACATTGTGGCAACTCAATTTGATATGTTCCTCAGTCGTGCCTATTCAGAAAATTTTGACTAAATCACCCAATTAGTTTATAATCTCTATATGTTAAATTATTGATCTGACTGTACTGACGCTATTGTATGAGAACTGAACAGAGCTGGAGGATGACACCGTTTTCTGCAGAGCTGCTTATTAAATTATTTCATTAAATCTATAATTGATCTTTACAACAGAACTGAATAAACACTGAACTGACTTCAGCTGAACAACAGCTGAAATGCATAATTTTCCTGTTATCACTTTAAAGCTGCTTTGAAACAATCTCTATTGTATAAAGCGCTATATAAATAAAGGTGACTTGACTTCACGAACTTTTTTAAGCGTCAAAGTGGTAGTTGCATAGACTGTCAATGTGTTACGGTTGGTTGCAGACGAGGAGATAAATCCAAATACTAGTTTAATGACGTAATCCACAGGGTAACAGGCATATAGATACAACAAAACCTACTCAAACGGTGAACGGACAAAGACTGAGTGAACAGGTGGAAACTAAATAGCAAACATAACAAGGTTGATTAATGAGACACAGGTGATACAGATGAACTATTGATGAAGGAGGGAAACAGAACATGTGATCATAGAATGCAAACAGAAAGTCCATAAACTGAAACTGAAACTAAACAGACTGTGACACAATGGAGGGACAGAAATCTCTCAGATTTTATTTAAAACATCTTCATTTGTGTTTCGAAGATGAATGAAAGTCTTACAGGTTTGGAACGACATGAGGGTGAGTACTTGATAGCCATTTTTTTTTTTTTTTCATTTTTGGGTGAACTAACCATTTAACTTTCAAAAATAATCCCACCCTAAAAAACAAAAAAGTTTGACAACTAGCCCCGGTCTACATGGTACTATTATGTTTTACACATACGTATGTGGCACATTCTTTAACTCTGAGTTTTACAATTTGTTTGTGTTACTTTCAATTTGTTGGTTGAACTCACCGTATATAAAGAGTGTGTGTCTGATTCTCCTTAGAGTTTCTCTTATCCCATTTACAAATAAAGTCCTCTTCTTGGTTAGTTGAATCTTTGTAACACCGTGGACTTGTAGGTATACATCCTGCTGCTTTAAGAACATTTACATCATGGAAAAACACAATCTGTAAGTTTGTTATGAAAATTTGACTGTTGTAACTCACCTGATACCACCAAATAAGTTTCTTAAAAAAGTTTGTTGTTCACCAAGGCTGCATTTATTTAATCAAAAAATACATTAAAAACAGTTATTTTGTGAAATACTATTACAATTTAAACCAACTGTTTTCTATTTAAATTTTGATTTCTATTTTGATTTTAGAATGTAATTTATTTGTTTGACAGCAAGCTGAATTTTCATCATAATTTTTCCAGTCTTCAGTGTCACATGATCCTTCAGAAATGTAAAAAATGCTGATTTGGTACTCAAGAATCATTTATATTATTATCAATGTTGAAAAGAGTTTAGCTGCCTAATGTTTTTGTGAAAACCATGATACACTATATTTAAAAGTTTGGGTTAAAAACATTATTTAAAGGAAGTAATATTAGTCAAGGACACAATAAATCAATAAAAAGTGACAGTAAAGACATTTTCAATGTAACAAAAGATTTCTATTTCAAATAAATGTTGTATATTTAAAAANAGAATCCTGATATAAACAATTTTCATGGTTTTCACAAAGATATTAAGCAGCAAAAACTGTTTTCAACATTGATAATAATACACATTATTAATAGTACAATCACCAATGACAATTGATAATAACCGAGCACCAAATCAGCATTTTTAATCAGAATGATTTCTGAAGGATCATGTGACACTGAAAACTGGAGTAATGATGCTGAAAATTCATTTAAAATATATTCAAAATAGAAAACAATTATTTTAAATTGTAATAATATTCCACAATATTACTGTTTTTACTGTATGTTTGATGAAATGCAGGCTTGGTGAGAGCAAGGGACATTGAAAAAATATTAAGAAATCGTAATTATCACAAACGTTTGACTTTATACAAAGCTATCTATTTACATTTCAATAAGTATTTGACTTTTTAAATCAGATTGATGTAACAGTAAAAACAACAGCGATAAAGAGCTGTTCTATTAATTTGTTTACATCGTGTGGTTTTATAGTTGTTTAATGGTGGTTTAGCCAAATGGCGCCTGGGTAACAACTCTGATAAAATCTACACACAATCACAATCATCTGAAATCTATATTACTACTTCCGTAAAGTCTATCAAGCTAATCTCAATATCATCTTCCTCTGCGGTGTTGTATATGTGCCGTTTGCACTGATACCATCAGCCATGACAGACAAAAGTGAGTAGCAAAACATACCTTCAGTCAAACTGACAGAAACAACAAGCAACAGCACAGCCACTCTCATCCCCATCACTTCTAGTGTTCAGAAAGATCCTCACTCATAAGACAGCGAATACACCAGCAGTTCGAGACGATCATTGTAGCCAGAGCTCACATTAACAGTCGCTGTGTTCGAAGTCATCTAGACTAGATACATGAAGGGTTAGTCTGTACTCACTAGTCGTGTGCTTTCTGGGGCAGAATGAGGTGCTAACTACTGCATCACCACAAACCACAACACGAGAGCAGCAGGGGAAGCTCATCTCACTTCATGAGAAAAAGCTGGTTTTGTTGCCTGCTACACCCCTATGTTTTGCCTTCACTTTCAAACGTGAACACATTAGACAAAGATGCTACATTCTGTTTACAAATTAAATCATAAACCTAATTGTACAAACCTATTGAGATCGCTTTCCAACAAAATCATCATTAACCTGACGTGGGAGGCTTTTAGTAAATCAAGTTGTGCTTTAGAGTAATCAGGATTAGACCCCTGAAACTGACTCCATTTTTACATCCTCATTTCATTTGTAGCATACTTAATTTTCCTTAACACACAAATTAATCCCCTTTCACTCATTCATCAGAGCAATGAAACATGTGATGATGCCTCATAATGCATCATGCCAAGTATTAAACCTCCTAAATGTTATTTGTTTTGTTTTGTTTTTGTTTTATTATTTGTTTTGTTTTGTATTATTTGTTTGGTTTGGTTGTTTTATTATTTGTTTTGTTTTATTTGCTTTGTTTTGTCTGTTCTCTGAGATCTCTGCTTTGTCTGTCTTTATGTTTCTTAAGACTGATGTATTTATGTATTTTTGTGTCGGTTCTCGGTCAACTATGCCGGTTTCTGTCAAATGATTAGTGCAATTTGGTTTCACTTCTTATAGGTGTGTTTGTGGCTGAGGTGAATAGGAAGGCTTCAATTCAACCACACTCTGCGGCCACTATTACAGTGATATCAACTGCTTCCTTAAGTTATTAATAGTAACTGTAGCTAAGCAAGTGGCGGTACTTTGAGTGTTTGTCTGAGAGGAAAACTTTCCAACTTCACTGACGGTTTTTTAGAGCTTATGCAAATTTAGATTGGAGGTAGATCACAAAAAACATCCTTTTATGTCTTGTTTATGATGACTGCACATTTTTTAAAAAGGTCACTGAAATGTTTCTTGGAAATGGTGAAATCCATTTCCTGTGACGTTGACTCGTGTTCAAATGTCAAAAAAAAGTGATTCACTTGTAAAAATGACTTATATAAATAGAATACACAAGAACGTTCCTGTCTACTATTTGTTTCACTTTCACAGTAACTACAGAGTCCCAGCTTGCACTGCAATCAGCTGTGCTCTATAACACTGTTATATCAACTGAGAAAATGAATTTAAGTAATAAAATGAATTAAAGTAAATCTCAAATTCCCAGAAAAAAAACACAGCTACTATTTATACTTCTCACATGCTCACTCTGGACTCTAATCACACACCTTATCACCTGTTCGTTTGGACTGCCATTTAAGCAGCCCTCAATCACACAGGCTGCATCTAAAATCGCATACTCTCTTAGATACTTATTTTGAATAAGTAACTTCACGACCGTACTTTGGACTACATTTCCCATGTTCCATTGCCCTAATCACTTCCACACCTGTAGTCTATCATAAGGACTATAAAGCACTGACTCACAAGCTCGCCGAGTATTGTTTAGCGTTTATCACTATTTAGTTGATAGCTACTTTACGGAGCCATTCCTTGTTTCATAGTTTATCTAGTCTTGCTCTTGTTAGTTTGCTAGTTTGCCCTGTGTCTTGATCACAGGGCTGGTTTCCCATGTTTTGCCTGTTCTCTGCCTGCCCTGGACTGTCTTGCCCTGTTAGGATACTGTTTGCCCCACGCCTGGACTCTAGACTGGATATCTGGATTATGTTCTTCGTTTGTTGACCCTTTCCTGTCCCTGGAATGCTCTTTGTCTTGCCCAAGTCATGCCTGTTTGACTCTGTTTGACCCCTGCCTGTTCTGAACATGTTTTTGTCAATTAAAAGCTTTTGCATATGGATCCGCATGCCTCTTGTCGCAGTCCCTCCGTAACGATATGAAAGTAAAAAAAGTATGGATGTGTGTATAATGAATGTAATTTGTACGTACTACATTTGCCATGTTACCTGTGTTAGTTACTTTTTAAGAAAAGTAATGCTACATTACTTTTGCGTTAGTTTGTGCTTTTTTTATAATAAGAAAGTTCTATTTTTGGCCAAATGTTAAGGCCCTTTCAAACCAATATTAAAATAAAGCTGAAGGAAATGCAAATTCATACATGTACAGTGGTGCTCAGGATTATTGGCACCCTTGGTAAATATGATCAAAGCTGACTGTAAAAATAAATCTGCATTGTTTAGCCTTTTGATCTTTAATTCATAAAATGAGCAAAAATCTAACCTTTCATTGAAGGAAAAGAATTGAAAGTGGGGGAAAATCACATTATGAAATAAATGTTTTTCTCCAAAACATGTTGGCCACAATTATTGGCACCCCTAGAATTTTGTATGAGTAAAATATCTCTGAAGTATATTCCCATTCATATTTACATTTTTTAGCACACCAGGGTGATCATGAACATGAAATTGTCCAGCCATGACTTCCTGTTCCACAGGAGTATAAACATGAGGAAACACAAAGGCCAAATTCCCTTAATCATTCATCACAATGAGTAAAACCAAAGAACATAGTTCTGATGTGCAGCAAAAGATTGTTGAGCTTCACAAAATAGAAAGTGGCTGTAAGAAAATAGCTAAAGCATTGAAAATCCCCATTTCCACTACCAGGGCAATAATTAAGAATTTCCAATCAACTAAAGATGTTACAAATCTGCCTAGAAGAGGACTTGTGTCTAAATCGTCCTAATGCACGGAGAGGAAGAGAGTTTGAGTGGACAAAGACTCTCCAAGGATCACAACTGGAGAATTGCAGAGATTAGTTGAGTCTTGAGTCTCAGAAAGCCTAAAAAAAATGCTCAAACAGCACCAACATCCCCACAAGTTGTTCTGGAGGGTTTCAAGAAAAATCCTCTGCTCTCATCCAGAAACAATCTCCAGCATATTCAGTTGTCAGACAAGACTGGAACTTCAAACGTGACCGTCTTCTATGGTCAGATGAAACTAAAAAAGAGCTTTTTGGCAACAAACCCACCAGATGGATTTGGTACACACAGGGATAAAATGTAAAACAGGTCTTTAATGTTGTGGGCCTATTTTTCTGCTGGAGGTCCTGGACATCTTGTTCAGATACATGGCATCATGGATTCTATCAAATACCAACAGATAAAAAATCAAAACCTGACCGCTTCTGCTAGAAATCCAATAATGGGTCGTGGTTGGATCTTCCATCAGGACAATGATCCAAAACAAACATTAAAACCAACACAAAAATGTGTCACTGAGCACAAAATGAAGCTTCTGCCATGGTCGTCCCAGTCTCCTGACCTGAACCCTAAAGAAAATGAGTGGAGTGAACTGAAGAGATGAAGCACCAACATGGAGCTGGAATCTGAAGGATCTGGAGAGATTCTGCATGAAGGAATGGTCTCTGATCTCGTATCAGGTGCTCTCCAAACTCATCAGGCATTATAGGTGAAGACTCAGAGCTGTTATCTTGGCAAAAGGAGGTTGCAAAAAGTATTTAACAAAAGGGTGCCAATAATTGTGGCCAACGTGTTTTGAGAAAAATATTTATTTCATTATGTGATTTTCCCCCCACTTTCAATTCTTTTCCTTCAATGAAAGATTAGATTTTTGCCAATTTTATGAATTAAAGATCAAAAGGATAAACAATGCATAATTATTTTTATTGTCATCCTTGATCATATTTACCAAGGGTGCCAATAATCCTGAGCACAACTGTAGAGGACGCAACTCAAACAAACCTTTCAGCTGTGCTGCCATTCTGGATCGCAGAAGAATAGGATGCAGGAGAAGAAAGTTTAATACTTACTTAAAAAAAAACAAAAAAACATTAAAGTCATTTTTGCTTATGGTTTAACTGAATCATCGAAGGTCAGCAAGTATATTGGTCAATAAAATGAGACTAAATGCATAAAAATATGCATTTGTTTTATATAACATATTTAATTATTGGAGGTTTGCGTAATACTCTGATTTTGCATTTTACTGATTTTATTCATTTTGAGCAATACTCAATCTTTTTTGTGCAAGTGAGATTAGTAAATGCAAGCTCACATTTAGTCCCTGTCCCAAATGGCACACTCCGAACTTGTGGACTTCCTCAGAGTCCACACTTTGGTGACGTCATGTAGTGCAGACCTATAGGGCCCTTGGCGCGAGTCCACGAGGGCACATTGAGAGGTATTTTTGGGACAGACTCTATCGTCACGCCAGAAATAACGGTCTGGTTGTTTTTTGACAGGAGCTGCAGGTTCGGGGAATATGCTGCCTATTGTTGTTGTTGTTTTTACCATTGTGTTTGCGAGATGGCTTGCCATGCAGAGAAATCATATTTTTGCGCTCCGATGTCGTAGTAGAAGACGAGATTATTTTTCGAGCATACAAATGCTGATGTTATGCACGGAGGAAAGGGTAAGGAAATAAAAGTTATTGACTTTGTAGCTAAATGTTATAACTTGTCAAAAGTCGTTAGTGCATTAAGTCATTTTATTCCTTGATTTACAGGTCAGCCATTTGATTAGATATACGGGATTGAACCGAGCTATGCCGGTTAGACAATATATACATGCTTATTTAAATAATGTATACAGTTGTAATAATACATAATGTTCCATTTGAACTAAGATTACAATTTTAACACATAATAAACATGTGCGTGAGTTTCAGATGAATTTACAGGTTTAAATATAAGTACTAGGTTTACAGATGACTCAGTAAAGCCCTGACATTCAGTTCTATTTATTTAATGAATCATAATGCGATCGTATTATTCAACGCGCTATTATTATGTTTGAGATATCAACCACTGGTCGATGATTATAATGTTTATATAAACTGTAGGTAACAACTGGTAAAATGTACACCTAGGTCATAAAAACCGTAATGATACCTACACTTAAATATTTTCTTCTCAGCCATGTTATCAATTGCTCTTGAGTGAAATCTCCTCCCATCCGTTGTCTGATTGGCATTTCGCAAGGATTCCTGGGTAGTTAAAGTGTGCGGAGCCTGCATCCATGTGGGCTTCGCGGAAGACCGCTTCAAGGGTACAAAGGGGGCGCTGCTGAGCACACTTCAGAGCGTTAAAATGCTGAATGGGACGGCCTACGGACTCGTAGACTCGGCGAGCACGCGCAATTTAAGTCCACGAGACCGAAAGTCCACATGAAGTGCGCCATTTGGGACAGGGCCTATAGTCTAGAAATACAATAACCATCATGTTTACACACTCTGCACTTACGATTCCTCTCAACTTGCGGACAGGAGAGCTGTCAGTCAATAGGCCTGGGAAAACAAAGTAACTTAAGTTACTTATCTGAAATAAGAGTTACGAGTTACTTGTAATGC
This sequence comes from Anabarilius grahami, assembly GCA_003731715.1. Lineage (NCBI taxonomy): Eukaryota > Metazoa > Chordata > Actinopteri > Cypriniformes > Xenocyprididae > Anabarilius > Anabarilius grahami. The sequence continues at coordinate 1,115,994 of RJVU01035287.1, forward strand.
ATTGCCCTAACACTGGTCATAACTGAGTTGGCTCAAGCCCTGGGTATACTTCGTTTTTTTAATGCGTACGCTAGCACACATGGACAGTTGAAGGCACAGCCTTGCAAAATATACTTCACTTGACTCATAGGTGTACACAGGTGTTCGAAGCATGCGCAGTTTTGAGCAATCTCTCGCCACAAGTTACAACTCATGTAAATATATTTGTATTCTTTCATGCTAGAGTTGTACAAATGAGGGTACTTTTTAACCTCTTCGCACAATCTCTCGTCTATGTAGCCCTCCATTGTCGCTGTAGTTTCCGGTTTGTTCTGTTTATGCAGTTTTTCTTGAACTACCTTTTGAATCGACACCCCCAGGGCAGGGTCGCCACCTTGTGGATAAACTGATTAATGCAAAAACAATTAAATGCTCATGTGCGACCTGTGTACAAATTAAGCGTTACAAAAATCTGTCATCAGAAGAATATGCGCGCACTGTACGCTGACCTTCGTGTACATATACTTTGGGCTTCATGCGTTTTATGCTTCGCGCTTCAGAAATGTGACAATTTCCGGTAAGGGAGCATAGTGAGCATCGATGCTCCCTGGTTTTTGCGGTGCATTGTGGGATTTTTCAGGTAGCAAACGCTCCAGTGGATTCGACTCTTACCTGAAGTCTTGTTCCTGTCTCAGTTATCCTGCTCCTTGTGTTGTTAATTCTTAGAAGAAATGTAGTAGGCCTACTCCTGTGTTTTGAGGACTTTTGACATATTTACCTGTTTATTTAGCAGCTGTATGTTCTCACAATCTGCTCCTCACTGCCTGTATACGTACCCACATACTTAACTGCATTATCATCCAGTTTTACCCACTCCTGGGTTCATCTCTATTTCCTGTAGAGGTGTGTTACAATACTGTTACGCACAATGTATATTGTGTTTTGTTTATGTTTTGTTAACATTATGCTGGAAATGTTTAACATGTACATCACAAATTCTGTGGGGAACAACATGTCTATAACCTTTTTTCTTTATAAAATAAAACAAATTCTCAAAAGTTGCTAGTGTTGATGTATTGGATTCCTGTTTTTTGAATATTTTGCACATTGCTGAAAATTCATAACTAAATAAAATGTAATTATAATCTAAATTAAATGTTAATTAATGATCAATAATAAGATTTTTCTGACTTTCGCATTTTGTCGCCATCTCGTGTTCAAAATGCGAATTGACCATGCATCTAAAATCTCTATTTTTACCTTATCTACCTCAATAAAACAAAAACACCTGCTGAATGTTATTGGTTAACCAGATGAAAATATTCTAGATACTCACAATATGATTTCTCTTGTTACAAGCAAAATTAAATGAGTAAAAACATAACAGTGATATGATTCACATTTAGTACTTGTGCTGAGAGGCGAAAACGTTCTCATTTCAATATAAGATTTGTAAAGATTATATTAATATTAAAAGCATGTCTGTGAATGATTTAAAAATCTGTGGTCATGCTGCAATTACTCATATTCCACTGTTGCAGTATTGCACCACCAATATATTGAATTTTGAATCCAAAAACAGAAGCTGTTGTGACACAGTTAGTCATTCTGTGTGTGTTTGCTGAGTTCACTTTTGTTTTTCACCAATTTATAATCAGCAAAAAAAGAAAGAGGAGAAGGTAGGTCCTCATCACCATGGTAACTGAGAGACCTCAGCTCTCTCTTATTTTGCGGTGTTCAAGTCCTCAACACAAAGAGAAAGAGAGCAGAAAGGAAAGCCCCAAAATATTTAACATAATTTCTGTTGATGTAAATATCAAAGCCAAGTGTATATTATTCAGAACATTTTGAAAACTTCTTCTATTGCATAATTGTCAGAGGATTAAAACTATATTTGTACTCTTTTTAAGGAAGTGCAAGCATAGAATAAGCTCATTGCATTGATGTCAACATTTGTAATCAGGAAGCAGTACTTCTGGTATGTGCAAAATGCACGTCTGCACTCCTGCTTGTGCAGCCAATGCAATCTGCTGATTGGTCAAGAGCTGCACTGACCATGAAAACTGTAATCATTAATTTCATGCCAAGGTATCAAGATAAAATGTCTAATAGATACTGAAATGACAGACCCCAGCAGTGTACCAACCTTTCCAGTGGTCTCTTGAGGGTTCTGGACCTGGTTTTGTTTTTCCACCTGTGACCAAATGGCAAAGTTGATGCACATTGTTGAAGTACATTATGGCAATTAACATTTATTCCTTAAATTATGCCTAACTAGAGAATATATTATGTTATTTGTACCTTAATAAAAAAATTATAATGATGAGCACAGCAGAATCTTTTTTAATTCCAATTTTAGTAACAATTCATTAGTTACTATATTTATTCATTAGTTTTTTGTAGCATCTATATTACTAGTCAGACAATTTTGATATCATTGCTTTAAATTAACTATAAAGCTGGCTTTCTAACTATTCATTACATGTTACAAGTAAAAAAGCAAATAGTAAGGTAAGAAATATTATTAACAACTGACATGAATACTCCATTACTGTTACGGGACAGAGGAGGTCGGAGACACGGGTACAATTTACAATGTTTATTGAGACAACCAGAGCAGTGAGCAGGTGAGTGAAAGCAGACGAAGTTTCCAGACAGGATATATATATCAAGACAGTAATACTTGACTTGATCTTCACACCAGGTTCAATGAAGCATACGAGGATTCCAGACAGCACTGATATCAAGGCAGTGATACTTGACTTGATCTTCACACCAGATCGGATGAGAACAGAGAGACTTGGAACAGGGACAACACAGTGACACTCACGAAGGACTGGAGAACACTGAGGATCAAGGAAACACACTGGAAACACACTGGAGACCGGTAAGGAGTCCGTAAGGTAAGCATTCAGGTAAGTATGCGTTAACGAGACCGGACGATGACTGCGTGACTGTGAGTGTGAGTGGTGAAGGAGTGCGAAGTGATTGGCTGGGTGCAGAGCCTGGTGTGTCTGTGACAATTACAGGTATCTAATAAATAAGTAGTAAACCTAGGTTAAATTGGAACATTGGAACATAGGTCTATTGGAACAATTGCCTGTAACAAGGAAACGAGTACCTGAATAGACACTGAAATAGGTAATAGCATTAAAAAAATGCTGCACCCAAAATCACATACTTGCCTACTATATAGTAGGTGAAAAAACAGTAGGCGAAAAAACAGTAGGCTACATGACAAACGAAGTGTTCGAATTCACTTACTTGCAAAAAGTACCCGGATGATCTATTACTTCTGACGAGATTCTGAAGTGTGCATATAATGGACACTTTTCTATCCCATGAGGCCACGGGAGAGGATTTGTGAATGGCAGTGAAGCGACGTAACTGACATTGGTAGGTCACATGATTATGACAGCATGGGAGTAACGCATTACAAAAGTAATTATATTACAGTAATATATTACTTTTTGCTCTAACGCAGTGATATAACGCATTAAAATTAGGGTAATATACTCGTTACAATCTCAGTAAAGCACATTACAACAATGCATTTTAACCTGAAATTAAGTGGTGTTAGTTGCCCTTTTCGGAGTGTCTATTTACACTAAGTGCAAATAGTGTCCCTTGTTGGCATACGCTATTTACACTAGCTCCGCCCACCAATGCCTGGTTGGGCCACTCGAGTTTTAAAAAAGACGCACAGAGTTCAACGTCTTCAGTGGTGCAGCAGTAGCGAGTAATTTATAAAAGCGAATAAATAAATTAACAAGTAATTTATTAAAGATTTCTTTTTGGTGTTTATTCGTAGATTCAAATCTATAAGTCAAAATATGTATTGCATTTATGAAGAAAAGGCTAGGAACCCAAGGCTCTGTCGCTATTGCCTAAATGGTGTACAGTGTCTTTGGGTGGATTGCTGAGGCGGATTGGCAGCAACAATCATTTTAGGATTGTTTTTGATTTTGTCTTAGTGATTTGGGAGTCCTATTGACTACTCCTAACGTTTCACAGATTTAGGAGCTTGTTTTAGCGCTAAAATGCTTAATACTCTTAGAGCAAAAATGTAGGAGTCCTAAAATTAGGACTGACATGCAAATTATTTTTAAGAGTTTCTCCTAAATCGGCAAGTTAGTTTTAGCCTTAAGATGTTTTGTGAATACGGCCCCTGGCTTTTAATGTGATCGACGAGGGTTCGAATCTGCCTTTTGCCGAGCTTGCATTTATTTTCAATAAAAATGAAAAATTTTCTCAAAGTGGAAATAAACTGCGAACGAGTGTTTAATAATATTAAAAGTGTTTATTAGGTAGGGTTAGGGGAAGGTGTAGGGAGGGTTTTTATTCTCACAATAAGGCAGCATCCATTTAATAACTTTACACAATCATTTATGATATTATTGCATCCAGTTAATGTACAAAAATACTGAGTTGCAAATAGTATCTGCCAATACATAGCATCTAATTACTATTTACTTTTACTGCAAAGAAAGAACTGATACTTTTACATCATGTAAATAGAATCTATCACTATTTTCACCTAGTTTAAATAGCATATCTCTAAGAAAATGCTGCTATTGTCACTTAGTGTAAATAGAATATATTGCTATTTTCACTTAGTGTAAATAGCACCTATCACTAAGAAAATATGCTTTTTTCACTTAGTGTAAATAGCTGCTGCCTTTATTCTTTTTTTTTTTACCAACACTGCAAGACATTCCAGCACCAGAAAAAAAAAAATCTGTGGGTAAAATAGTATGTCTATTTCCTGCTGCTGGAATTTGATGGTTGAGATGACTGCAGAGACGGATTCTACATTTGTGAGATGGATATAGCAACTCACATTATTTTCAGAGAAAAGGTCAAGAACGTATAGTCACTGTAATCGTCTTTACCTTCATTACAATCGTCATCCATCGACACTGGTTTTCTTTATCCAACTGAGAGATGTAGTTTGCGTATACTATGTTACTGATGAGGTTTGGGTGTTTTGAGCCCCCGTTCAGTCTGTATTTCACAAGCGCAGAATACACAGAGAGGTGGCGTTTGTTAATGTTTAATTTAACATATTAATAATAAAATTATTTAATTATATTAATATTACAAAAAACAGAAGCAGAGAGTGCTACACGGGTGTCTATATATAACTGGTTCTCATTGGATGAGATGGAGGTAAACATCAAATTATGTAGATGAAATACTTCCAAGGCACTCACGTGGTAAGGTAAGAAGCCTTTAATGAACTGGGCTCAAATCATTAAAACAAGATAAAAGTAGATCTACGTGTTTCGGCAACACAGCCTTCTTCAGGACACACATCAAGTGCTCAGACAGGTTTTCTTAAACAAGTGGTGATTAATGAATCAAAGACAGCTGTTTAATATGTAGGTGTGGCTAAGACTAGCCTCTTGGTACAGAGAAAAAAGAAAAGAAGAAATTTTTTTTAAATGGAAATAAATATATATATATATATATATATATATAGAAAGAAAAATAAGTATAAATAATTACTTATACATTATCAACAGTGCAAATTATCACAAAAATGGTAAAAAATCAATTTTTCTTTATTAACTCCTGGGGACTTAGTTGCCCGGAGGAAATGAATCCAAAAAGTCTTGTTGTAGAAGCTGTTTCTGTCTATTTCCACCTCTTATTGAACATGGGATGGATTCAATAAGGGAACTCTCACTGACATGACCCACCTCATTGTAATGCCTCACCATGGGTTACAACATATTTTTTACACGAATAGCATATTTGTGTTCAGCCACTCTTAAACGCAATTTCCTCTTAGTTTGGCCTACACAGAAATATCCACACTCACATTCTAGCCCACATCTAAAACTTCCTATTAAAGAACCAAGCCACGTTATCTTTTCAGGGGCAGGAAGATAGCTTTTTTTTTTTAAAAGTTTCTTAAAGTTGGTGAATGCCTGTAACTGACCATTGGGGGGTTTTTTTGTTTAGTTTTTTTTTTCGAAAAATTGCCCCAAGGGTGCTATCACTTTCAATAATGTTCCAACTGGAGTTCATTAAACGTTTCATTTGTGTTGCTTCACGACTGTAAGTTGTTGAAAAGAACACCCGATTAGAATCAGAGCATTGTTGCACATTGAACCTATGATTGTTTTTTTGTTTTTTATGTGTGTATATATATATATAATGTGTATGTGTATATATGTATATTTTTTTTCTTATTATTTTATTACTTTTATACACACATATATATATATATAT